>CM051014.1:402792-410292 GCA_027704905.1 Muraenolepis orangiensis | reverse complement strand
ACACTCATTCACACACTCACTCACACACTCACTCACACACTCATTCACACACTCACTCACACACTCACTCACACACTCATTCACACACTCACTCACACACTCATTCACACACTCACTCACACACTCACTCACACACTCACTCACACACTCATTCACACACGCATTCACACACTCACTCACACACTCACTCACACACGCATTCACACACTCACTCACACACTCACTTACACACTCATTCACACACTCACTCACACACTCATTCACACACTCATTCACACACTCATTCACACACTCACTCACACACTCATTCACACACTCATTCACACACTGGGTGTCTTGTCTTGAGGAGGCGGAGGAGGAGGAGGAGGAGGAGGAGGAGGAGGAGGAGGAGGAGGTGGAGGAGGAGGAGGAAGAGGAGGAGGTGGAGGAGGAGGAGGAGGAGGAGGAGGAGGAGGAGGTGGAGGAGGAGGAGGAGGAGGAGGAGGAGGAGGAGGAGGAGGAGGAGGAGGAGGAGGAGGAGGAGGAGGAGGTGGAGGAGGAGGAGGAAGAGGAGGAGGTGGAGGAGGAGGAGGAGGAGGCGGGGGATGGAACCAGCAACCAGCAGTTCAGTTCAGTTCAGTTCAGTTCAGTTCAGTTCAGTTCAGTAATATCTTTGTCCTTTCTATAACTAGTAATGAATGAGCCTGGTGAACATGGAGGCTGATGAGGTCCTGAGGGAGGCCATCAGGAGGCTGATGAGGTCCTGAGGGAGGCCATCAGGAGGCCATCAGGAGGCCATCAGCAGGCTGATGAGGTCCTGAGGGAGGCCATCAGGAGGCTGATGAGGTCCTGAGGGAGGCCATCAGGAGGCCATCAGCAGGCTGATGAGGTCCTGAGGGAGGCCATCAGGAGGCTGATGAGGTCCTGAGGGAGGCCATCAGGAGGCCATCAGGAGGCCATCAGCAGGCTGATGAGGTCCTGAGGGAGGCCATCAGGAGGCTGATGAGGTCCTGAGGGAGGCCATCAGGAGGCTGATGAGGTCCTGAGGGAGGCCATCAGGAGGCCATCAGCAGGCTGATGAGGTCCTGAGGGAGGCCATCAGGAGGCTGATGAGGTCCTGAGGGAGGCCATCAGGAGGCTGATGAGGTCCTGAGAGAGGCCATCAGGAGGCCATCAGGAGGCCATCAGGAGGCTGATGAGGTCGTGAGGGAGGCCATCAGGAGGCCATCAGGAGGCTGATGAGGTCCTGAGGGAGGCCATCAGGAGGCCATCAGGAGGCTGATGAGGTCCTGAGGGAGGCCATCAGGAGGCTGATGAGGTCCTGAGGGGCTGATGAGGTCCTGAGGGAGGCCATCAGGAGGCCATCAGGAGGCCATCAGGAGGCTGATGAGGTCCTGAGGGAGGCCATCAGGAGGCCATCAGGAGGCTGATGAGGTCCTGAGGGAGGCCATCAGGAGGCCATCAGGAGGCCATCAGGAGGCTGATGAGGTCCTGAGGGAGGCCATCAGGAGGCCATCAGGAGGCCATCAGGAGGCTGATGAGGTCGTGAGGGAGGCAATCAGGAGGCTGATGAGGTCCTGAGGGAGGCCATCAGGAGGCCATCAGGAGGCCATCAGGAGGCTGATGAGGTCCTGAGGGAGGCCATCAGGAGGCCATCAGGAGGCTGATGAGGTCCTGAGGGAGGCCATCAGGAGGCTGATGAGGTCCTGAGGGGCTGATGAGGTCCTGAGGGAGGCCATCAGGAGGCCATCAGGAGGCCATCAGGAGGCCATCAGGAGGCTGATGAGGTCCTGAGGGAGGCCATCAGGAGGCCATCAGGAGGCTGATGAGGTCGTGAGGGAGGCCATCAGGAGGCTGATGAGGTCCTGAGGGAGGCCATCAGGAGGCCATCAGGAGGCTGATGAGGTCGTGAGGGAGGCCATCAGGAGGCTGATGAGGTCCTGAGGGAGGCCATCAGGAGGCCATCAGGAGGCTGATGAGGTCCTGAGGGAGGCCATCAGGAGGCCATCAGGAGGCTGATGAGGTCGTGAGGGAGGCCATCAGGAGGCTGATGAGGTCCTGAGGGAGGCCATCAGGAGGCCATCAGGAGGCTGATGAGGTCCTGAGGGAGGCCATCAGGAGGCCATCAGGAGGCCATCAGGAGGAGATAGGGTCTGGGGAGGCTGGCCAGTGTCCCTACATCCCAGATTCCAGCGATATGGCTAAAGTAAATCCCGGGCCTTGTTGTATATGCGGTCCAGGAGAAGAGTGTTTATTTAACATGTGTGAGTTATGAGGGCTGGTGGAGGTGCCAGCGGGAGGCCTGTTGTACCACCGCTGCCTCCAAACACCACCACCTGTTTATTTGAATTTTCCATTTTATATTGCCACGTGTCATTAGCCTGTTTACAGTTTATCCCCTGTGATGGATGCTTTCCTACACCCCTCAAGTGTGTGTGTGTGTGTGTGTGTGTGTGTGTGTGTGTGTGTGTGTGTGTGTGTGTGTGTGTGTGTGTGTGTGTGTGTGTGTATGTGTGTGTGTGTGTGTGTGTGTGTGTGTGTGTGTGTCTATGTGTGTGTGTGTGTGTGTGTGTGTGTGTGTGTGTGTGTGTATGTGTGTGTGTGTGTGTGTGTGTGTGTGTGTGTGTGTGTGTGTGTGTGTGTGTGTGTGTGTGTGTGTGTGTGTGTGTGTGTGTGTGTGTGTGTGTGTGTGACTGTGTGTGTGTGTGTGTGTGTGTGTGTGTGTCTATGTGTGTGTGTGAAGAAAGTGGCACCCAGGACGTGAGAGACGTGTTATTTCATGTCACAGCAGCCAGGCCCCCCAGGCTGGGGACTGGTGTTTATAAGAACCACTTTGACTTCAACATATATATACATATATATATATATATATATATAGTATAGATATATATATATATATATATATATATATATATATATATATATATAGTATATATATATATATATATATATATATATATATAGTATATAGTATATATAGTATATATATATATAGTATATATATATATATATATATATATAGTATATATATATATATATATATATATATATATATATATATATATATATATATATATATATATAGTATATATATATATATATATATATATAGTATATATGTATACATATATACATACTATATATATATAGATTCAAGATTCAAGATTCAAGATAACTTTATTCATCCCGAGGGAAATTAAGGTGCAACAGTTGAAACAGAAGGAATAAATGCACACAAAATATACTAATACCTAAAAACTAAATAATAACAAACTAAACTAAACTAAACTAGTATATATATATATATATATATATATATATATATATATATACTATATATAGATACACATATATACTATATATATATATATATATATATAGATATATCCAGTATATATGCTGTGACTAGTCGTAGTGATCACAGAGGGAGGATTCTGTTAAACGTTCAGATTCCAGTAGCTGTGAAATCTGGCTGTTGGTCCTCCTACACTGCTGCTTCTGTGTGTGTGTGTGTGTGTGTGTGTGTGTGTGTGTGTGTGTGTGTGTGTGTGTGTGTGTGTGTGTGTGTGTGTGTGTGTGTGTGTGTGTGTGTGTGTGTGTGTGTGTGTGTGTGTGTGTGTGGTAGTGATGGATTCATCTCCACCTCTGCAGCTGTCCCGGGACGTCCTCCTCCTCCCTTCAGATGTTCTTGTTTACGTTGGAACAGTTGGAAAAGGAGGAGGGAGAAGAGGAGGAGTAGGAGGAGGAGGAGGAGGAGGAGGAGGAGGAGGAGGAGGAGGAGAAGGGGAAGGAGGAGGTGGAGGAGGGGGAGGTGAAGGAGGTGGAGGAGAAGGAGACGGAGAAGGAGAAGGAGGGGAGGTGGAGGGGAGGAGGAGGAGGAGGAGGAGGAGGAAAACGTTCCTTCGGGGCTTCAAAGGCGCGGCAAGATTAGCTGCCAGCGCTCAGGTGAAGCTAGCAGCTAACATATTTCACGGCGGACTAAACTCCCTCCAACATTCAAATGAAGAATCATTAGTTTTCTTAGTCTGTGAGCTGTTAGCTTTAAAACAGAAGCAGATCAGGGAGGAACTGGTGGTATAAAATAAATATTTATGTAAAATATGTATAGAATTCTATATTGTTATTTCATTGATTTAATTAAAACTCAAAGCATTACTCCAATAGAGGAGTTCTCTCTCTTCAAAGAGATGCTATCGCCATGCTAGCCCAAGACGTTCTTGTGTCAACGTTTATCACGTCTTCCCAGGGTCACCAGATCCATGTTCCGGACCGTTCCGGAGAACCGGAGCAGTGTTTGAAGTTCTGCTGTCTGAAGCAAGCGTGTTGGGCAGCTTTATAAAGTAAAGGCAGTGTGTCACTTTTATTATTAATAACATAATCATTCATTCAGTTAGAAACTGAATTCTAACAACAGCGTCTGGTCAGAAGGAAGACTCTTACTTTGGAAACACACGACTCCACTCATCCCAGGTCACGCTTCGTAACGCGTTCCTCACGGCGGGAACCTTAACGTCCTGTGAGTCATAAATGTATAAAAAAATATTAGGGATAGAAGATATTTCTTAATCAACTGTTGCCCATATTAGAGACTGGTGTTCCAGAGAGCACATGGAGAGCACACATCGTCAGCCCTGCAGGCAGAACCACCTGAACCAGAACCAGAAGCAGGAGCAGAACCACAACCACAACCAGGAGCAGAACCAGGAGAAGAACCAGGAGCAGGAGCAGAAAGAGAAGCAGAACCAGAACCAGGAGCAGGAGCAGAACCAGGAGCAGAACCAGGAGCAGGAGCAGAACCAGAACCAGAACCAGAACCAGAACCAGAACCAGAACCAGGAGCAGGAGCAGAACCAGGAGCAGGACCAGAACCAGGAGCCAAACCAGGAGCAGAACCAGGAGCAGGAGCAGAACCAGGAGCCAAACCAGGAGCAGAACCAGGAGCAGGAGCAGAACCAGGAGCAGGTGCAGAACCAGAACCAGGAGCAGAACCAGGAGCAAAACCAGGAGCAGGAGCAGAACCAGAACCAGGAGCAGGAGCAGAACCAGGACCAGGAACAGGAGCAGAACCAGGACCAGGAACAGGAGCAGAACCAGGACCAGGACCAGGAACAGGAGCAGAACCAGGACCAGGACCAGGACCAGGACCAGGACCAGGACCAGGACCAGGACCAGAACCAGGACCAGGACCAGGACCAGGACCAGGAACAGAACCAGGACCAGGACCAGGACCAGGACCAGGACCAGGACCAGGACCAGGACCAGGACCAGGAACAGGAGCAGAACCAGAACCAGGACCAGGAGCAGGAGCAGGAGCAGGAGCAGAACCAGGACCAGGACCAGAACCAGAACCAGAACCAGAACCAGAACCAGGAGCAGGACCAGAACCAGGAGCAGGACCAGAACCAGGAGCCAAACCAGGAGCAGAACCAGGAGCAGGAGCCAAACCAGGAGCAGAACCAGGAGCAGGAGCAGAACCAGGAGCAGGTGCAGAACCAGAACCAGGAGCAGAACCAGGAGCAAAACCAGGAGCAGGAGCAGAACCAGAACCAGGAGCAGGAGCAGAACCAGGACCAGGAACAGGAGCAGAACCAGGACCAGGAACAGGAGCAGAACCAGGACCAGGAGCAGGAGCAGAACCAGGACCAGGAGCAGGAGCAGGAGCAGAACCAGGACCAGGACCAGGAACAGAACCAGGACCAGGAGCAGAACCAGGAGCAGGAGCAGGAGCAGGAGCAGGAGCAGAACCAGGACCAGGAGCAGAACCAGGAGCAGGAGCAGGAGCAGGAGCAGGAGCAGGAGCAGAACCAGGACCAGGAGCAGAACCAGGACCAGGAGCAGGAGCAGGAGCAGGAGCAGAGAGATGAGGAGAGAGATGAGGTCATAGAGGTCTTGTTTTCACTCTGTTGTTATGAGCTTCATCCTCAGAGGAATCTTTAGTGAAGAGAAGACTACTTAAAAAAAATATTAAAGAGAAGAGCACTCTATCTATCACTCTATCACTCTATCTATCACTCTATCTATCACTCTATCACTCTATCTATCACTCTATCTATCACTCTATCACTCTATCTATCACTCTATCTATCACTCTATCACTCAATGTATCACTCTATCAGTCTATACAGTATATTACTCTATCTATCACTATATCACTCTATCTATCACTCTATCTATCACTATATCACTATAGCTATCACTCTATCACTCTATCACTCTATCTATCACTCTATCACTCTATCTATCACTCTATCTATCCCTCTATCACTATATCTATCACTCTATCACTCTATCTATCACTCTATCACTCAATGTATCACTCTATCACTCTATATATCACTCTATCTATCACTATATCACTCTATCTATCACTCTATCTATCACTCTATCTATCACTATATCACGATATCTATCACTCTATCACTCTATCTATCACTCAATGTATCACTCTATCACTCTATATATCACTCTATCTATCACTATATCACTCTATCTATCACTCTATCTATCACTATATCACTATATCTATCACTCTATCACTCTATCACTCTATCACTCTATCTATCACTCTATCACTCTATCTATCTATCTATCTATCTATCTATCTATATATCTATCTATCTATCTATCTATCTATCTATCTATCTATCTATCTATCTATCTATCTATCTATCTATCTATCTATCTATCTATCTATCTATCTATCTATCTATCTATCTATCTATCTATCTATCTATCTATCTATCTATCTATCCATCCATCTATCCTATCTATCCGTCTATCTATCCGTCTATCTATCTATCTATCTATCTATCTATCTATCTATCTATCTATCTATCTATCTATCTATCTATCTATCTATCTATCTATCTATCTATACTATTAGATATATTAGGATGCGTGTACTCTCTTGTACTCTGGTCAGATGCTCTGTATCATCATATCCATACTGCTACCCCTGTTATTCATGCATACACTTATAAAGAGGGTATATATGTTGATATGTATCACATACATACTGCCTTTGTGAGAGCATATGAGCGTGTGAGAGCGTATGAGTGTGTGAGAGCGTATGAGTGTGTGAGAGTGTGTGTGTGTGTGTGTGTGTGTGGACGTTGTTTTTCTATGACACACTTCTGGTCTCGGTCCAACATACCTCCGGGGTTCCGTTCCGTCTGCGTGACGTCCAGTTCTGTTCTGCCTGCTCCACAGGCCAGGACCCGGAGGAGGAAGAGGACCAGAGTGAGACCACCCAGAGAAGCAGGCCAGGACCCGGAGGAGGAAGAGGACCGGTGTGAGACCACCCAGAGAAGCAGGCCAGGACCCGGAGGAGGAAGAGGACCAGAGTGAGACCACCCAGAGAAGCAGGCCAGGACCCGGAGGAGGAAGAGGACCAGTGTGAGACCACCCAGAGAAGCAGGCCAGGACCCGGAGGAGGAAGAGGACCAGTGTGAGACCACCCAGAGAAGCAGGCCAGGACCCGGAGGAGGAAGAGGACCAGTGTGAGACCACCCAGAGAAGCAG
>CM051014.1:390292-397792 GCA_027704905.1 Muraenolepis orangiensis | reverse complement strand
GGAGTAGGAGCAGTTCTATGGGGGGGGGGGGGCAGGGGCGTGAGCAGGGGGGGGGGGCAGCAGAGGTGCAGCAGCAGGGGGGGGTGCAGGGGGGGGGGGTGGGGGCTGTCTTCGTGGTCAGGGAGATGACAGCTGAGGGGAAGAAGCTGTTCCTAGTCAAGCACTAGGAACAGAGGTCTCTATAGCGCCTCCCGGAGGGGAGGAGGGCTAACAGTCCATGGTTGGGGTGAGAGGGTGTGGTGGGTGGTGTTTATTGCAGGGAGGGGTAATCCCACGATGCGTTTGGCGATTTTCACCACCCTCTGCAGCGCTTGCCGGTGTACAGTGCAGTTGCCGTACCACACTGTGATGCAGTTAGTGAGGATGCTTTCAATAGCACACCGGTAAAAGTTCACCAGAATCTGAGGTGACAGGTGGGCTTTCCTCAGTCTCCTCAGGAAGAAGAGACGCTGGTGAGCCTTCTTTACCAGTGAGGCAGTATTGAGGGACCAGGAGATGTGGACCCCCAGGAATTTGAAGCTGAAGCTCCGCTCCGTTGATGAGGATGGGGGCGTGTGTCCCAGCTCTGGTCTTCCTGAAGTCCACGATGAGCTCCTTGGTCTTCTTGGTGTTGAGGGCCAGGTTGTTGTCAGCGCACCACGCCACCAGGTGCTGGACCTCCTCCCTGTAGGCTGGACCTCCTCCCTGTAGGCTGCCTCATCGTTGTTCTTGATGAGGCCCACCACCGTTGTGCAAAATTGATGATGGTGTTTGTACCATGTACAGGAGTGCAGTCGTGGGTGAAGAGGGAGTAGAGGAGAGGGCTCAGCATACAGCCTTGTGGAACGCCGGTGTTTAGGGTGAGGGTGGAGGAGGTGAGATGGTCTTACCTGACTGACTGGGGTCTGTTGGTTAGGAAGTCTAGTAACCAGTTACAAACTGAGGGGTTCAAGGTTCTTGGTTTTCATGAGGTCACCAAGTTTGAAGATGAGTTTGGAGGGGATGATGGTGTTAAATGCTGAGCTGAAGTCTATGAACAGCATTCTCACGTGGGTGTTGCTCTCATCCAGGTGGGAGAGAGCGGAGTGAAGGGCTGAGGAGATGGCGTCCTCCGTGCTCCTGTTCTCACGGTAGGCAAATTGGTATTTATCTAGTGAGGGTGAGAGGCCAGATTTGAGGTGAGCCAGGACCAGCCTCTCAAAGCACTTCATGATGATGGGGGTGAGTGCAACAGGGTGGAAGTCGTTGAGGCTCGCTGCAGAGGAGGGTTTTGGCACTCGCACAATGGAGGTGGTTTTAAAGCAGACGGGGACAACTGCCTGAGCTAGTGACAAGTTGAAAATGTCAGTAAGGACCTCGGTCAGCTGCTCAGTGCAGTTCCTGAGCACGCCACCGGGGACGCCATCAGGACCAGCTGCCTTATGCACATTTGTTCTGCTCAGTGCCGCACGCACGTCTGTGGAGGAGAGGGTGAGGGGTTGGTGGTCAACGGGGAGAGTAGCCCTGGTGGGCAGTTCGGGGTTGATCACCAAACACTCTTGGAATTACCGAACATTACAGCCACAGACAACAAAGGACTGGGACTTACCTGCAGAGATCCGGCGGGACAAAGGAGAGCGGGGGAGGGGCGCCCACTCCCGACCGGAGCCACCAAGCCCGAGGGGCAACGAGCCCACAGGAGAGGGTCCCGTGGGGCATACTGGTTAGGACACGCCGGAGGGGATGGAAACCATCTACTGAGTATTCAGCCGTATTGAGCCACGAGTGAGAGGGACCGCTGGCAAGTTGCTGCCGCGCCTCCTCCGTTGTTTGTGCTGTTTTGTGTTTGCTGAATGTCTTTTACAACTGGACTCTAACCCGTTTAACAGTCTGTACACGCGCTAGTGCTACTGTGCTGTCACTCGGTAGCTTGAAGCCAGCCTCGCCGGTATACGGCCCATCTGTACTGGACTACTTGGGCTCCTCTGTGCTGTGCTCTCTTGACCGGAGAGCGATAGCCTGCTCTGGTGCGCCCTGCAAAGTACACCCGTTCAGAAGTGTCCGCTGCCATTCTGCCAGCTCTCCTGGGTGAAAACCTCCGCCTGTGGATTGCTGCCAGCACGGAGGCCGCCCCGTCCCCAGCGCCGTATGCCTGGTTTCTCCGCCTCGCACGAAAACCCGCGCCTACAACCAACACGACTGCTCCTCCGCCTCGACAACGCAGGTCTTCATTTAGTTAATTTACTTTTATTTTTTATTTTTTTCCACTTGGATAATCAAACCGCTGCATTACATTGTTTTAGTTTTTTATCTCTTACGTGGATTTTTAAACTGCTCATATGGAGCGCTCTGTGTGTCTCACGGTCATGAGCGCATCTCTGCTGCTGCGTTACTCTGCAGCGGAGCTGCTACGTCTCCGGTCTTACTCCAGGACCCCGCCAGCTCTGCTTACCCAACACCCTGGTATTCTCAAACGACCAAGATACACTCACCGTGGATCTGGACCAAACTTTGAGTATGCAACCCACAACAATAACATAACAATCCACTCTCTCTGGTCCACTGAGCCACGCCCCCCTCGCACCGCCCGTACTGTTAATCACAGTGTGTTATCCCCTCTGCTTAAAGCATCCACATATGCACAACTTACCTGTCTGAAACTATGTATGTTTAACATAAGGTCCCTCACCAATAAGGCCCTGCTGGTTTCTGACTTCATTATGGACAAAACCCTTGATTTTTTATGCCTCACGGAGACCTGGCAACAGTCTGATGACTTCTCCCAGCTGAATGCAGCTGTCCCCCGGGGGATGCTTTTATTAGTAAACCCCGTGCCACTGGGAGGGGGGGAGGGCTTGCTGTGTTGTACCGTGAAATCTTTAAAGTCACTGCAGTCACTGTCCCCCATCACTCCTCTTTTGAATGCTTAGCTGTAAAACTCTCTGGCTCCAAACCCACCATCATTATTTCCATCTACAGACCACCAAAGCTCTCTGCTGTTTTTCTCACTGAATTTTCATCACTACTAACATCTGTATGTGCAATGTCCCCTACTGTTATCCTCTTGGGTGACTTGTGGCGATGTGGACAACATCCACATCGACAACCCATCGAATGGTTTTGCAAATGATTTCATCTCACTCCTGGACTGCCTCGGTATCACACAGCATGTCAACCTCCCAACTCATAACAAAGGTCGCACACTGGACTTACTCTGCTGCACTGGCATCACTCCCACTAACATTGCTATCACAGAGTTCCCCATTTCTGACCATAAAGCTGTAATTTTTTTAATCCATGCCCCCCTTTCTAAAGCCAAAGAACAACGGTCCATCACCTTCAGAAACATTAAACATATTAACCCCACAGATCTCACCACCCTGATTAACTCCTACCCCAATCCTCCCCCATCCTCCCACACTGCTGACCTGGTGAATCACTATAATAACTGTCTCTCCTCCTCCCTCACTGCCCTGGCTCCCTTGAAAACTCGCAAAGTCTCATTCACGCACTCCGCCCCCTGGTTTACCTCTGAGCTCCGTCAGCTCAAAGCCACAGGCCGCCGACTGGAGCGGCTGTGCAAAAACACCGGACTCTCAGTTCACACCCAAATGTACTCAGATCACCTTCATCACGATAAAAATGCACTTTCCAATGCCAAATCCTCCTATTACTCCAACCTCATCAGCACTGGTAACAACAGAGTTCTCTTCTCCACAGTCAGACACCTACTTCAGCCTCCTCAAACCCGCCCCCCAGACATCTCCACCGATCGATTTCTGCAATTTTTTCATTCTAAAATTAACACCATTCACCTACAGCTGGCCTCATCATGCACCTCCTCAAGTGATCCACCCTGGATGGTTACCACTGGCCAACAACTCATCAGCTCCCTCTCCAACTTCACCCCAGCATCGGAATACACCATCTCAGAGCTCATCCGTAAAGCCAAAACCACCACCTGTCAGCTTGATCCTCTTCCCACCACCCTGGTCAAGGCTTGTCTACCAGCCATATCACCCATGGTCACTGACATAATTAACTCATCCCTCACCTCTGGAATTGTACCCCCCACCCTCAAACTGGCTGCAATCACTCCCATCCTCAAAAAACCCGGTACTGACCCATCCGATCTGAACCACTACAGGCCCATCTCCAACCTACCCTTCATCTCCAAGACCCTTGAGAGGGTGGTTGCCGCACAGCTTCAGTCCCACCTGGAAATAAATAACCTCCATGAACCCTTTCAATCCGGTTTCCCATAGCCATGAAGTGCCTGGAGAAACTTGTGATGTCGCATAGAAACTTTTCTATACCTGAGTCCCTAGACCCACTCCAGTCTGTAGACAACGCCACTTCCCTGGCACTACACACGGCCCTGCAGCACCTAGACAGGAGGGACACCTCCGTCAGACAGCTGTTTGTCACCATGTGCGTTATCACATATTAGATTAGATTCGATTACATTACATTAGATTAAAATGTATTGTCATTGCAGCACAAGTACAGTACAGCGAAAATAATTGAGCATCTAACCAGAGTGCACATGTTGCAGTAAAGTGCATGGTGATATAATATAATTACAGTTTAAATGTACAGGTTAAATGTGATATGAGCATAATAATAGGTATATGTATATACAGGTAAGTGATCATTTAACAGGTAGTGATCAGGGGTATGCTATTATTGAAGCAGGACACTAATATATAAATGTAAATGTATATACAAGTGAGCATATATAAATGTATATGTATATACAGGAGTAGGAGCAGTTCTATGGGGGGGGGGCAGGGGCGTGAGCAGGGGGGGGGGGCAGCAGAGGTGCAGCAGCAGGGGGGGTGCAGGGGGGGGGGGGTGGGGGCTGTCTTCGTGGTCAGGGAGATGACAGCTGAGGGGAAGAAGCTGCTCCTAAGCCTGCTTGACTAGGAACAGAGGTTTGTATAGCGCCTCCCGGAGGGGAGGAGGGCTAACAGTCCATGGTTGGGGTGAGAGGGTGTGGTGGGTGGTGTTTATTGCAGGGAGGGGTAATCCCACGATGCGTTTGGCGATTTTCACCACCCTCTGCAGCGCTTGCCGGTGTACAGTGCAGTTGCCGTACCACACTGTGATGCAGTTAGTGAGGATGCTTTCAATAGCACACCGGTAAAAGTTCACCAGAATCTGAGGTGACAGGTGGGCTTTCCTCAGTCTCCTCAGGAAGAAGAGACGCTGGTGAGCCTTCTTTACCAGTGAGGCAGTATTGAGGGACCAGGAGATGTGGACCCCCAGGAATTTGAAGCTGAAGCTCCGCTCCGTTGATGAGGATGGGGGCGTGTGTCCCAGCTCTGGTCTTCCTGAAGTCCACGATGAGCTCCTTGGTCTTCTTGGTGTTGAGGGCCAGGTTGTTGTCAGCGCACCACGCCACCAGGTGCTGGACCTCCTCCCTGTAGGCTGGACCTCCTCCCTGTAGGCTGCCTCATCGTTGTTCTTGATGAGGCCCACCACCGTTGTGCAAAATTGATGATGGTGTTTGTACCATGTACAGGAGTGCAGTCGTGGGTGAAGAGGGAGTAGAGGAGAGGGCTCAGCATACAGCCTTGTGGAACGCCGGTGTTTAGGGTGAGGGTGGAGGAGGTGAGATGGTCTTACCTGACTGACTGGGGTCTGTTGGTTAGGAAGTCTAGTAACCAGTTACAAACTGAGGGGTTCAAGGTTCTTGGTTTTCATGAGGTCACCAAGTTTGAAGATGAGTTTGGAGGGGATGATGGTGTTAAATGCTGAGCTGAAGTCTATGAACAGCATTCTCACGTGGGTGTTGCTCTCATCCAGGTGGGAGAGAGCGGAGTGAAGGGCTGAGGAGATGGCGTCCTCCGTGCTCCTGTTCTCACGGTAGGCAAATTGGTATTTATCTAGTGAGGGTGAGAGGCCAGATTTGAGGTGAGCCAGGACCAGCCTCTCAAAGCACTTCATGATGATGGGGGTGAGTGCAACAGGGTGGAAGTCGTTGAGGCTCGCTGCAGAGGAGGGTTTTGGCACTCGCACAATGGAGGTGGTTTTAAAGCAGACGGGGACAACTGCCTGAGCTAGTGACAAGTTGAAAATGTCAGTAAGGACCTCGGTCAGCTGCTCAGTGCAGTTCCTGAGCACGCCACCGGGGACGCCATCAGGACCAGCTGCCTTATGCACATTTGTTCTGCTCAGTGCCGCACGCACGTCTGTGGAGGAGAGGGTGAGGGGTTGGTGGTCAACGGGGAGAGTAGCCCTGGTGGGCAGTTCGGGGTTGATCACCAAACACTCTTGGAATTACCGAACATTACAGCCACAGACAACAAAGGACTGGGACTTACCTGCAGAGATCCGGCGGGACAAAGGAGAGCGGGGGAGGGGCGCCCACTCCCGACCGGAGCCACCAAGCCCGAGGGGCAACGAGCCCACAGGAGAGGGTCCCGTGGGGCATACTGGTTAGGACACGCCGGAGGGGATGGAAACCATCTACTGAGTATTCAGCCGTATTGAGCCACGAGTGAGAGGGACCGCTGGCAAGTTGCTGCCGCGCCTCCTCCGTTGTTTGTGCTGTTTTGTGTTTGCTGAATGTCTTTTACAACTGGACTCTAACCCGTTTAACAGTCTGTACACGCGCTAGTGCTACTGTGCTGTCACTCGGTAGCTTGAAGCCAGCCTCGCCGGTATACGGCCCATCTGTACTGGACTACTTGGGCTCCTCTGTGCTGTGCTCTCTTGACCGGAGAGCGATAGCCTGCTCTGGTGCGCCCTGCAAAGTACACCCGTTCAGAAGTGTCCGCTGCCATTCTGCCAGCTCTCCTGGGTGAAAACCTCCGCCTGTGGATTGCTGCCAGCACGGAGGCCGCCCCGTCCCCAGCGCCGTATGCCTGGTTTCTCCGCCTCGCACGAAAACCCGCGCCTACAACCAACACGACTGCTCCTCCGCCTCGACAACGCAGGTCTTCATTTAGTTAATTTACTTTTATTTTTTATTTTTTTCCACTTGGATAATCAAACCGCTGCATTACATTGTTTTAGTTTTTTATCTCTTACGTGGATTTTTAAACTGCTCATATGGAGCGCTCTGTGTGTCTCACGGTCATGAGCGCATCTCTGCTGCTGCGTTACTCTGCAGCGGAGCTGCTACGTCTCCGGTCTTACTCCAGGACCCCGCCAGCTCTGCTTACCCAACACCCTGGTATTCTCAAACGACCAAGATACACTCACCGTGGATCTGGACCAAACTTTGAGTATGCAACCCACAACAATAACATAACAATCCACTCTCTCTGGTCCACTGAGCCACGCCCCCCTCGCACCGCCCGTACTGTTAATCACAGTGTGTTATCCCCTCTGCTTAAAGCATCCACATATGCACAACTTACCTGTCTGAAACTATGTATGTTTAACATAAGGTCCCTCACCAATAAGGCCCTGCTGGTTTCTGACTTCATTATGGACAAAACCCTTGATTTTTTATGCCTCACGGAGACCTGGCAACAGTCTGATGACTTCTCCCAGCTGAATGCAGCTGGGACGGGGTGGGCCAGCGGGTGAAGC
>CM051014.1:376199-386199 GCA_027704905.1 Muraenolepis orangiensis | reverse complement strand
GAAAGGAGGCAGACAAAAAATCAGGGAGTGAAAGGGAACAAGGCCACAAGGAAACAGACAGACAGACAGACAGACAGACAGACAGACAGACAGACAGACAGACAGACAGAGACGCCAGCCGAAACACTAACCAAGGGAGAGACAGACAGACAGATGACAACGGAGACAGACAGACAACGTGGGAACACTAGCCGAGGGAGAGACAGAGAATACTTTGGTCCTTGTCTCATGTTATCACTTCCTCTTCTCCTCTTCTTCCTCTCCTCCCCTCTTCTCCTCTTCTTCCTCTCCTCCCCCTTCTCCTCTTCTTCCTCTCCTCCCCTCTTCTCCTCTTCTTCCTCTCCTCCCCCTTTTATTCCTTTCCTCTCTTCTCTACTTCTGTCCTTCCTTCTGTTCTCCTCTTGTCCTCTCCTCCCTTCCCATCCCACCTCCTGTCTCCCTCCCTCTCTCTCCCTCTCTCTCTCTCTCCCTCTCTCTCCCCCTCCTGGGTGGGAGGGCTGGCCCGTGGGGGACACCCTGCCGTGTTCCAGGACAGGAAGCCTCCCTGTCTGTGTTTATTCATTTCATTTATTTTTATTGTTATTTATTTTGGGTTCCTGGGACCACTCAGTGTGTTCCCCAGCAGAAAGGAGGCACCTTCCTTCCCACCAAGGACGGGGAGGGCGAGGAGGAGGAAGAGGAGAAGGAGGAGGAGCAGGACAGGGAGTGCGAGGAGGAGGAGGAGCAAGACGGGGAGGGCGAGGAGGAGGAGGAGTAGGAAGAGGAGCAGGACGGGGAGGAGGAGGAGGAGGAGGAGGAGGAGGAGGAGGAGGAGGAGGAGGAGGAGGAGGAGGAGGAGGAGGAGGACCGGGAGTGCGAGGAGGAGGAGGAGGAGGAGGAGGATGGGGAGGGCGAGGAGGAGGAGGAGCAGGAGCAGGAGAAGGAGGACCTAGACGAGGAAAAGGAGGAGTAGGAGGAGGACCAGGAGAACCTGGACGAGGAGGAGGAGGAGGAGGACGGGAAGGATGATGGAGAGGAGAAGGAGGAGGAGAAGCAGGAGGAGCAGGACGGGGGGGGGAGGGAGAGGGAGAGGAGGAGAAGAAGGAGGAGAAGAAGGAAGGAAGACAGGCAGGATGAGCAGGCCGAGGAGGAAGAGGAGAGAGGCTCCTTGGCGGGGGAGGGAGTATCATCGGACTGGGTGACCTCCAGACAAAGCGCCTCCACGTCTCGCAACATCTTCTTTTGCACGTCTTTATTCCATGTAGAGATGAAACATTTAGATTTTTGACAAGCTGGATGTCAATCACTGAGAGATCTCACATGGGCAGACAAGAAAAACACAATAAATTATATAACTACTACTACTACTAGAGGGCCCACAGTAGAAGATACCTCCAACTAGAGGGCCCTCAGTAGAACATACCTCCAACTAGAGGGCCCTCAGTAGAACATACCTCCAACTAGAGGGCCCTCAGTAGAACATACCTCCAACTAGAGGGCCCTCAGTAGAGAACATACCTCCAACTAGAGGGCCCTCAGTAGAACATACCTCCAACTAGAGGGCCCTCAGTAGAACATACCTCCAACTAGAGGGCCCTCAGTAGAACTACCTCCAACTAGAGGGCCCTCATTAGAGAACATACCTCCAACTAGAGGGCCCTCAGTAGAACATACCTCCAACTAGAGGGCCCTCAGTAGAGAACATACCTCCAACTAGAGGGCCCTCAGTAGAACATACCTCCAACTAGAGGGCCCTCAGTAGAGAACATACCTCCAACTAGAGGGCCCTCAGTAGAACATACCTCCAACTAGAGGGCCCTCAGTAGAACATACCTCCAACTAGAGGGCCCTCAGTAGAGACATACCTCCAACTAGAGGGCCCTCAGTAGAACATACCTCCAACTAGAGGGCCCTCGGTAGAGAACATACCTCCAATTAGAGGAACCTCAGTAGAACATACCTCCAACTTGAGGGCCCTCAGTAAAACATACCTCCAACTAGAGGGCCCTCGGTAGAGAACAGACCTCCAATTAAAGGGCCCTCAGTAGAACATACCTCCAACTAGAAAGAACCTGAGTACACACACACCGATAGAGAGGGAGAGAGAGAGAGTGAGTGGGCAAGTGAGGCACTACAGCAGAGAGGTGTGAAGGGTCAAAGGTTTCTAGGATCGACATTTCAGTGAGGGTTTGGTTTAGCCGGGGGTGATGTGGTGGGTGAGGTGGGGTGTGGTGGAGGTGAGGTGGAGGTGAGGTGGTGGGTGAGGTAGGGTGTGGTGGAGGTGAGGTGAAGGTGAGGTGAAAGGGAGGTGGAGGTGAGGTGGAGGTGAGGTGGAGGTGAGGTGGAGGTGGAGGTTAGGTGGAGGTGAGGTGGAGGTGAGGTGGAGGTGAGGTGGAGGTGAGGTGAAGGTGAGGTGGAAGGGAGGTGGAGGTGAGGTGAAGGTGAGGTGAAGGTGGAGGTTAGGCGGGGGTGATGTGGTGGGTGAGGTGGGGTGTGGTGGAGGTGAGGTGGAGGTGAGGTGGTGGGTGAGGTGGGGGTAAGGTGGTGGGTGAGGTATGGTGTGGTGGAGGTGAGGTGAAGGTGAGGTGGAAGGGAGGTGGAGGTGAGGTGGAGGTGGAGGTTAGGCGGGGGTGATGTGGTGGGTGAGGTTGTGGGTGAGTTGGGGGTGAGGTGGTGGGTGAGGTGGGGTGTGGTGGAGGTGAGGTGGAGGTGAGGTGGTGGGTGAGGTGGGTGGAGGTGGAGGTGAGGTGGAGGTGAGTGTTTGTTTCAACTACTGGAGGGACTGAACTTCTTGACCCATCTGGAATAGTATAATAGTATAATATAATATTTTTGTTGTTTATCAGGGTGATACTAACTGTAACTAGAGTGTTGCAAGTAAGTTGTGCTTCACTCATTGGTCTATTGTTAGTCACAAACCTCATTGACCCTACTCTCTCTAACCATGTCCAGCTAGTGGTAACTGGGGGGCTTTGGAATTGCCAGTCGCCAGTGCAGAAAACTGAGTTCATCTCAGGATCTTCATCCTTGCTCGCCCTGAATTTCCTTGTTCTTACTGAGACTTGGATCAGCCCTGAAAACACTGCCTCGCCCGCTGCTTTGTCAGATGTGTACTCTTTTTGTCACACCCCCAGAGTCGCAAGACAAGGCGGTGGTACTGGTCTGTTGATTTTGCGCAATTTGAAATACTCCCCCGTTTCCATTCCACAGTTCTCCCACTCCTCATTTGAATTTCAGACCCAGCTGGTGACTTCCTGGAGGAGCTTGACATAATTGTCTCCCACTTCCCTGATGATGGTTCTGGCCTCATCCTTCTTGGCGACTTCAACATCTTGACTGAGAAGTTGGACCCTCTTCTCTCCTTCCTCGCCTCCTTCGACCTTTCCCGCCACCCGTCTCCTCCGACGCACAAGGCCGACAACCAGCTGGACCTCAACTTTACAAGACACTGCGATACAGTAAACCTTTCAGTTACTCCTCTCCACCTATCTGACCACTTCTTCATGTCTTTCTCCCTCTTCCTCCCTTTCCCCCCCTCCCACTCTCCCTCTAACCAGATGGTGACGTCCCGTCGCAATCTCCCCACACTCACCCCTGCCGATCTCTCCTCTACGGTTCTCTCTTCCCTCCCTCTTCCTGATTCGTTCTCTGTTCTACCCCCTGATATTGCCACTGACCTTCTTCTCTCTACCCTGTCCTCCTCTCTGGACACTCTCTGTCCCCTCACCTCCAGGTCTGCACATCCAACTCCACGTGCCCCCTGGTTGTCGGACTCAGTGCGTACGCAGAGGCGGAGCCTCAGAGAGGCGGAGCCTCAGAGAGGCGGAGCCTCAGAGAGGCGGAGGCGCAGGTGGAAGAAAGAAAAAAACCCAGAGGACCTTCTCCATCTTCAAGGGCTCCTTTCAAACTTCTCATTGTCTCTTTCATCCGCCAAAGCTGCATTTTACTGTTCCTAAATTCAAAAAGCAGCATCTAACCATAAAAAACTGTTTGAAACTCCTCCATCCCCCATCCAATCCGCACAGCTCCTCCCTTCTCCGGGACGATTTCGCCAACTTCTTTGACAAGAAGGTCAACGATATCCGATCCTCCATCCCTGACCCCCCGGCTGATTCTCGCATCAACCACCCATGTCTTCCCCCCATGCTATCACATCCCTCCCTTACCCGTTTCTCTCCCCTCTCCACAGATGATGTTCTTCACCTCATCACATCCAGCCGCCCCACCACATGCTCTCTGGATCCAGTCCCCTCCCCTCTGCTTCAGTCTACTGTGCCTGAACTCCTACCCTTTCTGACACACATCATCAACGCATATCTGATGTCTGATGTCTGATGCTTTCCCGCTGCTTTCAAGACTGCCAGAGTCACCCCCCTCCTAAAGAAACCAACTCGACCCCTCTGAACTCAAAAACGACAAAGCCGGTATCCCTTTTTCCCTTCTTATCCAAAACTCTTGAACGTCTTTAACCAATTGTCCTTGTATCTCCACCAGAACTGCCTCTTGGATCCCCACCGATCTGGTTTTTAATTTAGGTCACTTGACAGAAACTGCCCTTCTGGCAGAGACAGAGTCGCTCCATGTTGCTAGAGCCAATTCACTCTCCTCGGTCCTGATACTCCTGGAGTATCTGTGTCTGCAGTATTCGACACTGTGAACCACCATATTCTCCTCTCCACCCTTGAGGGGATGGGTATCTCGGGCTCTGCTCTCGCCTTGTTTGCATCCAACCTGACGGGACGCTCCTACCAGGTGGCACTGGGAGGGTCTGTGTCAGAACCACGCCGACTGACTACTGGGGTTCCACAAGGATCGGTCCTGGGTCCTCTTCTCTTCGCCCTCTACACACAACGTCCCTTGGTCCTGTTATCCACTCCCATGACTTATCCTACCACTGCTCTGCTGACGACACCCAACTGGTCTTGTCGTTTCCCCCCTTGGACACATAAGTGGAAACACGCATTGCTGCGTGTTTAGCAGACATCTCAAAGTGGATGTCGATGCAATTGCCATGGCCCTCCACACTGCCCTTTCCCACCTGGAGGGGAAGAACTGTTATGTGCGAATGCTGTTTGTGGACTACAGCTCAGCATTCAACACAATAGTTCCTGCCAAGCTCGACACCAAGCTGAGAGGTCTAGGCGTACCCCCATCCATGTGCAGCTGGATACTGAACCTCCTGTCGGACCGCCGCCAGGTGGTGAGGATGGGCAGCACCACATCAGAGCCACTGACCCTCAACACGGGAGCCCCCCAGGGATGCGTGCTGAGCCCTCTCCTCTACTCCCTCTACACCCACGACTGCATGGCTATGCACAGCTCCAACGTCATCGTCAAGTTTGCTGACGACACGACAGTGATGGGCCTGATCGCCGGCGACGACGAGACAGCCTACAGGGAGGAGGTCGGATCGCTGGAGCAGTGGTGCCAGGAGAACAGCCTCGCCCTCAACGTCAAGAAGACCAAGGAGCTGATCGTGGACTTCAGGAGGCAGAGGGGAGAGCACAGCCCTATCTCCATCGACGGCGTTGCAGTAGAGAGGGTCAGCAGCTTCAAGTTCCTCGGCGTGCACATCTCCGAGGACCTCACATGGTCCACGCACACCACACACGTGGTGAAAAGGGCCCAACAACGACTGTATTTTCTCAGGCGTCTGAAGAAATTCAGCATGGGCCCCCGCATCGAGAGAACATTCTACAACGGCACCATCGAGAGTGTTCTGACAGGGTGTATCACCGCCTGGTACGGGAACTGCACGGCACTCGAGCGCAGAGCGCTTCAAAGGGTGGTGCGGACGGCCCAGTATATCGTTGGAGGTGAGCTCCCCTCCCTCCTGGACATTTACAACCAGCGGTGCGTGGCCAAGGCCAAAAGAATTATAAAAGACATTGCCCACCCCAGCCACGAACTTTACTCACTATTACCGTCAGGCAGGCGATACCGCAGTATCAAGTGTCGTACAAATAGGCTTAGAGATAGCTTCCACAGTCAGGCCATCAGGCTGCTGAACAAGGGCGTATAACATATAACAATGTATATTTTATTACATTGATTTATATATATATATTGCTCTTTTCTGTGCTGATTTTTGCATTTTATAAATTGCATTTTTTATTTTTATTTTTATTTTATATTCTTTATTCTATTTTTTATTCTATTTTTTATCTATTTTTATTTTATCTTATTTTATAACTGCTGTCTGTCGTCGGGTATTGCACACAAGAATTTCACATCACTGCTTTATACTAAACTGTAAACTGTGAAGTGACAATAAACTTGACTTGACTTGACTTGACTTGACTTGACTTGATGCACCACCTAAAGCTCAACCTGGATAAGACTGAGCTAGTGTTCTTCCTGGCAAAGGGCCGCACCCAGACCTGGCTGTCACCATTGATGATGCTTTGGTGACACCTACTCGGACCGCAAGGAATCTGGGTGTGACCCTGGACGACCAACTGTCGTTCTCGGCAAACATTGCATTGCATCGGTGACACACTCCCTCCTTGCTGGCACCTGGCGTCTGCCATCAGGCCCCTGGAGCTCATTCAGAAAGCTGCAGCTCGCCTGGTGTTCAACCGACCCAAGTTCTCCCACACATCTACCCTCATTTGGTCTCTACACTGGCTACCTGTAGCTGCTCCATCCAGTTCAAGACCTTGGTGCTAGCCTACAAGGCAGTAATTGGAATTGCTCCATCCTACCTCCAGGCAATGGTCAAGGCGTACATCCCCGCCCGTCCACTTCGCTCTGCTTCATCGGGCCGTCTGCTCGCCCCCTCGCTTAGGGGCCCTAGTGGCTGATCTACGAGGTCACGGCTCTTCTCCGTCCTGGCTCCAATTTGGTGGAACAAACTCCCCACGGAAGTCACGACTGCAGAGATCTTCCGCCGCAGGCTGAAAACTCATCTCTTCAGGACACACTACCCGGATCCTTCCTCGTAGCGCTAAGTTGATTATCTAAGTACATTAGATATTATAGATAGGTAGATATTGTTCTAGATATTGTTATATATTGTTTGTCAAGTTATTGGACTTTTCACTTACACTTTTACCTGAACTTATTGTACTTCTACCTGAGCACCGGTTCAGTTCTTGGAGACTTGTTAGAAATGAAATGCACTTTTGACTTCTGGTGACGAGTTGTTGAAACACACTATTGTAAGTCGCTTTGGATAAAAGTGTCTGCTAAATGACTGGAATATAATGTAATGTGAGCTGGGGATGAGGTGAGGTGAGGTGGGGGTGAGATGGGGGTGAGGTGGGGGTGAGGTGGAGGGTGAGGTGGAGGTGAGGTGGGGTTGAGGTGGGGTGAGGTAGGGGTTAGGTGGGGGTGAGGTGGGGTGACATGGGGGTGAAGTGGTGGGCCAGGAGGGGGTGAGGTGGTGTGAGATGGGGGTGAGGTGGTGGGCTAGGTGGGGGTGAGGTGGAGGTGTGCTGGGGGTGAGGTTAGGCGGTGGTGCGTTCATAAGAGAGGGGTGTATGGAGGAGATAAAGATTAAGGGGGAGGAGCAGGAGGAGGAGAGGTGGGGGGCCCGAGGCGGTGGGCCTCAGGACGAGGCTGCGGAGCATGAGGACCTGATAGTGTTTCACGCTCCCTGCTTCTTCTGAAGTCCTGGAGACTATAAACAGCTCTTAGCATGGGCCCCATCTCAGGGCCCCATCTCAGGGCCCCATCTCAGGGCCCCATCTCAGGGCCCCATCTCAGGGCTCCATCTCAGGGCTCCATCTCAGGGCCCAGCCTCACTGGTACACCAATGTAACAACAACCTAACACCAGCTTCACATCAACCCAACACCAATGTAACAACAACCTAACAACTACCAAACCCTACAACAACCTTACACCAACCTAACAACAAACTAACACCAACCTAACAACAACCTAACAACTACCTAACCCTACACCAACCTAACACCAACCTAACAACAACATAACAACTACCTAACCCTACAACAACCTAACACCAGCTTCACAACAACCCAACACCAATGTAACAACAACCTAACACCAACCTAACCCCACAACAACCTAACACCAACGTAACAACAACCTAACACCAACCTAACACCAACCTAACAACAACCTAACACCAACGTAACAACAACCTAACACCAACCTAACACCAACCTAACAACAACCTAACACCAACGTAACAACAACCTAACACCAACCTAACACCAACCTAACAACAACCTAACACCAACGTAACAACAACCTAAACCCAACCTAACAACAACCTAACACCAACGTAACAACAACCTAACACCAACCTAACACCAACCTAACACCAACCTAACAACAACCTAACACCAACCTAACACCAACCCCTAACACCAACCTTACAACTACCTAACACCAACCTAACACCAACCCCTAACACCAACCTAACACCAACCTAACACCAACCTAACACCAACCTAACACCAACCTTACAACTACCTAACACCAACCCTACAACAACCCTACAACTACCTAACCCTACAACTTATAACCTAACCCTACAACAACCTATATATATATATATATATACATATGCTTTTAAAAAGTGATGTGTAGGTGACATTGACTCTGTGTGGGACTCATGTTGAAGTGACCCGCTCTAGATGCTTCTGGCACCAGAGTGCTAGGGTCACAGGTCAAGGGTCAAGGGTCAGGCAGGATGGCTAATTAGCAGCCAATTAGCATGCTCAGGTTTTCGCTTAGCCGTCAGGGTCAACCCAGACAGTAACCGTGGTAACGCTGCGGATCGCCCACCGCTGGACCGAAAAACACAGAGGATCTTCACACACACACACACACACACACACACACACACACACACACACACACACACACACACACACACACACACACACACACACACACACACACACACACACACACACACACACACACACTCACACACACACACACACACACTAGAGGTGAGGTCTGACTGAAGAAGAGACATCATTGTGTTTTATTGTTGACTCAGATTAACAATAATTCGTAATGAAATGTTTATTATTATTATTACTATCATTATTATTTGTATTATTATTATTATTATTATTATATAATTAGAATTAGAATTACAATACATTTTTATTATATATCTTTTCTTTATTAGTTATATTAATAGTATTATTATCATTCCTATTATTATTATTATTATTATTTTATTATTATTATTATCAACACAATTATCACGTGGGAGAGTTTGTAGGTTGAATAGCAGGCGCTGCGTTCTGGATGCGTTGGAGGGGCTTGGTTGCAGAGGCGGGGAGTCCCGCCAGGAGAGAGTTGCAGTAGTCGAGGCGGTGATGACGAGCGCTTGGACCAGGATCTGCGCCGCTTCACGTGTGAGGAAGGGCCGGATCCTGCGGATGTTGTAGAGGGCAATTCTGCAAGATCGGGCCACCGCGGTGACGTTGGCATTGCAGGACAGCTGGTCATCTACCACCACACCAAGGTCTCTTGTTGTGGTTGAGGGGGAGACTTGGGTGTTCTCGATGGTGACCAGTAGGTCCATCTGAGGGCAGTCTTTCCCCGGGATGAAGAGGAGCTCAGTCTTGTCAAGGTTGATCTGCTGATGTCTGCCTCCACCACCATCCCCACCACCTCCACCTCCACCTCCTCCACCACCATCACCACCACCTCCACCTCCATCACCACCACCACCTCTACCACCATCACCTCCACCACCATCCCCACCACCTCTTTTATTTATTTATTTATATTATTATTATTATTATTATCATTATTGATGGTGCCAACGCACACCACCACCTCCACCTCCACCTCCTCCACCACCATCACCACCACCTCCACCTCCACCTCCTCCACCACCATCACCACCACCTCCACCTCCACCTCCTCCACCACCATCACCACCACCTCCACCTCCACCTCCTCCACCACCATCACCACCACCTCCACCTCCACCTCCTCCACCACCATCACCACCACCTCCACCTCCACCTCCTCCACCACCATCACCACCACCTCCACCTCCACCTCCTCCACCACCATCACCACC
>CM051014.1:353699-368699 GCA_027704905.1 Muraenolepis orangiensis | reverse complement strand
ACACACACACAGGACCAGCCAACCTGACACACACACACACACACACACACACACACACACACACACACACACACAGGACTAGCCAACCTGACACACACACACACACACACACACACACACACACACACACACACACACACACACACACACACACACACACACACACACACACACACACACACACACACACACACACACACACACACACACACACACACACACACACACACACACACACACACACACACACAGGACCAGCCAACCTGACACACACACACACACACACACACACACACACACACACACACACACACACACATACACACACACACACACACACACACACACACACACACACACACACACACACACACACACACACACACACACACACACACACACACACACACACACACCACAGTCCTGGTTGTGTGAAATGAGTGTTCCAGTGTATAATATAACCTGATGTATTCATATCACTCAGGGACCATGTTCTCCTGAGGAGGAGGGGTCAACAGGGGGAGGGGTCAACAGGGGGAGGGGTCATCAGGTCATCAGGGGGAGGGGTCAACAGGGGGAGGGGTCATCAGGTCATCAGGGGGAGGGGTCAACAGGGGGAGGGGTTAACAGGGGGAGGGGTCATCAGGTCATCAGGGGGAGGGGTCAACAGGGGGAGGGGTCATCAGGTCATCAGGGGGAGGGGTTAACAGGGGGAGGGGTCATCAGGTCATCAGGGGGAGGGGTCAACAGGGGGAGGGGTCATCAGGTCATCAGGGGGAGGGGTCAACAGGGGGAGGGGTCATCAGGGGTACTTAACTTTACAGTACTTAACTTTACATTACATTCCATACTTTACTTGACATACTTTACTTGACATTACATTTCTTAACTTTACATTACTTTGCTTTACTTGACATTGCATTACATTGAATAACTTTACTTTACATTACATTACATTAATTTACTTGACATTACATTACTTTACATTACTTTACATTAAATTAAATAACTTTACATTACATTTCATTACTTTACTTTTCTTTACATTATTTTACTTTATATTATATTACTTTACATTACATTACATTACATTACATTGCATTACATTGCATTACATTACATTACATTACATTACTGTAGCAGAGGACGCTGCGACCAGCCAGGCAACTTGAGGCTCCTCCTGAAGACAAGGACTCAGAGTGATGAGGAATCCGGTTTATTGCAGAGTAATTGTGAACAGAGCAGATGGAACATGCTAGAGCTCTTCCTCTAGTGTGTGGTGGCTGGTTTTACCTGTGCGCCTTGATTAACAAGGACCCACAGGTGTGCAGCCTCACCAGCCAATCAGTCTGACTGGGGCCAGGTGAGGCTGCTTCAACCAGACTCTAATCAGTCTGACTGAGGCCAGATGAGGCTGCTTCAACCAGACTCTAATCAGTCTGACTGGGGCCAGGTGAGGCTGATTCAACCAGACTCTAATCAGTCTGACTGGGGCCAGGTGAGGCTGATTCAACCAGACTCTAATCAGTCTGACTGGGGCCAGGTGAGGCTGCTTCAACCAGACTCTAATCAGTCTGACTGGGGCCAGGTGAGGCTGCTTCAACCAGACTCTAATCAGTCTGACTGGGGCCAGGTGAGGCTGATTCAACCAGACTCTAATCAGTCTGACTGAGGCCAGGTGAGGCTGCTTCAACCAGACTCTAATCAGTCTGACTGGGGCCAGGTGAGGCTGCTTCAACCAGACTCTAATCAGTCTGACTGGGGCCAGGTGAGGCTGCTTCAACCAACCACACACACTCCACAATGACAATATTTTACATGACATTAAATTACATTACATTATATTATATTACATTACTTTTGTTACTTTGTACTTTGTAACTTTGTTGGCAATTATGATTAGGTTAATCCCCTCACCTGGGGGTATATATACCGTAGCGTCTCTTGAGCTGGTTGCTAGATGGTACGTTGTACTCCCTGGATGACACCGTACCAGCCCTCCGGTCATTATACTTACCTGTCTACTACCTGTCGCTACTTCTCTACACAACTGGTCCTCCCTCTGAAGTTCGTTATCGTCTGTAACCCCTGCCACATACCCCTCACGTCGTGGCTCTTGAATTTCTCCTCCACTCTGTCCTTGTACTCCTGCTTGCCAAAGGCGGCAATACGCGCGTGTAGGGCAGTGCGAACATCGCCGTTAATCCACGGTTTCTGGTCCTGCCACGATGAGAGCAGCCTCGGGGTGTGCCGACTCCTGTTCGCTGATAGCCCCGTACAGTTCCTTCAGCGCTGTGTCCGTGTTGGCTTGTGGGGGAATGTAAACAGCGGTCACGCTTACCGCTGTAAACTCCAGAGGTAGCCAGTGTGGACGGCACATAAGCATCAGGTAATAATCCAGCTGTGACTTCGGGCGGGACGTCCGAGTCGAAAGAATGAAAAAACTCCGGTAGGCGGCGAGCGACTGTTGATCTGATCTCCAGAAGTGTGCAAAAGTTATAAATGAACGTGCTGCTAACTTCCTGAACAAAGATAGTCGCGATAAAAAGAATAAATAACAAAAAACTGCATTGTCGTGCGGGAGCTCGCGACACGGCAGCCATCTCGTATGGCGCCATACTCCATACATAACCCTATGTATGGAGGCTCCTCCACACAGCGGTGTTTTCCAAGCTGGACCTGCGCAACGCCTACCACTGGTGCACTGGTGAATGATGTCCTCCGTGACATTACATTTACTTTTACATTTACATTTAGGGCATTTAGAGACGCTTTTATCCAAAGTGACTTACAAGGTGACATGCTCAACCAGTTTGTTTTTGTGTACCTGGATGATATTTAGATATTTTCTCGGGACAAGAGGGAGAATGTACAGCACGTCCGGTTGGTGCTCCAGCGGTTACTGGAGAATAAGCTGTTTGTGAAGGCGGAGAAGTGCGAGTTTCACGTGGAGTCGGTGGCCTTCCTGGGCTACATCATCGAGCCGGGACAGGTACGGTCGGACCCAGCCAAGATCCAAGCGGTGGCTGAGTGGCCGACACCTACCTCCCGGGAACAGCTCCAGCGGTTCCTTGGCTTCGCTAACTTGTACTGGAGGTTCGTCCGGGACTTCAGCAGCGTCGCAGCCCCGCTTACCCGGCTCACCTCCACCCTCTCTCCGTTCTCCTGGCCTCCCGAGACGGGTGCGGCCTTCGCTCACCTCAAGCGCCTGTTCACCTCCGCACCAGTCCTGAGGCATCCAGACCCTTCAAACCAGTTTGTGGTGGAGGTGGACGCATCTTATCAGACGCATCTGACGGCCAGATCTGACGCATCTGGCCGTCCTGTCCCAACGGTCTTCTGGGGACCCGGAGTCTCACCCATGTGCAATCTTCTCCAAACGGCTCTCACCCGCAGAGCGGAACTACGATGTGGGGAATCGGGAGCTCCTGTCGGTGGTCCTGGCCTTGGAGGAGTGGAGGCACTGGCTGGAGGGGGCGGAGCAACCGTTTGTGGTCTGGACGGACCATAAGAATTTGGCTTACCTCCGTTCAGCCAGAAGGCTCAACTCCCGACAAGTGCGGTGGGCATTGTTCCTAGGGAGGTTCAACTTCACCCTCACCTACCGTCCCGGCTGTCGCAACGTCAAGCCAGATTCTCTCTCTCGCCAGTGGGATGCCGAGAGGGACATCTCCGAGCCTGAGACCATTCTCCCTCCGGTCTGCGTAATAGGGGCAGTCACTTGGGAGATAGAGAGGCTCGTCCGGGAGGTCCAGCGCTCCGATCCAGATCCAGGTAACGGCCCTGCTAACCGTATGTTTGTGCCTGACTCAGCTAGGTCCCAGGTTCTCCAGTGGGCCTATTCCTCTAAACTCACCTGCCATCCCGGCTTTGCTCGCACCCTGGCCTTCCTCAGGCGGAGTTTCTGGTGGCCTTCCATTTCCCGGGACACCCAGGTCTTTGTGACTGCCTGCGCTGTCTGTGCTCGCAGCAAGGCCTCGCACCGACCTCCCGCTGGTCTGCTGCCTCCGCTGGCTACTCCGCTGGCTACTTGGTCTCACATTGCTGTCACATTGCTGTGGTGTTACCCACCGTCAGCGGGTAACACCACAATCCTGACGATTGTCGACCGCTTTTCCAAGGCGGTTAATTTCCTTCCTCCCTAAGCTTCCCTCCGCCAGGGAGACGGCAGACCTCCTGGTGCTCCAGGTCTTTCGGCTCCACGGGATCCCCCTGGACATCGTGTCCGACCGGGGTCCGCAGTTCTCGTCCCAGCTGTGGAGGGCATTCTGCCAGACTCTGGGTGCCACTGTCAGCCTCTCTTCCGGCTACCACCCCCAATCCAATGGGCAAACGGAGCGGACGAACCAGGACCTGAAGGCAGCCCTCCACTGCATCACCGCTCGCCACACGTCCTCCTGGAGTTCCCACCTTCCATGGGTGGAGTATGTGCACAACTCCCTCACCAGCATCGCCACAGGGATGTCGCCGTTCCAAGCGTCGCTAGGGTACAAGCCCCCCCTATTTCCCGCCCAGCAGGAGGAAGTGGCAGTGCCGTCGGTACAGGCCCACCTCCAGCGCTACCGCCGGATATGGAGGATCGCTCGTGCTGCTCTCCTCCGTACGGCCGCCCGGAATCAGCGCCTGGCGCCTACCGACCTGGGCAGAAGGTGTGGCTCTCCTCCCGGGACCTGCCACTACAGGCCCGGAAGTTGGCACCCCGGTACGTGGGGCCCTACGTCGTGGACAAAGTCATCAACCCGGTCTCGGTAAGGCTAAAATTGCCCCCGGCCCTGAAGGTGCACCCTACGTTCCATGTGTCTCTGCTCAAACCTGTCTCCTCCAGCCCGTTATGCCCACTCACCGAATCCCCCCCACCCCCCTGGATCATCGACGACAAAATCAGTTTCCTGGTAGCCTACAGGGTAAATGTGATGCCATGTAGCCTATGTTAAAACGGACTACAGATGTTACAGGTGTTTTGAAATTTTTGCGGCTAACAAGGTTTTGCTCAATCGTTCTTGTTCGTTTTGTTGTTCATTCAATTGTCAAATTTATTTGAGGTCTTTGTCATTCTTTCGTCAATCTAGGTGTACATTATAGTTGCGTTTGTAATATAGATCCAGACTTCTCGCCCGTCCCGGACCACGCGCCTGTGTACTACCTGTCGGTACTGGTACCTCCCGGTATCCAGACCCCTCGCCCGTTATCCCTTCAATGGTCTGTGGTCTGCGTTCTGGGTCCTACCAACACAACATTTAGCTGATAATTTAACAGGTAGACAAGAGAACTACAAGTCACCATAATAATATAAAATGTTCATACATATACACATATATAATAACATATTATATAATACATTACAACTACTAGAGAACTACTAGTCACCATAATAATATAATACTTACATAGACATACATCAGTGGCGAACCGTGTCTATCACAACTGGACCTTCTGTAGACCACCAACCAGGTTGTTCTCGTCAGACGGACGTCACGGAGGAGTCACTTTATGCCTTATCTCATTTAGGCAGATCAGATTGTCGCAGCCAATTCCCAAGTTGACCATAGTTGGCAAAGCAGAGTCCATGTAGTGAAGTAACAGCACAACACAGCACCACACACACAGGCTATCGATGAATGTCTGTACTGGTACTGTACTGTAGCTCACTACATGGTCACACACCATTAGGGCCTACTCCTAACAATTACCAATGCAAAGAAAGTCAAAACTCTAAATGCACAACAATGCTTAACAAACTCAAGACTAAGCCTAACTAATCATTCAACCAGTGTGTGGAAACAAAATGTAACAACCAGCTCAACGAGACGCAACACTGAGACGAAACCAGCAAAGACAAATGAGTCTCACTCACCAATGATGTTCACTGAAAGAGGCCAATGAAACAATAAACCAATGGGGTTTATTGTTGCGGGACCTCCAGGGCTCCAGAGAGGCACCGGGACGTTGCTGAGTCGAGTCCGACACGGGGCCCCCTCTGTGGGACTAGCTTGAACGATGTACAGCTGATTTGCCCGACTTCCATACGCTGACTCTCTACTATACTTAGATCGATACACAATATAATTGTAATAAACCAATAAAACTTCAAATGACTCTTGGCACCATCACCTGCCGATTCTCGGGACTTCCAGGGCTCCAGAGAGGGACCGGGACTTTGCTGAGTCGGGTCCGACACGGGTCACCCCTGTGGGACTAGCTTGAACGATGTACAGCTGATTTGCCCGACTTCCATACGCTGACTCTCTACTATACTTAGATCGATACACAATATAATTGTAATAAACCAATAAAACTTCAAATGAATTGCTACATAGCACTAAGCTAGATCCTCTGTCTCGAGCCAGTGAACTAACAGGACCTTCTAGCGTACCCTGGAACCGTGGGGAAATCTGAAAGAATACGCCCATTGGCTACAAACCAATATATGATTTGTTGATCAAATTGTCAATCCAAACGTACGCTCTCATTCAGTCTAAGGGCCAGGGCCTTCTATCAAGGATTTAGAGTACCTTCGTTGAAGGATATTCTTCCCAGCAACGCAGAAAAATATCTTTTTTTTCCCACTCAAATGCGTAGTGCATGGACTGAGAAAGACAAACAAATCAACATAACACTGTAATATAACAGATAACAACACAGATACCATTCTCATTTATTCATTTTATTTAAATTTTATTAAATTGTATTAATACTAGTAATTCGATTTTATTTGTTTCATCTGAGAGTTCCAGGGTCTTCTCTGAATACCTTGAAGGCCCTGACTCTTCACCACTGATATACACATCATATGTATAATAACATAATATATAATACATTACATTACAATAAGGAATAAGAGAACTACTAGTCATCATAATGAAATAATAAATTCAGACATATACACATTAATTGATTATTTAATTGATTAAATAATGTGTGTGTGTGTGTGTGTGTGTGAGTGTGTGTGAGTGTGTGTGTGTGTGTGTGTGTGTGGATCTGGGTTTAAGTATGGCAGGTGTAATCAGTAACCCGTTCACACTGGACTCATCAGGTCTGGGAAGCTTCCCATCTCTTGTATCAGTTGGCTTCACTCCAGTGAGTCCAGGAGGATTATTGATTAGCGGGGGATTGATTATTCATTTGGCAAAAGACGGGAATTCATTTGGATGTGAAGATGTTAGTTTCTCTCTAATCCCGCTGGTCGGACCAAGAGGCAGTCAAGTATGACCACTTCAAGAATGACACACACACACACACACACGCACGCACGCACGCACGCACGCACGCACGCACGCACGCACGCACGCACGCACGCACGCACGCACGCACGCACGCACGCACGCACGCACACACACACACACACACACACACACACACACACACACACACACACACACACACACACACACATATACAAAGAACACACAAACACACACACACACACCCACTCATGCACACATACAAGAACAGACAAACACACACACACACACACACACACACACACACACACACACACACACACACACACACAGGCACACTGTGTGTGTGTGTCTGTGTGAAGGCATTTGAATGTCTAAATGTGTGTATTTGTGTTTGGGGACTGTGTCTGAGCATTTGTATACAACCTGTGTGTGTGTGTGTGTGTGTGTGTGTGTGTGTGAGTGTGTGTGTGTGTGTGTGTGTGTGTGTGTATACATGTTACATGTGTGTGTGTATACATACATTTTATCTTATTTTATAACTGCTGTCTGTCGTCGGGTATTGCACACAAGAATTTCACATCACTGCTTTATACTAAACTGTAAACTGTGAAGTGACAATAAACTTGACTTGACTTGACTTGACTTGACTTGTGTGTGTGTGTGTGTGTGAGTGTGTGTGTGTGTGTGTGTGTGTGTGTGTGTGTGTGTGTGTGTGTGTGTGTGTGTGTGTGTGTGTGTGTGTGTGTGTGTGTGTGTGTGTGTGTGTGTGTGTGTGTGTGTGTGTGTGTGTGAGTGTGTGTGTGTGTGTGTGTGTGTGTGTGTCTGTGGAGGGCTTCTTGACCTGCTGGAAAGACAGACAGGATTTAGGAGACCAGACCTTCAGCTCTCGTTTCCCCTGTTACATCTAACCCCTGAGCAAGAAGGGTGTGTTACATCTTACCCCTGAGCAAGGAGTGTGTAACACCTAACCCCTGAGCAAGAAGGGATGTGTTACATCTAACCCCTGAGCAAGAAGGGGTGTGTTACATCTTACCCCTGATCAAGGAGTGTGTAACACCTAACCCCTGAGCAAGAAGGGATGTGTTACATCTAACCCCTGAGCAAGAAGGGGTGTGTTACATCTAACCCCTGAGCAAGAAGGGGTGTGTTACATCTTACATTTTACCTCTTCCGTCTCTTCAGACACCACCTCCCCTCCTCCTTCAGACACCACCTCCTCCTCCTCTTTCAGACACCACCTCCTCCTCCTCTTTCAGACACCACCTCCTTCTCCTCCTTCAGACACCACCTCCTTCTCCTCCTTCAGACACCAGCTCCTCTGCCTCCGTCTCTTCAGACACCAGCTCCTCCTCCTCCTTCAGACACCACCTCCTCCTCCTCCTTCAGACACCACCTCCTCCTCCTCTTTCAGACACCACCTCCTTCTCCTCCTTCAGACACCACCTCCTTCTCCTCCTTCAGACACCAGCTCCTCCGCCTCAGTCTCTTCAGACACCACCTCCTCCTCCTCTTTCAGACACCACCTCCTCCTCCTCTTTCAGACACCACCTCCTTCTCCTCCTTCAGACACCACCTCCTTCTCCTCCTTCAGACACCAGCTCCTCCGCCTCCGTCTCTTCAGACACCACCTCCCCTCCTCCTTCGGACACCACCTCCTCTTCCTCCTTCAGACACCACCTCCTCCTCCTCCTTCGGACACCACCTCCTCCTCCTCCTTCAGACACCACCTCCTCCTCCTCCTTCGGACACCACCTCCTCCTCCTCCTTCGGACACCACCTCCTCTTCCTCCTTCGGACACCACCTCCTCCTCCTCCTTCAGACACCAGCTCCTCTTCCTCCTTCAGACACCACCTCCTCCTCCTCCTTCAGACACCAGCTCCTCCACCTCCGTCTCTTCAGACACCACCTCCTTCTCCTCCTTCAGACACCACCTCCTCCTCCGTCCCGGGACACGGTCCGTGTTGTTCCCTCCTCCGTCTGGTGGTAAACCAAGCAGCTTCATTCCTCTTGTGATGGATGAGGACGGAGGACACACTCCAAGCACAGCTGCTGAGAGAGAGACTCACTACTCACTACTGACCCAGTGTGAGCTCATACCTAAAGAGAGGAGGAGAAGGAGGAGAGAGGAGAGGAGGAGAAGAGAGCAGGAGGGGGGAAGAGAGGAGAGGGGGAGAAGGAGGAGAAAGAAGAGGAGGAGAAGAAGAAGAGAGGAAAGAGGGAGAAGGAGAAGAGAAGAGAGATAGTTGGAGATGGAGGAGAGAGGAGTGGAGGAGAAGGAGGAGAGAGGAAGACAAATAATAAGAGAGGAGGAGAGAGGAGAGGAGGAGAGAGGAGAGGGGGAGAAGGAGGAGAGAGGAGAAGTGAAGAAGGAGAAGAGAGGAGGAGAGAGGGGAGGAAAATAAGGAGAATAGAGGAGGAGAGAGGAGAGGAAAATAAGGAGAAGAGAGGAGAAGTGGAGAAGGAGAAGAGGGGGGAGAGAGGAAAGGAGGAGAAGGATAAGAGAGGAGTGGAGAGGAGAGGAGCAGAGAGGAGAGGAGGAGAGAGGAGAGGGGGAGAAGGAGGAGAGAGGAGAGGAGGAGAGAGGAGAGGAGAGGAGGAGAGGAGAGAGGAGAGGGGAAGAAGGAGGAGAGAGGAGAGGAAGAGAATAAGAAGGGAGGAGGAGTGGAGAGGAGAGGAAGAGAAGGGGGAGAGATGTGAGGTGAAAAAGGAGAACAGAGGAAAGGTGGAGAAATAGGAGAGAGGAGAGGAAGATAAGAAGGAGAGTGCAGGAGAGAGAAGGAGAGAGGAGGAGAGAGGAGGAGAGAGGAGAAGGAGGAGAGGGTTCATAGGAGGTTGTTGGAAGGTTCTGAGACGCCTTGCCTCTTTTAAAAGGTCTGACCTTTGACCCCACTGGGCTCATACATCCCGTCTGTAACGCTGGAGACTAAGAGTTAAACTACAGCTTAGAAAATAATAACATAATAAAACATATGATTAATGTTATTAATGTATAGAATAAAGAAAATATGATTAAGAAAATATATAATAATAAAGAATATGATTAAGAAATAATGGAGGAGGAGGAGAGAGGAGAAGGAAAAGATGAGAGGTTGGAGAAGGAGACCAGAAAAGTGGGAGGAGAGATGGAGAACGAGGAGAGAGGATAGGTGGAGAAGGAGAAGAGAGGTGGAGAAGAAGAGGAAAGGAGGAGAAGGAGAAGAAGGAGAAGAAAGGAGAGAAGGAGAAAGAGAATGGAGGAGGAGAAGAAGAGAGGAGGAAGGCCTTAACAAGCGAATGACTGGTGTTTACAGGTTGGAGCCTGAAGTCTTTAACAGTCTATCACGGGCCTGTAGACTGCTGGACTCTCTCTATCTCTCTATACTCTCTCCCCCCCTTCTCCCTCTCACCCTCTCTCCCCTCCTTCTCCCTCTCACCCTCTCTCCCCCCTTCTCCCTCTCACCCTCTCTCCCCTCTCTTTCTCCTCCACTCTCTCTCCCCCTCTCTGCTGCCTCTCTCTCTCTCCCCTTCCCTCTCCCTCTCTCCTTCTCTCCCCCTCTCTCCCCCTCTCTCAATCTCTCCCCTCTCTCCCCTCTCTCCCCTCTCTCAATCTCTTCCCCCCTCTCTCAATCTCTCCCCCCCTCTCTCCCCCTCTCTCCCCCTCTCTCAATCTCTCCCCCTCTCTCCCCCTCTCTCAATCTCTCCCCCCCCTCTCTCCCCCTCTCTCCCCCTCAGCAAACAGTCCCCTTGTATTTTCCATGTGTGTGTTAGTAGGAGCCAGATGAGGTCCGTCCTGTAAACAAGTGTACAGGCTGTATTTACACCCAGTGCCGTACCTGACGCCATAACACTGGGACACGCTGTTTAGCGCCGGCTCTCGCCATAAGTCACTCGGGGAGAACCCAGTAAATGTTTTCGTTATGGCCGTGCGCTTGTTTATTATATAACGGCAAAAGTTCTCAATCTCGCCAAAACCTCTTCTGTTCCAAAATCATTTACTGGCGGCATGTCGTCGGAGTGTGGAGAACGGAGAACGGAGAGCGGAGAACGGAGAGAGGAGAACGGAGAATGGAGAACACAGAACGGAGAACGGAGCACGGAGAACGGAGAACGGAGAACTTTTCATGATTCCCCCGCAAGTCGCAAGTCTTTTGACTTTCAAACAAATCCAGAAAGGTCTCCCAGCACACGTGGACGGCCTCTCCGTTGGAGTATGACACTGTAAAGAAAGACTTCGTTTGTATACTTTGAGACGTTTGGGTCCAAATATTTGAGGTGGCGTCAGCGCTGTCTCTGGACCGAGTCTGGTGTCAGGAGTGTCACTGTGTGAGGCTCGTCTGGGACGTCCCGCTACTGGTTCCCAAGTCATAATATTAGTTACACTCATCTCTCAGGGTTGAACAGCAGGAGGGATTAAGATGTTCTGCATGGAGAGTTCCAGGCAGACATGTCATAGTGTGTGTGGTTCTCCCTTCCCTGTGTGGTACACAGGAGAACCCTTCAGAGGGTCATCAGCAGGCCTCCTGAACTGCTCCCAGTGCTGCCACCATCACAACATGGTGGCCAATATTACACTCATACTTTACTGGACTTTCTGGACTCACAACAGCTATTGCACTGTACTGCACTGTACTGTACTGTACTGCACTGTACTGTACTGTACTGTACTGTACTGTACTGTACTGTACTGTACTGTACTATACTGTACTGTACTGTACTGTACTGTACTGTACTGCACTGTACTGTACTGCACTATACTGTACTGTACTGTACTGTACTGCACTATACTGTACTGTACTGTACTGTACTGTACTGTACTGTACTGTACTGTACTGTACTGTACTGTACTGCACTGCACTGCACTATACTGTACTGTACTGTACTGCACTATACTGTACTGCACTGCACTCCAATACTGTACTGAACACTGTCAGACACTCTCTGGTTACAGCCAAGTGTAAATCTTATACATTCTGTATATTATTACGTGAAAGCTTCTTTTAATTTTAAATGTTTGTTTAGTTTTTGAATTATTCCTATTTTTAAAGAGCAACCGTGAGGATGGCACAATTCTGTTGGACTTGTGCCATGACAATAAAGACATTTAATGATATTGTTTTCCATGGTTGTTTTCCTTTCTCCGAGAAAACATCAGCTGAACCTGGAGGAGGCACCTCCCCCACCTCCCCCACCAACCCCACCTACCCCACCCCCCCCCCCCCATTCCATTGTTCTTGTGTTAAACATGGACAATAAAGGATCTTGAATCTTGAATCTTGAGCACCACCCAGGAGGCCCTCTGCCCTCTGAAGACCTCTCCGTTCCTCTGCCCTCTGAAGACCTCTCCGTTCCTCTGCCCTCTGAAGACCTCTCCGTTCCTCTGCCCTCTCTGAAGACCTCTCCGTTCCTCTGCCCTCTGAAGACCTCTCCGTTCCTCTGCCCTCTGAAGACCTCTCCGTTCCTCTGCCCTCTCTGAAGACCTCTCCGTTCCTCTGCCCTCTGAAGACCTCTCCGTTCCTCTGCCCTCTGAAGACCTCTCCGTTCCTCTGCCCTCTCTGAAGACCTCTCCGTTCCTCTGCCCTCTGAAGACCTCTCCGTTCCTCTGCCCTCTGAAGACCTCTCCGTTTCCTCTGCCCTCTGAAGACCTCTCCGTTCCTCTGCCCTCTCTGAAGACCTCTCCGTTCCTCTGCCCTCTCTGAAGACCTCTCCGTTCCTCTGCCCTCTGAAGACCTCTCTGTTCCTCTGCCCTCTGAAGACCTCTCCGTTCCTCTGCCCTCTGAAGACCTCTCCGTTCCTCTGCCCTCTGAAGACCTCTCCGTTCCTCTGCCCTCTGAAGACCTCTCCGTTCCTCTGCCCTCTGAAGACCTCTCCGTTCCTCTGCCCTCTCTGAAGACCTCTCCGTTCCTCTGCCCTCTCTGAAGACCTCTCCGTTACTCTGCCCTCTCTGAAGACCTCTCCGTTACTCTGCCCTCTCTGAAGACCTCTCCGTTCTGCCTCAGCAGAGCAGCAGCGTCTACAAAAGCATGGCTGGCGACATCCTGGAATACTGTAACTAAGTTCTGTAACTACAATACTGTACTGAACACTGTCAAACACTGACTACCCCCACCCACCCCCACCCTACCCCCACCTACCCCCACCCACCCCCACCCTACCCCCACCTACCCCCACCTTTATTGTACAAGGTCACCATTCCAGACATAATCAAGATAAAGAAACATGTCTTTCCATCCTTTTTGTTTCCGATGGTGAACGATGGCCTCTCATCTCTCAGTACTAACTTGGTCATGGGCGTCATTCACAGTGACACTTGTGAACATTCTGCGAACCCAAACCTGTTGTCATCTGTCACGACTATTTATGTTGTGGTAATGAGCAGACAGAACCCAGGGAGAGACGGCTTACTCCTCTAGTAAAGATGAAAGGCTCCTCCTCCAGGAGATCCTCCAGGAGATCCAAGGCCGTCTGTCCTGGCCGCGTTGTCTCATTCCTCCCCGCTCGTCCTCAGCGATAAGGGACCAACAACAATGCCGCTAAGTGGGACCTTATCCCCGCTAAGTGGGACCTTATCCCCACTAAGTGGGACCTTATCCCCACCATCACGCCGGGACTCCCCAGTGCCACGCGCCTGGACGCCTGTTGCCACGGGAACCAGCCGTTACGGTGATGATAGTCATCACCCCCCCACCTCCTCACAACACCACCTCCTCCTAACACCACCTCCTCCTACATCACAACACACCTCCTCCTACATCACAACACCACCTCCTCCTACATCACAACACCACCTCCTCCTAACACCACCTCCTCCTACATCACAACACCACCTCCTCCTACATCACAACACCACCTCCTCCTACATCACAACACCACCTCCTCCTACATCACAACACCACCTCCTCCTACATCACAACACCACCTCCTCCTAACACCACCTCCTCCTACATCACAACACCACCTCCTCCTACATCACAACACCACCTCCTCCTACATCACAACACCACCTCCTCCTACATCACACAACACCACCTCCTCCTACATCACAACACCACCTCCTCCTACATCACAACACCACCTCCTCCTACATCACACACCACCTCCTCCTACATCACAACACCACCTCCTCCTACATCACAACACCACCTCCTTCCTACATCACACACCACCTCCTCCTACATCACACAACACCACCTCCTCCTACACACACACCACCTCCTCCTACATCACACACACACCACCTCCTCCTACATCACAACACCACCTCCTCCTACATCACAACACCACCTCCTCCTAACACCACCTCCTCCTACATCACAACACCACCTCCTCCTAACACCACCTCCTCCTACATCACAACACCACCTCCTCCTAACACCACCTCCTCCTACATCACAACACCACCTCCTCCTACATCACAACACCACCTCTTCCTACATCACACCACCTCCTCCTACATCACAACACCACCTCCTCCTAACACCACCTCCTCCTACATCACAACACCACCTCTTCCTACGTCACAACACCACCTCCTCCTCCTTTTACATCACAACACCTCCTCCCCCTACTACATAACAACACCACCTCCTCCTCTTACATCACAACACCTCCTCCTCCACCTGCTACATCACAACACCTCCTCCTCCTGCTACATCACAACACCTCCTCCTCCTCCTGCTACATCACAACACCTCCTCCTCCTCCTGCTACATAACAACACCTCCTCCTCCTCCTGCTACATCACAACACCTCCTCCTCCACCTGCTACATCACAACACCTCCTCCTCCTCCTGCTACATCACAACACCTCCTCCTCCTCCTACATCACAACACCTCCTC
>CM051014.1:341199-346199 GCA_027704905.1 Muraenolepis orangiensis | reverse complement strand
CCATGTTACAGTAATGACCATGTTTAACCATTAACCATTATTATAACCCTTATTATTATTAGTATTATTCCTATTATTATTATTATTATTATTATATTATTAGTATTTTTATTATCATCCACATCATTATTATTATTATCATCATCATCAATATTAATAATATTATTATTATTATTATTATTATTATTATTATCCAGATGTTGCACCTGGAGGTTGAGCAGTTCATTATTGACCATACAGTGAAGTTCAATCTGAGAAATGTTCTCTGTCTTGCGTGTGTCCAGCAGATCGGCAGTCCTTCGTCGGTTCATAAATTTCATCGGTTCTTCATCTTCATCAGTTCTTCCTCTTTATCGGTTCTTCAACTTAATCGGTTCTTCACCAGCATCACTGACATGGCCTCAGTGAAAGCTCTTCATACCATTCATTAGAGCAGAGAACAGAAAACACTGTGATGAACATATTAAAACAAATCAAAGGGCTGATCTCAAATCAAAGGGCTGATCTCAAATCAAAGGGCTGATCTCAAATCAAAGAGCTGATCTCAAATTGAGCGTAATTAAGAAATAATTTCTCCTGCTTAGCCTTCATCTCCTGCTCTGCCAAACCCTCTTCTTCTCCATCAATCACCAGGGTTATACCGAGATTCTCCTCCTCCTCCTCCTCCTCCTCCTCCTCCTAGTCAGCCGCTGGGCCGCTGGTTCAGACAGACCTCCAGAGCTCCTCATTCATCCGTTAAATGAATCACATGTTCATGGATCATCTGAGTACAGCCAGAGGCCCGGAGGCCGAGAGGCCGGGAGGCCGGGAGGCCGGGAGACCGGGAGGCCAGGAGGCCGGGAGGCGTTTGGTGGACATTCCTGAGGACCGTTACCTCAGCCGGCGCTAAACCCTTTCTATTGTCCGAATAATAAGTTCAACATCACGTCAGGAGCCTGTAAGAACATCAGGGTGGAGAACATCAGGGTGGAGAACATCAGGGTGGAGAACCCTCTGATGTTCTCACATCAGGAGCCTGTGAGAACATGAGGGTGGAGAACCCTTCAGTGTGTCTTGTAATTCCCTTCATATTTCACTGCGCTTCGTAAAACGTATTGAGAGCTGAGAGCTGAGAGCTGAGAGGCTCATAAATAACCAACGTCTCGCTACCTTCAACTGAAACACACGCTTCTCCCGGTGCCAAGTCCTCCACTGACATGGATAGTCTCTCTCTCTCTTTCTCTCTCCCCCTCTCTCTCTCTCTCTCTCTCTCTCTCTCTCTCTCTCTCTCTCTCTCTCTCTCTCTCTCTCGGTCCAGAGCTGTTCACCTTTCTGGAATGTACTGCTCAGCGTGATGTGATGCTCATATAAACTGTTGGGGGGAGAGGAGGGAGGAGGGGGAGAGGAGGGGGAGAGGAGGGGGAGAGGAGGGAGGCCGACAGGGGAGAGGAGGGGGAGAGGAGGGGGAGAGGAGGGAGGCCGACAGGAGAGAGGAGGGGGAGAGGAGGGGGAGAGGAGGGAGGCCGACAGGAGAGAGGAGGGGGAGAGGAGGGGGAGAGGAGGGGGAGAGGAGGGGGAGAGGAGGGGGAGAGGAGGGAGGCCGACAGGGGAGAGGAGGGGGAGAGGAGGGAGGCCGACAGGGGAGAGGAGGGGGAGAGGAGGGAGGCCGACAGGGGAGAGGAGGGGGAGAGGAGGGGGAGAGGAGGGGGAGAGGAGGGAGGCCGACTGGGGAGAGGAGGGAGGCCGACTGGGGAGAGGAGGGAGGCCGACTGGGGAGAGGAGGGGGAGAGGAGGGAGAGAGGAGGGAGGCCGACTGGGGAGAGGAGGGGGAGAGGAGGGAGAGAGGAGGGAGGCCGACTGGGGAGAGGAGGGGGAGAGGAGGGAGAGAGGAGGGAGGCCGACAGGAGAGAGGAGGGGGAGAGGAGGGAGGCTGACGGGGGAGAGGAGGGGGAGAGGAGGGGGAGAGGAGGGGGAGAGGAGGGAGGCAGCGGGGAGAGGAGGGAGGCAGTCGGGGGAGAGGAACAGGAGGGACACCAAAGGGACACCAGAGGAGGGGAGTCTTCTGGGTCTTGGAAGAACTCATGTTGGATCAGTGTAGAGATGTTAGGTTACACCCCCCCCCTCTCTGTTCACTCATCGGTTATCCAGTCACACACACACACACACACACACACACACACACACACACACACCGCCTTAGATCGCTGTGCGACAAACCAGCTGCTTCACTGACATTTCTATACACACACACACATCTTTTTTTATTTTAGACTGCCTTTAAGGTGCAGGTGCAGTCTTACCGGAGAAGTTATCATCAGTACGTAACCATCACTAGGTTGCTAGGTAACCATCACTAGGTTACTAGGTAACCATCACTAGGTTACTAGGTTAACATCACTAGGTTACTAGGTAACCATCACTAGGTTACTAGGTTAACATCACTAGGTTACTAGGTAACCATCACTAGGTTACTAGGTTAACATCACTAGGTTACTAGGTAACCATCACTAGGTTACTAGGTAACCATCACTAGGTTACTAGGTTACCATCACTAGGTTACTAGGTTACCATCACTAGGTTACTAGGTTACCATCACTAGGTTACTAGGTTACCATCACTAGGTTACTAGGTAACCATCACTAGGTTACTAGGTAACCATCACTAGGTTACTAGGTTACCATCACTAGGTTACTAGGTAACCATCACTAGGTTACTAGGTAACCATCACTAGGTTGCTAGGTTACCATCACTAGAAGAAGAAGAAGCAGCAGCAGCTGACTGAAGGTGAGGTCGTCTGGATCTCATTTCGAGGGTTTCTGTGATTTGGAGAATCAAAGGATTGTTTAAATCTTTCCATTCAATGTTTTTACTGTTGGTTCGTTAAAAGCTTCCCTGCCTTAAGATGCGTCTCATTGGCCAAACTGTGAGCGTCTTAAAAGCCTTGGTTCAAGAGAACCGCTCGCTGGAAACAAATATTATGGCAACAGAAAAAAGACCCGGAGAAAGAGAGAGAGTGAGAGAGAGAGAGAGAGTGAGAGAGAGAGGGACAGAGAGAGAGACGGGGGGAGGAGAGAGAGAGGGAGAGAGACATGGAGAGAGAGAGAGAGAGAGAGAGAGAGAGAGAGAGAGAGAGAGAGAGAGAGAGAGAGAGAGAGAGAGAGAGAGAGAGAGAGAGAGAGAGAGGAGAGAGAGAGAGAGAGAGAGGGACAGAGAGAGAGACGGGGGGAGGAGAGAGAGAGGGAGAGAGACATGGAGAGAGAGAGAGAGAGAGAGAGAGAGAGAGAGAGAGAGAGAGAGAGAGAGAGAGAGAGAGAGAGAGAGAGAGAGAGAGAGAGAGAGAGAGAGAGACGGGGGGAGGAGAGAGAGAGGGAGAGAGACATGGAGAGAGAGAGGGTGAGAGAGAGAGAGAGAGAGAGAGAGAGAGAGAAGGAGAGATTATTCTGCCCCCTGCGGAGAGAGGAGCCAGGAGCTAGCCCTGCAAAGTGGAACTGTAAGTAATTGAACAGTCTTACATTAAGAACATTAAGAACATTAAGACACGCTGAACCTTATCCGGTGGTCAGGGGAGAGAAGAAGTCCGTCCGGATTAGACGGCTGTTCAGATGCTCTGGAAAAGATGAGGTCATCGAAACATTTTAGACGGTGGCTAATTAGACAGAACCTACGCTCACCGAGCCACTGGTCCACACTGACCCCAACAAGAGCTTTAGAGCCAGGCTCCAGGCTTCAGACCGTCAGCAGAGAGACCCTCTGGGTAGAAAGAACCACACATCCTCTGGGTAGAAAGAACCTCACATCCTCTGGGTAGAAAGAACCACACATCCTCTGGGTAGAAAGAACCACACATCCTCTGGGTTGAAAGAACCACACATCCTCTGGGTTGAAAGAACCACACATCCTCTGGGTTGAAAGGACCACAGATCCTCTGGGTAGAAAGAACCACACATCCTCTGGGTAGAAAGGACCACATTTGCACAATCTGGAGATCAGCTGGAGAACGCCTGCCCAGGAGCATTCCAGACCTGAGGTGAAGAGAGAGAGAGAGAGAGAGAGAGAGAGAGAGAGAGAGAGAGAGAGAGAGAGAGAGAGAGAGAGAGAGAGAGAGAGAGAGAGAGAGAGAGAGAGAGAGAGGTGAGAGAGAGATAGGATGAGAGAGATCAGATGAAAGAGAGATAGGGTGAGAGAGATACAGTGAGAGAGAGAATGAATGGGGATTGAGCAAGTGATATCAGATATCACCGCATATCAGTCTAGCCTCCTCTTCTTGTCTCCTCTCCTCTCCTACTGCTCCTCTCCTAGTCTCCTGCTCCTATCATACTGCTCCTTTCATACTGCTCCTCTCCTCGTCTCCTCTCCTCTCCCACTGCTTATCTCCTAGTCTCCTGCTCCTATCTTACTGCTCCCCTCATACTGCTCCTCTCCTAGTCTCCTCTCCCTTCATACTGCTCCTCTCCTCCTCTCTTCTCCTATCTCCTCTCCTCCATGTTGCCCTCAGTACGATCAACAGCAGATGTCAAAGATTAAATAGAGAAAAAGGAAGATGGTTCTCAGTGAAACACCAGATCCCATGATGCATTGCAGTAAACGGCCCTGCGTGCAAGCAGGTAAGATGTGGTCCTCCGAGCCACCTGCCCGGAGTTCAGAATAATGATGAAGAAACACATGAGGACAAAAGTCCAGTCTTTACAATCCTACCAGTCAGCCATGCAGGTATGCATCAGTCCAGGCAACAGAACCATCTGTTCTATGAGCAGGGAACACCTGGTCCTGATTTAGGATGGAGAATGGAGGTGTGTAGTGCTGGTCCACAAAGGGAGAACCAGAACACAGCGTTCCTCGCGGCGGGGAGCCCAGACAATTACATGTTTGATTTGAATCTGAATGGGGGCCTTTTAGGTGTGGAGCTATGTTCTCTACTGAGGGCCCTCTAGTTGGAGGTATGTTCTCTACTGAGGGCCCTCTAGTTGGAGGTATGTTCTACTGAGGGCCCTCTAGTTGGAGGTATGTTCTCTACTGAGGGC
>CM051014.1:328699-331199 GCA_027704905.1 Muraenolepis orangiensis | reverse complement strand
CTGTCAGTTACCTGTCAGTTACCTGTCGGTTACCCGTCAGTTACCTGTCGGTTACCCGTCAGTTACCTGTCTGTTACCTGTCAGTTACCTGTCGGTTACCCGTCAGTTACCCGTCTGTTACCTGTTACCTGTCAGTTACCTGTCAGTTACCTGTCAGTTACCTGTCAGTTACCTGTCGGTTACCCGTCAGTTACCCGTCTGTTACCTGTTATCTGTCAGTTACCTGTCAGTTACCTGTCTGTTACCTGTCAGTTACCTGTCAGTTACCTGTCGGTTACCTGTCGGTTACCCGTCTGTTACCTGTCTTTTACCCGTCTGTTACCCGTCAGTTACCTGTCAGTTACCTATCAGTTACCTGTCTGTTACCTGTCTGTTACCCGTCTGTTACCTGTCTGTTACCCGTCTGTTACCTGTCTCTTACTCGTCTGTTACCTGTCTGTTACCCGTCTGTTACCTGTTACCTGTCTGTTACCCGTCTGTTACCTGTCTGTTACCCGTCTGTTACCTGTCTGTTACCCGTCTGTTACCGTCTGTTACCTGTCTGTTACCCGTCTGTTACCTGTCTGTTACCCGTCTGTTACCTGTCGGTTACCCGTCAGTTACCTGTTACCTGTCTGTTACCCGTCTGTTACCTGTCTGTTACCCGTCTGTTACCTGTCGGTTACCCGTCAGTTACCTGTTACCTGTCTGTTACCCGTCTGTTACCTGTTACCTGTCTGTTACCCGTCTGTTACCTGTCTGTTACCTGTCAGTTACCTGTCAGTTACCTGTCTGTTACCCGTCTGTTACCTGTCGGTTACCCGTCAGTTACCTGTTACCTGTATGTTACCCGTCTGTTACCTGTTACCTGTCTGTTACCCGTCTGTTACCTGTCTGTTACCTGTCAGTTACCCGTCTGTTACCTGTCGGTTACCCGTCAGTTACCTGTCAGTTACCCGTCAGTTACCTGTCTGTTACCCGTCAGTTACCCGTCAGTTACCCGTCAGTTACCCGTCAGTTACCTGTCTGTTACCTGTCAGTTACCTGTCTGTTACCCGTCAGTTACCCGTCAGTTACCTGTCGGTTACCTGTCAGTTACCTGTCGGTTACCCGTCAGTTACCCGTCAGTTACCTGTCTGTTACCCGTCAGTTACCCGTCAGTTACCTGTCAGTTACCTGTCAGTTACCCGTCAGTTACCCGTCAGTTACCTGTCAGTTACCTGTCTGTTACCCGTCAGTTACCTGTCTGTTACCTGTCTGTTACCCGTCAGTTACCTGTCTGTTACCCGTCAGTTACCTGTCAGTTACCTGTCTGTTACCCGTCAGTTACCTGTCTGTTACCTGTCAGTTACCTGTCAGTTACCCGTCAGTTACCTGTCAGTTACCTGTCAGTTACCCGTCAGTTACCTGTCAGTTATCTGTCAGTTACCCGTCTGGTACCTGTCAGTTATCTGTCGGTTACCCGTCTGTTACCTGTCAGTTACCTGTCTGTTACCTGTCTGTTACCTGTCGGTTACCTGTCGGTTACCCGTCAGTTACCTGTCAGTTACCTGTCAGTTACCTGTCGGTTACCCGTCAGTTACCTGTCAGTTACCTGTCAGTTACCTGTCGGTTACCTGTCAGTTACCTGTCAGTTACCTGTCAGTTACCTGTCGGTTACCTGTCAGTTACCTGTCGGTTACCCGTCAGTTACCTGTCGGTTACCCGTCAGTTACCTGTCTGTTACCTGTCAGTTACCTGTCAGTTACCTGTCGGTTACCCGTCAGTTACCTGTCTGTTACCTGTCAGTTACCTGTCGGTTACCTGTCGGTTACCCGTCTGTTACCTGTCTGTTACCCGTCTGTTACCCGTCAGTTACCTGTCAGTTACCTATCAGTTACCTGTCAGTTACCTGTCAGTTACCCATCAGTTACCCGTCAGTTACCAGTTACCTGTCAGTAACCTGTCAGTAACCTGTCAGTAACCTGTCAGTTACCTGTCAGTAACCTGTCAGTAACCTGTCAGTTACCTGTCAGTTACCTGTCAGTTACCCATCAGTTACCCGTCAGTTGGTCAGCCGGTAACTGACGAGCTGGGAGGAGCCTCCACTGACCTGAGCTCATCTTGGGGTCACCTGTGTGTGTGTGTGCGTGTGTGTGTGTGTGTGTGTGTGCGTGTGTGTGTGTGGCGTGTGTGTGCATGTGTGTGTGTGTGTGTCCATGGCGATGACATCACCCTAATCACTCCTCAGTTGACAGCCGGTCATTTACCAGGCCAACAGAGAAATAAATAAAGAGAGATAACGCCGGGGGGGGGGGGAACCTAGTGGGGGCGGAGCCTGAGGGGGGCGGAGCCTGGCGGGGGCGGGGCCTGGCGGGGGCGGGTCCTGGCGGGGGCGGAGCCTGGCGCTGATGACACCGCGACACCGCAAGGAACACGTGAGGTCAGGGTCCTGCTGGGAGAGGGCGAGCGAGGGGCGAGCGAGAGGCGAGCGAGGGGTTGTTGGAGGGGTGCTAATAAAAATAGATTAGAGCGGAGGATG
>CM051014.1:321199-323699 GCA_027704905.1 Muraenolepis orangiensis | reverse complement strand
ACCTACTATGACCTGTAGGAGCACTACAGGAGGAGACCTACTATGACCTGTAGGAGCATACAGGAGGAGACCTACTATGACCTGTAGGAGCACTACATGAGGAGACCTACTATGACCTGAAGGAGCACTACAGGAGGAGACCTACTATGACCTGTAGGAGCACTACAGGAGGAGACCTACTATGACCTGTAGGAGCACTACAGGAGGAGACCTACTATGACCTGTAGGAGCATACAGGAGGAGACCTACTATGACCTGTAGGAGCACTACAGGAGGAGACCTACTATGACCTGTAGGAGCACTACAGGAGGAGACCTACTATGACCTGTAGGAGCACTACAGGAGGAGACCTACTATGACCTGTAGGAGCACTACATGAGGAGACCTACTATGACCTGTAGGAGCACTACAGGAGGAGACCTACTATGACCTGTAGGAGCACTACAGGAGGAGACCTACTATGACCTGTAGGAGCATACAGGAGGAGACCTACTATGACCTGTAGGAGCACTACAGGAGGAGACCTACTATGACCTGTAGGAGCACTACAGGAGGAGACCTACTATGACCTGTAGGAGCACTACAGGAGGAGACCTACTATGACCTGTAGGAGCACTACAGGAGGAGGCTGGTCTGAACAGGTGGGCTTTGATTTGGGATCTGAACCTGGTAACCGTGGGGGGGGGCGGTTAGCAGACCAGCAGAGGATGAGTGGAGGGGGCGAGAGGGGGCGTACTCCCTAGGGGGGGGGCAGGTTATAGGTGGGGGGGCAGGTTATAGGGGGACGACCAGGTTATAGGGGGGGGTGCAGCTTATAGGGGGGGCAGGTTATAGGGGGGGACCAGGTTATAGGGGGGGGACCAGGTTATAGGGGGGGGGCAGGTTATAGGGGGGGGACCAGGCTATAGGGGGGGGGGCAGGTTATAGGGGGGGCCAAGTTATGTAGGGCGTTGTAAGTGAGCAGTAGGTTTTTGAAGTTGATACGGGATTGAACAGGGAGCCAATGCAGTGGTGATGTGTTCAGAGGACTTGGTGGTGATGATCCGGGCTGCAGAGTTTTGTATGATTTGATGTTTATTGATGAGTTTGGTGGGAATGCCTGAGAGGATGGCGTTACAGTAGTCGTGCGGGATGTGAGGAATGTGTGGACCAGGACTTCAGTGTTTGATTGAGACAGGGATTGGCGGAGTCTGGAGATGTTGTGTATGGGGAAGAAAGAGGTCCGGGTGAGGTTATTTATGTGAGGTTATTTAGGAGGGAGCTGTCCAGGATGACACCAAGGCTCTTGACTTGGCCAGAGAAGGGAATGGAGTAACCATCAACGATGAGGTTGGAGGCCGGGGAGGATGGAGTTTTGGAGAGGGAGGTTTTGGTGCCAACGAGCAGGGCTTTGGTTTTGCTACCGTTGAGTTTCACGAAGTTGCTGCTCATCCAGCTCCTGATGTCCTGGAGGCAGTTGGTGAAAGAGGTTGGGGGGAGGGCAGTGTTGGGTTTGCTGAAAATGTAGACCTGTGTATCATTGGCGTAGCAGTGGAAATGGACATTATGATGATGGAGGATAGTGCCAAGGGGAAGTAGGTAAATCATGGAGTGGACCAAGTAGGATGAAAACCATGAAAGTGCAGTACCAGAGATCCCAATGTCAGCCAGGCGTTTGATGAGTAGTGGGTGGGAGATGATGTCTTCCACCAGCTGTGAGGTCGAGGATGAGGATGGTGAGCAGTCCAGAGTCAGCTGCACGGAGTAGTCATTTTTACCAGGGCTGTTTTTGTTTTTGTCAAGGTGTTGCTGAAGTTGGCCAGCTTCAAGGTCAAGCTCTTTCAAGGGTTTTTGAGATGAAGGAGAGGTTAGAGATGGGCCTGTAGTTGTTCAGCTGATCAGGCATCAGGTTTTTTGAGGGTTGGTGTTATTGCAGCAGTTTTGAAGTTTGGCGGTACAGTTCCAGTTGTGAGGGATGAGTTAATTATTCTTGTGATCAAGGGGGAAGTAGAGGGCACACGAGGCTTTAACGAGGGCAGTGGGTGAGGTGGGTGATGTCTGCTGGGAGGGTTGTGGGAGGTTGGAATAGTAGGTGGTCTTAGCGGTGGTGAGGGCGTTCTTGTAAAGGCAGAGATGTTCTTTGTAGAGCTGGATGTGGACTGAGAGTCCAGTCTTTTTACACAGACTTTCAAGACGCCGGCCAGTGGTTTTTAGAGGTCAGCAGTGAGCAGGGAGCAGGGTGTACAAATGAGACTATGGGAGTCTTCAGGGGGGCCAGCGCATCCAGGTGGAGCTACAGGTGGAGGTGGAGGTGGAGCTACAGGTGGAGGTGGAGCTACAGGTGTAGGTGGAGGTGGAGCTACAGGTGGAGGTGGAGCTACAGGTGGAGGTGGAGGTGGAGCTACAGGTGGAGGTGGAGCTACAGGTGTAGGTGGAGGTGGAGCTACAGGTGGAGGTGGAGCTACAGGTGGAGGTGGAGGTGGAGCTACAGGTGGAGGTGGAGCTACATGAAGACGTTGTT
>CM051014.1:303699-318699 GCA_027704905.1 Muraenolepis orangiensis | reverse complement strand
GCACCTCTTTCCTGATTGGTTCAGGGGGGAATCCATCTTGCCTGTCAATCTTCCCACACAGGACATCGTATCACAACTACACACCACGGGTGTGTGACCTACACCCCTGGAGAAAGATGGAGGACATGACTCCAATGTGTCCTACAGCTGCTTAACCATCTATATCACTGCGATGCTAATGGCTAATGCTTCCTCCCTCTCTCTCTCTCTCTCTCTCTCTCTCTCTCTCTCCCTCCCTCTCTCTCTCTCTCTCGCTCTCTCTCTCTCTCTCTCTCTCTCTCTCTCTCTCTCTCTCTCTCTCTCTCTCTCTCTCTCTCTCGCTCTCTCTCTCTCTCTCTCTCTCTCTCTCTCTCTCTCTCTCTCTCTCTCTCTCTCTCTCTCTCTCGCTCTCTCTCTCTCTCTCCTCTCTCTCTCTCTCTCTCGCTCTCTCGCTCTCTCTCTCTCTCTCTCTCTCTCTCTCTCTCTCTCTCTCTCTCTCTCTCTCTCTCTCTCTCGCTCTCTCTCTCTCTCTCTCTCTCTCTCTCTCTCCTCCCTCCAGTGAACCAGGGGATGTTTCCAAAGGAGGAGGACTCCTATGCCTTCGATGAGGACAGTAGCAGCGATGGTCTGTCCCCAGAGCAGCCGTCCCCGGGGTCCGCGAGGCCCTCGTCCCTGGAGGCCTCCTCCTCTCCCAGCCTCGCCGGCCATCACCAGGTGTGTGTGGGAGACACTCTCTCCCCTCTCTCCCCTCTCTCCCCTCTCTCCCCTCTCTCCCCTCTCTCCCCCGACCTCATCCTTTAACCCATATGGACCACCACCAAGTTTGGTCCAAATCTGTATAAAACGTTTTGAGTCTTGCTAACAAAGAATAAATAACCTCCGGTCCATGTTCGATGGCGGAGGTAAAAATGGAGAAATAGTTCCTCTATATAGTATAATAGTTCCTCTATATAGTATAATATTTCCTCTTCTCCGAATGTTTATTCTCTTAGCCTGTTAGTTAGCCTCTTAAGCGCTCTTCCACACCCCCACCACCCCCACCCTTCTACTTACTGAGGATCACTGCCCTCTAGTGGCCACACGTTGAACTACACACTATTAGGAATTCATTAGTGGCCAGAGAAGGTGAGGAAGGAGAAAAAGGAGAGGAAGGTGAGGAAGGAGAGGAAGGTGAGGAAGGAGAGGAAGGAGAGAAAGGAGAGGAAGGTGAGGAAGGTGAGGAAGGAGAGAAAGGAGAGGAAGGTGAGGAAGGTGAGGAAGGAGAGGAAGGTGAGGAAGGTGAGGAAGGAGAGGAAGGAGAGGAAGGTGAGGAAGGAGAGGAAGGAGAGGAAGGAGAGGAAGGAGAGGAAGGAGAGGAAGGTGAGGAAGGTGAGGAAGGTGACGGTGCACATATGTAAACCTAGGTTGAAGTGAGCGAACACCATCACCATGAAGTCATTATTAAAAGGTCTAAGAAGACCTTCTGTAACCTGATATTACCAATAAAGAACTTGAATTTGAATCCAAAGCCAGAATAGTTCGATGCCATGTTTAGGACATGTTTTATATGTTGTAGTTTTTAATAATTACTATCACCTGTTGTTGGCTTTTAGTTTCTGTTAAATGAGAAGAAAAGCCAAAGCCCTCTAGAGGTAAACATGTGCTATTGCAGCAAGCATATCCAGGAGGGTCAGAGGTTGGTTTTTACTGTAAAGAGGATCTGAGGAAACTATGATATAATATTGATTGCTTTTTGATGTTTTACAATTTATCAACAGTGCTGATCATCTCTAGATATTGTAAACAATAAATATGACACATTTCTTGCAAATGCACATTGTCACATCTGCTGTACTCAGTAAAAAATGTGTGTGTTACATAGTGTTGCATAGTGTTACATTGTGTTATATTGTGTTATATTGTGTTACATTGTATTACATTGTGTTATATTGTGTTACATTGTGTTACATTGTGTTATATTGTGTAATTCCAAATACTGGTAGAAGTGAAGGTGTAGAAAGTAAAGATATATATGTGAAGGAAACTATATTCTTAAGAGGGACTGATGAAAATTAAATTATTGACACTGTTAAGAAACTTAAGAGTAAAAGGTCTGCAGACTGTCATGATATTGACATGTATACAGTTAAAAACATTATTGAATGTATAGCCAAACCACTAACTCACATCTGTAATCAGTCAATACAAACCGGTGTATTTCCAAATAAAATGAAAACTGCTAAAGTCATACCAATACACAAATCTGGAGATAAACATGTACTGTCAAACTATAGACCGATTTCATTGCTCTCACAGTTTTCTAAAATACTGGAAAAAATCTACTATACAAGACTAAATGACTTCATCACCAAACATAACATACTCTATGAACAACAATATGGTTTCAGAGCAAACAGAACCACATAATTTGCAGTTGTAGAATTTATGGAACACATTACTAAGGCAATAGAAAAGAAAGAATATGCAATAGGGATATTTCTGGACCTTAAAAAAGCATTTGACACGGTTGACCATTAATTATTAATGAAAAAACTACAGAGATATGGCATTAGAGGTGTTGCACTATCATGGCTATCCAGCTACCTACATAACAGGGAACAGTATGTTGAACTACAAAGCCATAAATCACAACTACTGCAGGTTACATGTGGGGTGCCTCAGGGCTCTGTCTTGGGGCCATTACTATTTATTCTGTATATTAACAATATATGTGAAGTATCAAAAACTATTAAAACCATTCTTTTTGCAGACGACACACAAGTCTACTCTGCTGTGGGGAAAATTTAGAACAGCTATTGGTCACAATGGAAAAGGAACTGAGCAGGATGAAGATCTGGTTTGACCAAAGTAAATGAACATTGAACGCAAGCAAAACCAAACTCATAATATTTGGGAATCGATCGACCAATACAGAGAAGAAACTCACTATAAATGGCGTCCAATTAGAAAGAGTATCGGAAATAAAATTCCTTGGAGTAATCATAGACAATAAATTAAGTTGGAAACCACATATAAGCTATATCAGAGTCAAAATATCCAAATCAATAGCAATTCTGAATAAAGCCAAATACCTTATTAATCAAGCTTCCTTGTTTATGCTGTACTGCTCCTTCATACTTCCATACATGATGTATTGTGTGGAAGTTTGGGGGAACACATATAAAACAAATACACATCCTATCTTCATCCTGCAAAAAAGAGCCATACGAGTTATACATAAAACTACGTACAGAGAACCAACAAATAAATGATTTATCAAACTAAAAACACTAAAACTACAAGACCTGGTTGACTATAAAACTATTCAAATTATGTTCAAAGCCGCAAATCAACAATTACCTCTTAATATTCAGGGATTTTTCACACGGAGAGAACGCATGCACATGTTGAGAGGAAACTGCATTTTCAAAAAACCACCCGTACGAACAAATGCCAAACTTCATTGCATCTCATCAAAAGGTGTTAGTCTGTGGAATGACTGGACTGATGCACTGAAATATCCTACAAGTCTATCTAAACTGAAAGTATTATTTAGGAGCCAAATCATTAATGGTTATGAACAGGACCTGTAAAATCCCATTTGTTATTTCTTGTAATTGTAAAAGTAATTTCTTTCTGATTGTTTCGTAGAAAAACAAAAAACAAACAAATTAACAAGACAAACATGTCGCTGATGACGATGACCTAATATCTTATTTCAAAGGAAGATGTATGCTAGAGGGGGTAGGACCAGAAAAGCTTTTTTAAGCTTCTTCTTGCCCCTGTTGAACATGACAGAGACTATTTGAGAATTAATATTGTTTATTTTTTTGTTTTTTTTTGTATTAGAATATTTTTTTTTGCACATTGTTATAATTATTATTATGAGTGAGAAGGGGAGGGAAAAGAAAAAAAATTGTCTTACATTGTCTTACATTGTGTTATATTGTGTTACATTGCTTTACATTGTGTTACATTGTCTTCCATTGTGTTACATTGTCTTCCATTGTGTTACATTGTCTTCCATTGTGTTACATTGTCTTCCATTGTGTTATATAGTGTTATATTGTGTTACATGTGTTATATTGTGTTACATTGTGTTATACTGTGTTATATTTTGTTACATTGTGTTATATAGTGTTACATTGTGTTATATTGTGTTATATGTGTTACATGTGGTATATTGTGTTATATTGTGTTATAGTGTTACATTGTGTTACATTGTGTTATATTGTGTTATATAGTGTCACATGTGTTACATTGTGTTATATTGTGTTATAAAGTGTTATATAGTGTTACATATTTTATACTGTGTTATATGTGTTACATGTGTTATATTGTGTTATATAGTGTTACAGGTGTTATATAGTGTTACATGTGTTATATTGTGTTATATAGTGTTACAGGTGTTATATTGTGTTATATAGTGTTACAGGTGTTATATAGTGTTACATGTGTTAAATTGTGTTATATAGTGTTACAGGTGTTATACTGTGTTATATAGTGTTACATGTGTTATATAGTGTTACATGTGTTATATTGTGTTATATAGTGTTAAATGTGTTATACTGTGTTATATAGTGTTATACTGTGTTATATAGTGTTACATGTGTTATATAGTGTTACATGTGTTATATTGTGTTATATAGTGTTAAATGTGTTATACTGTGTTATATAGTGTTACATGTGTTATATTGTGTTATATAGTGTTAAATGTGTTATACTGTGTTATATAGTGTAACATGTGTTGAATAGTGTTACATAGTGTTACATGTGTTATATGGTGTTATATGGTGTAACATGTGTTGAATAGTGTTACATAGTGTTACATGTGTTATATAGTGTAACATGTGTTATATAGTGTTACAGGTGTTATATAGTGTTACATGTGTTAAATTGTGTTATATAGTGTTACAGGTGTTATACTGTGTTATATAGTGTTACATGTGTTATATAGTGTTACATGTGTTATATTGTGTTATAGTGTTAAATGTGTTATACTGTGTTATATAGTGTTATACTGTGTTATATAGTGTTACATGTGTTATATAGTGTTACATGTGTTATATTGTGTTATATAGTGTTAAATGTGTTATACTGTGTTATAGTGTTACATGTGTTATATTGTGTTATATAGTGTTAAATGTGTTATACTGTGTTATATAGTGTAACATGTGTTGAATAGTGTTACATAGTGTTACATGTGTTATATGGTGTTATATGGTGTAACATGTGTTGAATAGTGTTACATAGTGTTACATGTGTTATATAGTGTAACATGTGTTATATAGTGTTACAGGTGTTATATAGTGTTACATGCGTTATATTGTGTTATATAGTGTTACAGGTGTTATATAGTGTTACATGTGTTAAATTGTGTTATATAGTGTTACAGGTGTTATACTGTGTTATATAGTGTTACATGTGTTATATAGTGTTACATGTGTTATATTGTGTTATATAGTGTTAAATGTGTTATACTGTGTTATATAGTGTTACATGTGTTATATAGTGTTACATGTGTTATATTGTGTTATATAGTGTTAAATGTGTTATACTGTGTTATATAGTGTAACATGTGTTGAATAGTGTTACATAGTGTTACATGTGTTATATGGTGTTATATGGTGTAACATGTGTTGAATAGTGTTACATAGTATATAAAAAGCCAGCAAGTTACCATAGTGTTTACATTGTGTTATATAGTGTAACATGTGTTATATAGTGTTACATGTGTTATATGGTGTTAGATAGTGTAACATGTGTTATATAGTGTTACATAGTGTTACATGTGTTATATAGTGTAACATGTGTTATATGACATACATTTGTTATATAGTGTACATTGGTTGCGTGTGTTATATGGTGTTATATGGTGTTATATAGTGTAACATGTGTTGAATAGTGTTACATAGTGTTACATGTGTTATATAGTGTAACATGTGTTATATAGTGTTACATGTGTTATATGGTGTGGGTTTGTGTCTTGTGAACAGGGCGGGGCCACCAGGGACCGGTCTGACCCAGGTCAAGAAGAAGGCCCGTGTGACAGCCAGCCGTCCTTGGCCACGTCAGCCCCGGCTATCGTCAAGGTCACCTTCAGCTTCACTCTTATCTCCATGCACTCAAAGGACAGTAAAAAAAACAAAAACAGTACTCTGAATACAAAAAACTGTCAAATGATGGCTAATTGGAATACATTCCTTTATAAGACAAGTGTTTCTCTAGTAGCAGTATTGTATCCTCACTTTTCCCGTCCACGCTGCTCTGACCTGCAGTCCAAGACACCGGACAAGAACCGCCATAAGAAGCCCAAGGATGTGAAGCCCAAGGTGAAGAAGCTCAAGTACCACCAGTACATCCCTCCGGACCAGAAGCCAGAGAAGTCTCCTCCACCCATGGACTCAGCCTACGCCCGCCTGCTGCACCAACAACAGCTCTTCCTCCAACTGCAGATTCTCAGCCAGCAGAAACACGCTCAGGCCCACACCATCCAGCACGGCCCCCAGGGACCCCACGGCTCACAGGGACCCCACGGACCCCCGGGACCCCACGGCCCCCAGGGACCCCAGGGACCCCCCGACCCGGCTCAGGGGGCGCAGCCCGCCTTCAGTTACCAGCCCGTGGCTACGTCGGCACCGAACCACAAGTACGGCCGTCTGAGGTCCAATCTCGGTGCTTTATGAAGCTAGAAAGGATTAACAGATAGCTGCTGTAATAGTGCAACACTGGATTCTAGTGCAGTCCAGTGTTTGTATTAATAGATTAGATTTGATTATACTCGATTAGATTCAAATGCAGTCAGTACAGTACAGTGGAAATAATCTAACCAGAGTGCAAATGTAACAGTAAAGTGCCTGATCTACAAGGTCTACTGGGCCAACTGAACTGGTGTGGATACAGTATATTGATGTACGATAGGTGTTCTGTGATCTATTGAATCATACCCCTAGTTGTCTGACTCCTAGTCTCCTCACTCCTTCCAGAAGAGACCATCTAAATGTGTCCAGCAGCCCCGCCAGCAACAGCAGCTCCACGTCTCCGCTGAAGCCCGGGTACCCCGACCAGACCAGCCTCTCCCTCGGGAAACCTGGACCCCTGCCAGCCAACCTGGATGACCTTAAAGTACGCCTCACACACAACTTTTCACACACTTTCTAAACCCTTGAACACCCTGGAACACCCTGGAGCAACTCTCCCATGTGTGCACACATTTGATTTGTTTGAATACAATTGTCCTCAAGTCAATTTTATTAGTCTAGCCCTTAATCACAGTTATAGTCTCAAAGGGCTTCACAGGCCACATGTTTACAACACCCCCAAACCCTAAGCCCCGCCCCCCAACCCCTAAGCCCCGCCCCCAACCCCTAGCCCCGCCTCCCAAACCCTAGCCCCGCCCCCCCAAACCCTAGACCCCCTAAGGGCAAGAAAAAACTCCCTTAATTACGTAGGAAGAAATCTTGAGAAGGAACACAGAGTGGAGGGGATCCCTCCTTACAAAAAAATAAAAATAATAATAATAATATACATATAATATACACAATATACAAATAATAAAATGAGAATATAATTTGTGTGTGGTGCTGGTATCCTTGTGCTGGTATCCTTCAGGTGGGGATCACAGCAGCACACTGGAAAACAGAAGCAGACTGCGGTATGGTTAGATGGGGTAGGGTGGACATGGAACATGTAGAGAACCTCTAGTCTAGTACCTATCAGTCTGATGGTTAGATGGGGTAGGGTGGACATGGAACATGTAGAGAACCTCTAGTCTAGTACCTATCAGTCTGATGGTTAGATGGGGTAGGGTGGACATGGAACATGTAGAGAACCTCTAGTCTAGTACGTATCAGTCTGATGGTTAGATGGGGTAGGGTGGACATGGAACATGTAGAGAACCTCTAGTCTAGTACCTATCAGTCTGATGGTTAGATGGGGTAGGGTGGACATGGAACATGTAGAGAACCTCTAGTCTAGTACCTATCAGTCTGATGGTTAGATGGGGTAGGGTGGATATGGAACATGTAGAGAACCTCTAGTCTAGTACCTATCAGTCTGATGGTTAGATGGGGTAGGGTGGACATGGAACATGTGGAGAACCTCTAGTCTAGTACCTATCAGTCTGATGGTTAGATGGGGTAGGGTGGACATGGAACATGTGGAGAACCTCTAGTCTAGTACCTATCGGCAGCAGGGGTATGCTAGTGCTGACTAACGGGTCGATTTAGCTGTAATGAGAGCTGAAGCGCACTCCTAGGTGCCAAACGACAATGTAAAAAGGTAGGTTTTAAGTTTAGATTTAAATATTTCAATAGTCTGCTTCCCTGATTCCAGGTGGCAGACTGTTCCACAAATAGGGCGCACGGTAGGAGAACGCTCTATTTCCTGCTGATTTCTTTATGACTTTTGGGATTGATAGAAGGCCGGCTCCTGAAGTCCGGAGGGGCCGAGAAGGACAATAGGGAACAATAAGGTCCTTCAGGTATGAGGGTGCTAATCCGTGTAGGATTTTATAAGTAAGAAGTAGCACCTTGAAATCTGACCTCACATTAACTGGAAGCCAGTGGAGCGAGGACAGAATTGGAGTAATGTGGTCAAACTTTCTGGTCCTCGTCAAAAGTCTAGCAGCAGCGTTCTGCACAAGCTGGAGGCTTTTGGTAGCAGAGTTCGGTAACCCAGAAAACAGTGCATTACAGTAATCTAGTCTAGACGATATAAACGCGTGGATGAGTGTCTCTGCATCCGCGGCAGACAGCATTGGTCGTATTCTAGCAATGTTTCTAAGATGGAAAAATGCAGTTCTGGTTATACATTTTACATGTTGACTGAAAGATAGCATCGGGTCGAACAGGACACCAAGATTTTTCACACAAGAGCTTTGGGCCACAGTAGAGCCCTCAAACAACAGTGCGACATCTTCAAATAGTGGTCGTTGTTGCTTCAGACCGATGATTATCATCTCTGTTTTTTTAGTTAGTTTAGGGACATCCATCTTTTAATTGCAGTCAGGCAGGATTCAACTTTATGGATCTGGGAGGAGTCGTTTGACTTGATAGGAATATAGATTTGGGTGTCGTCAGCATAACAGTGAAAACTTATTCCATAACTGCGAATAATATCACCAAGAGGGAGCATGAAGATTGCAAAGAGCAGAGGACTAAGGACCGACCCTTGGGGAAGACCAAAGCTTAGGTTACAGTGATTCCATTGTGAATCATCACAAAGAACAAATTGCTTTCTATTTGTGAGATAAGATCTAAACCAGAGAAGAGCCGAACCTTTGATGCCAAGATAGTGTTCGAGACGATCAAGGAGAATGCTGTGGTCGATTGTGTCGAAGGCGGCACTAAGGTCGAGCAGCACCAGCAAGGAGCTTGCGTTGCTGTCCATTGTAAGGAGAAGATCATTAACTACTCTAGTCACAGCAGTTTCAGTGGAGTAGAAGGTTCCAAACCCAGACTGGAAGGGTTCAAATAATTGTATTTTTACTTGAGCACTGGTTCAGTTCTTAGAGACTTGTTAGAGATTAAATGCATTAATTTTGAGTTCTGGTGACGAGTTGTCACTTACAGGTACCTTCCTTTGTTGAAACATACTATTGTAAGTCGCTTTGGATAAAAGCGTCTGCTAAATGACTGGAATGTAATCTCTCTCTCTCTCTCTCTCTCTCTCTCTCTCTCTCTCTCTCTCTCTCTCTCTCTCTCTCTCTCTCTCTCTCTCTCTCTCTCTCTCTCTCTCTCTCTCTCTCTCTCTCTCTCTCTCTCTCTCTCTCTCTCTCTCTCTCTCTCTCTCTCCTCCAGGTGTCAGAGCTCAGGCAGCAGCTCCGTATCCGAGGTTTGCCGGTGTCGGGCACCAAGACGGCTCTCATCGAGAGGCTCCGCCCCTTCAGGGACCCGGGCAGTGGCGACCTCCACCACCTCCACCACCTCCACCACCTCCACCCGGCCTCCGCCGCCATGAGCTTCCCCGTGACCCCCACCGGCTCCCGGTCCTCCTACCGGTCCCCCTCCTCCTCCTCCTGCGGTGGTGGAGGAGTCCCGTCCCAGGGGGGGTACTTCCTGTACCCCAGCACCTCCTCCTCCCCTCCCGTCTCCCCCTCCTCCTCCTCCTCAGAGCCGTCCCTCGGAGGCTCGCTGCCCGACAGCTTCGGCGACGCCCCTCTATCCTCCTCCTCTCCCGGACGCCGCTTCGTCCCACAGAGGCCGTCCCCGGGCGGGGCCACCGGCTCCCGGGAGGAGGAGGAGGAGGAGGAGGAGGAGGAGGAGGAGGAGGAGGAGGAGGAGGAGGAGGAGGAGGAGGAGGAGGAGGAGGAGGCGAGGGGGCGGCGGAGGCAGAGAAGGACAAGATGTTGGTGGAAAAGCAGAAGGTGATCGAGGAGCTGACGTGGAAGCTGTACCAGGAGCAGAGACAGGTGTGGGTTTCCTGTCTGGACAACATTTTGAACTAGCAGGTAACTAGCAGGTAACTAGCAGGTAACCATATTGATCTTCATCTGCTTTTTGACCGTCAGGTGGAGGAGCTGAAGCTGCAGCTCCACAAGAGGAAACGTTGCTATGGGTCCACGCAGGACCCCGCCCCCTCTCCCACGCCCCACCCCCACCACCACAACCACCCGTCTCTGTACCACCACCACCACCAGCTCCGCCCCTCAGCCACGGTGGACCAACCGTTCTTCGGGGTGGCAATCAAGCAGGAGCCCGTGTCCTCGTCATCCAGCTGTCCTCTCTCCTCCTCCCACCGGGAGGACCAGGCGTTCCTCAGCCCCCGCCCGTCTCCCCGGGACTCCCCCGATGGGAGCCCCTCCCCCGACACTCCCTTCCTGCTGTCCCCTCCACCACACCTCAGCTGTCAGCCCCCCCCCCCAGCCAGCGGTCAGCCCCTCCCCCCAGCCAGCGGTCAGCCCCTCCCCCAGCCAGCGGTCAGCCCCTCCCCCTAGGCAGGACGCGCAACACGCCGGTATGCCACGCACACTCCTGTCATTATTATAATATTATATTAATCATTATTACATATGATATAATGATAAAATAACATGATATGTAATATTATATTAGAATAACCAAGATGGCGGTTTGAACTCCTTTTATGGTCACATTAGCTGAGAGTATTGCGTCTTAAGATCCGTTGTGTCGTCAGGTGCCCCAGAAGAGTCCCCCGCAAGAGGGCCAACATGGCACCTTCTCTGGCCCCGGAGAGTGTGGACACAACCACAGAGGGGCCCCCAAAGGACCCTTCCCCCTCCTACCCAAGGTAACGTCCGCCCTGTGACGTCATTAACCATCTAATTAACATACTCATCTAATTAACACAACCATCAAATTAACGTACCGATCGAATTAATATACCGATACAAATAACACAACATCCTCATTAACACAAAATCCTCATTAACATAACAATCAAATTAACATAACGGTCGTATTAACATATTCATCTAGGTCAGGTCACGTTTTTGACGTTTTCACAAGGACATGGTCCTCTTAAAGGACAGGGTCCTCTTAAAAGGGACAGGGTCTTCTTGAAGGACATGGTCCTCTTAAAGGACAGGGTCCTCTTAAAGGGACAGGGTCCTCTTAAAGGGACAGGGTCCTCCTGAACGGACAGGGTCCTCTTAAAGGGACAGGGTCCTCTTAAAGGGACAGGGTCCTCTTGAAGGACAGGGTCCTCTTGAAGGACAGGGTCCTCTTAAAGGGACAGGGTCCTCCTGAACGGACAGGGTCCTCTTGAAGAACAGGGTCCTCTTAAAGGGACAGGGTCTTCTTGAAGGACAGGGTCCTCTTGAAGGACAGGGTCCTCTTAAAGGGACAGGGTCCTCTTAAATGGACAGGGTCCTCTTGAAGGACAGGGTCCTCTTAAAGGGACAGGATCCTCTCGAAGGACAGGGTCCTCTTGAAGGAAAGTGTCCTCTTAAAGGACAGGGTCATCTTGAAGGACAGGGTCCTCTTAAAGGACAGGGTCCTCTCAAAGGGACAGGGTCCTCTTGAAGGACAAGGTCCTCTTGAAGGAAAGTGTCCTCTTAAAGGACAGGGTCCTCTTAAAGGGACAGGGTCCTCTTGAAGGAAAGTGTCCTCTTAAAGGACAGGGTCCTCTTGAAGGACAGGGTCCTCTTAAAGTGAAGGACAGGGTCCTCTTAAAGGGACAGGGTCCTCTTAAAGGGACAGTGTCCTCTTGAAGGACAGGTTCTTCTCCTTTAACACTAACACCTCTCACCTATGTCCCATGTAGATGTCCGTCTTGCCTTCTCTTCGGCTAGCGGGCCAAAACCCAGGCTTCAGTAACTCAGAATCTGACTTAAGACATCCCCCCTGCTATGAGGACGCAGTCAAGCAGGTAAATTCAAAACAATAAATACAATTATATAAATACAAATATATAATATTATATATATATATATTATATTATCATTAGAATCTCACTAATAATCTGCTGGCGTTCCTTCACCTTCTGGCCACCACCCCATTCTCTCTCTCTCTCTCTCTCTCTCTCTCTCTCTCTCTCTCTCTCTCTCTCTCTCTCTCTCTCTCTCTCTCTCTCTCTCTCTCTCTCTCTCTCTCTCTCTCTCTCTCTCTCTCTCTCTCTCTCTCTCTCTCTCTCTCTCTCTCTCTCTCTCTCTCTCTGCATGTGTTCATCTAACCATCCCTCCCTCCTTGTCCTCACATTGCATCATGGTTCACTTTCCTTTCAACAAAACGCTTGATTTGAACCATGAAAACAGTGTTTCCATGACATGATTATTATGGGTAATGGTTGTTACGGTGATGAGTTCAAATGAAGTGTGGGGAAGCAGGTGTAAGGTTTCATCTCAACATCCCAGGAAGGGTTGGGAACCACTGGAGCATGTGAAGGAGGACCTTGATGGGTCCTGAACCATCAGGTTATGTTAAGGTTATGACGTCTCTGTTGCAGCAACTTTCCCGAAGCCAACAGATGGACGAGCTGCTGGATGTACTCATAGCCAGCGGAGGTAAGAAGGAAATATTCCAATATGTGTCCTTGCTAAACCCAGTGGCACACACACCTCTGCCGTTCTCTTTCTCTTCAAGAGCTGCCCGCTAGTGTGAGAGACCACAGGAGAGATGGATAACCAAAGTTGTGCGTCACTCCCTGTGTCTCCAGGCCTGCCACGCTTCCACCGCCACTACGAGCCTCCCTACGGCCTGCCCTCGGGGCCCGGGGACGGGCCTCCGGATCCCCAGCCGGCGGCACAGGGGATCAAGATGTCGGCCCCAGAGGACGGGGCCGGAGACGGAGGCGACGGCACCTACGGCGGCCTCCACCACGACAACAACCTCCATCTCCACAACCTCCACCACCATCACCACCACCACCACAACCTCCACCACCATCATCACAACAACAGCATCCATCACCCTCCCGCCCCACTCTCCCCCGTCCACGCCAAGCTGTCCCCCGACGGTCACGGCGTGAGCTTCGGCGACGCCCCCTGGGAGACCATGGAGTGGCTGGACCTGACCCCGCCCAGCTCCGCCTCCGCCTTCAGCGTGGCTCCGCCCACCTGCCCCAGCATCTTCAACACGGAGTTCCTGGACATCACAGACATCAACCTGAACTCGGCCATGGACCTCCAGCTGGACCACTGGTGATGGAGAGGGCTACAGGGCACCGGGCTAACCCCATCGCTGATAGCAATAGCAAGGGCAGTCAGTGCCAATCCACACCAGGCTAACACTAGCGTAGTAGCTAGCTAGGGAAAGCGTGTTGTACGTCCCAGCGTTTCAAGGTTATTTTAATAAGCCAAATACCAGAGCGATTTAATTGACTTTGTTGTTGCACGAAGCGATACCAAATCACCATGGAGACCAATGTTATTCAAACCATTGTCACTCTTTTATTTCTATTTTTGTATTTTATTTTATTTTTTGTATTTTTTCCCAAAAAACTATTCACATTTTTTAAATATCGATCTATATGTTGGTGACCTTGATGTGATTTGAACCAACCAGTGTTACTTTATCTTAACTTGAACTCAACAATCCAAAGTGTCTTTGAAGTTAATATTACTGGAAGAACATGACTGGACTGACTCATCAAGGTGGGACATATGGCAACCGTTTGGACTGTTGGAGAGGAGGGGGACATGGGGGGAGGGAGGACATGTTGGGGGGACATGGAGGGAGGGAGGACATGTTGGGGGGACATGGGGGGGAGGACATGTTGGGGGGACATGGAGGGAGGGAGGACATGGAGGGAGGGAGGACATGTTGGGGGGACATGGGGGGGAGGACATGTTGGGGGGACATGGAGGGAGGGAGGACATGGGGGGAGGGAGGACATGTTGGGGGGAGGACATGTTGGGGGGACATGGGGGGAGGGAGGGAGGACATGTTGGGGGGACATAGGGGGAGGGAGGACATGTTGGGGGGACATGGGGGGGGGGACATGTTGGGGGACATGGGGGAGGGAGGGAGGACATGTTGGGGGGACATGGGGGGAGGGAGGACATGTTGGGGGACATGGGGGGGAGGGAGGACATGTTGGGGGGACATGGGGGGAGGGAGGGAGGACATGTTGGGGGGAAATGGGGGGAGGGAGGACATGTTGGGGGGACATGGGGGGAGGAGGGAGGACATGTTGGGGGGGACATGGGGGGAGGGAGGGAGGACATGTTGGGGGGACATGGGGGGAGGGAGGACATGTTGGGGGGGACATGGGGGGAGGGAGGGAGGACATGTTGGGGGGGACATGGGGGGAGGGAGGACATGTTGGGGGGACATGGGGGGAGGGAGGGAGGACATGTTGGGGGGACATGGGGGGAGGGAGGGAGGACATGTTGGGGGGGACATGGGGGGAGGGAGGGAGGACATGTTGGGGGGACATGGGGGGAGGGAGGACATGTTTGGGGGGACATGGGGGGAGGACATGTTGGGGGGACATGGGGGGAGGGAGGGAGGACATGTTGGGGGGGACATGGGGGGAGGGAGGACATGCTGGGGGGGACATGGGGGGGAGGGAGGGAGGACATGTTGGGGGGGACATGGGGGGAGGGAGGACATGTTGGGGGGGACATGGGGGGAGGGAGGA
>CM051014.1:296199-298699 GCA_027704905.1 Muraenolepis orangiensis | reverse complement strand
AATTATTATAATTATTATTATAATTCAATTAGTATTACTATATTATATTATATGATGTGATTATTATAATTCTCTATTATATTATTATATATATTATTATATTTTATTATTATATTATTATATTATTATATTTTGTTATTATTATTATATTATATTATATTAAGTTGTTATTATATCTATATTTTTCTTACCATGAGCTCTTTGTATTTGGGCCTTTTGGATTCGTCTTTTGTAAGGCTGGTTTGGGAAGACAAAAACCAACCAATCAAAAGACAGAACAGCACAAAAAGAAAAAAATAGTCATGTACGAAGTGCAGGAGAAGGAGCTACCAGCAGGGGGCAGCAGAACGCATTACAAAGTGCAGGAGAAGGAGCTACCAGCAGGGGGCAGCAGAACGCATTACTGCTATGTGTGTATAAACAGCGTTAGACAGCATTAGACTCCTAAGTAACCCTAGGACTGCAGGGGCCGCTTTAAATGTAAATATTAGTGTATCTGAATACAAACTCCAACCAATGGAGGACAGAAATCATAAGTAAAGTTTTTCACTAAAGTGTTTCAACACCATTTAATGTCCATGTTCACCAAATAAAATGCAGTCACATTTTTAGTAATTTCTTATTAATATTTCTACTGTTGTAACAGTGAGGGCAGCGGCCCTGTTTGACTGCTACTCACCAGAGGTTCACAAAGTGGGTGAGCTTGGGGGAGAAGTGTCTCTCCTCTGAGCTCCGGAGACGAGGAGGTTCTCCCTTCACCACCTGAGTCAGCTGGTCGAACACGCTGTTCCACCTGGGGTAGGGGAACCTTCCAGTCGCTAACTCATACTGCGCACGCGCGCACACACACACACACACACACACACACACACACACACACACACACACACACACACACACACACACACACACACACACACACACACACACACACACACACACACACACACACACACACACACACACACACACACACACACACACACACACACACACACACACACACACACACACACACACACACACACACACACACACACACACACACACACACACACACACACACACACACACACACACACACACACACAAAGCTACGGAAGACGATGACACACTGGACAGATTAGCTTAGTGTTAGCTCAGTGTTAGCTTAGCGTCTCACCAGGGTGATCCCCAGACTCCAGACGTCTGAGCGGACGTCGTACCCCTGCCTGGAGGCACTGGGGTCAATCCTCTCAGGCTGGAACACATTCACCATTCATCATCATCTACATGTCTATATATCTATATATCTATATAGATCTACAGTATATCTATATATCTAGGTCTTACAGCCATGTAGGGTCTACAGCCAGCGTCTCTGGTCTTAGCGATGGAGTCCACCAGCTGCCCGCTGATCCCAAAGTCACAGAGCTTGATGTTCCCCCTGCGGTCCATCAGGATGTTGGAAGGTTTGATGTCTACCAGATACATAGCAATATAGTTACTATATATATATATATATATATATATATATATATATATATATATATATATATATATATATAGTTAATATACATATATATATATATATATATATATATATATATAGTTAATATACATATATATATAGTTAATATATCATATTTATATCACATTCATTCATATCATATTATACATATACTGTATACATATCATTAGTTATTATATCATATTATTCATATACTGTACACACATCATTAGTTATTATATCATATTATTCATATACTTTATACATATTCTAGTTATTATTACATTATGAAATATTAAAATGAGCAGGACATGTGAGCGACACTCACCTCTGTGGATGATTTTCAAGTATTCCTTTAAGTGGTTCAGTGCTTTAACCGTCTGGTAAGACAACAACAGCTTTGATTCTCCATGTGGGACAAGAACCATGGAATATTACTCCCATTCACTCCTACAGCATGAATCTATACTATACTACACTACTATACTATAGTATATACTATAAACAACACTATGTGCTACACTACTATATACTATACCATTTACTGTAAACAACACTACACTATAATAATTCTATACACAATAAAAATAACAATACAGTGACTGATGGATGATATGTTCATGTGTTGAATTGTGCAAAATGCATTTAAAAGCATTTAAAGTGCCAATAGAGCATCATGAATACAGTGCAGTAACTCTAATGAGTCCAGAAAGTCCTGCAGAGTATGACAGTGTAATGTTAATGACATGTTATGATAGTGTAATGTTAATGACATGTTATGATAGAGTAATGTTAATGACATGTTATGATAGTGTAATGTTACTGACATGTTATGATAGTGTAATGTTAATGACATGTTATGATAGTGTAATGTTAATGACATGTTATGACAGTGTAATGTTAATGACATGTTATGACAGTGTAATGTTAATGACATGTTATGACAGTGTAATGTTAATGACATGTTATGACAGTGTAATGTTAATGACATGTTATGATAGTGTAATGTTA
>CM051014.1:235920-295199 GCA_027704905.1 Muraenolepis orangiensis | reverse complement strand
TGACATGTTATGATATGCACTCCTAGCATCTCAGTAGCCTGCTCAGTCACCATTTCAATTCTCTGACGATCAGCACTCATCATGAGTGATGAGATGAAGAACCCGCTCTACTCACGGCGAGTGTGATCTTCCCCAGGACGTCCTCCGGGATGACGTCGTCCAAAGAACAATAAACATATTTGTAGAATTTGTCGAATGAGGTGGACATGAGCTCCATGCATATCCAGCAGTCGCCCTGAAAGAGAGAAACAGAGTTTATCATTAAACATCTAAACCTTTCACACACCGACATGAATTTCAGAACAGGAGTTGTGTTATATTGGAAGTACTGAACTACTTTATTTGGCTGATTGAAGCAGCCTCACCTGGCCCCCAGTCAGACTGATTAGAGTCTGGTTGAAGCAGCCTCATCTGGCCCCCAGTCAGACTGATTAGAGTCTGGTTGAAGCAGCCTCACCTGGCCCCAGTCAGACTGATTAGAGTCTGGTTGAAGCAGCCTCATCTGGCCCCCAGTCAGACTGATTAGAGTCTGGTTGAAGCAGCCTCACCTGGCCCCAGTCAGACTGATTAGAGTCTGGTTGAAGCAGCCTCACCTGGCCCCCAGTCAGACTGATTAGAGTCTGGTTGAAGCAGCCTCATCTGGCCCCCAGTCAGACTGATTAGAGTCTGGTTGAAGCAGCCTCACCTGGCCCCAGTCAGACTGATTAGAGTCTGGTTGAAGCAGCCTCACCTGGCCCCCAGTCAGACTGATTAGAGTCTGGTTGAAGCAGCCTCACCTGGCCCCAGTCAGACTGATTAGAGTCTGGTTGAAGCAGCCTCACCTGGCCCCCAGTCAGACTGATTAGAGTCTGGTTGAAGCAGCCTCACCTCCCTGAACAGCGCTCCGTAGAACTGGACGATGTAGACACAGTCGCTGCTCCTCATCACCACGTCGAGGTCCATCAGCAGCTGTTTCTGCTCCTTCTCCTCCACTGTGGAGCGGATTCTCTGAGGAGGAACATAGGGGCTTCAGTGTCCTGTTCCCATGACCTCTATCCAGACCAACGCATGACAACCGTGACACTCAATCAAAGCTAGGTTATCAAAATGCTAATAATGAGTGCATGCATTATGGATTACCAATGTTTGGTAAGCGTATATAGAAATGTTCCTCAATGACTCATATGACAGACTGATTAACTGGGCCTCAGCGATACGTCCTGAATGAGGAGGAACCCAGAACCCCAACCAGAACCCCAACCTAGCCATTTGGACCAATCACTGCGCCTGTTAACCAATGGTGTGACCAATGTGTTACTATCACCTCCTCGGTCTCAGTCATGTTTCTGGGGGGATGGAAGTTGTCATATATATTAATATAGATATAGATATATAACTATATATATATATATATATATATATATCTATATTAATATAGATATATATATATAGATATATATATATATACCTATATTAATATAGATATATATATATAGATATATTAATATAGATATATATATCTATATCTATATAGATATAGATATAGATATCTATATTAATATATCTATATATATATATCTATATTAATATAGATATATATATATATAGATATATATATATCTATATTAATATAGATATATATATATAGATATATTAATATAGATATCTATATCTATATCTATATAGATATAGATATAGATATAGATAATACACACATCAGGGTTTCCGTTAACCGGTATTTACCAGTTTTTAGCGGGTAAAAATGATAAAAAAAAACGGTAATTTAAAAACCTGCCGGTCAAAATGTCCGGTAATAATGCTCATACAAAACATTTGAGTTTTGACAGCTTTATTACTGCCGCACCTCTCATGACGTCAAGCGCGCCCGATGAGGTGCAGTGATGGCAGCACTCCACGGCTATGGGGCTTTAATGTTTGTGACAGCTTGCCAAGTGCTAATTTCTGAGTTCAGCGAGCTGTACCCCGACTGGGCCACACTGGCTAAAATTGCCTGTGTTCTGCCCGTGTCAAGCGTGCCAGCAGAGAGGGGCTTCTCCCTGCAGAATGGTTTGAAAACATCACTGCGGAGTCGTCTGGAGGAGGAGAGAGTGATGCGACTTATGCGTATTGCAAGCTGCAAAGACACATTAGACACCTTTGATTTCAGGTCGGCTCAGAGGACTTTGCCGCAATGAAATTAAGGAGAAAGCAAAAAGTTGCCTGGTAGCCTACAGGGTAAATGTGATGCCATGTAGCCTATGTTAAAACGGACTACAGATGTTACAGGTGTTTTGAAATAGCCTAGATTTTTGCGGCTAACAAGGTTTTGCTCAATCGTTCTTGTTCGTTTTGTTGTTCATTAAATACTCAAATTTATTTGAGGTCTTTGTCATTCTTTCGTCAATCTAGGTGTACATTATAGTTGCGTTTGTAGTTGTTTTTGAAACATGACCGGTAAGTTTCGAATTTGTCCGGTAAAATAAAATCTGTCTGGACACTTGACCGGCAAGAAAAAAATCCTAGCGGAAACCCTGATACACATATATAGAAGCGTCAGGACCTTCAAGGTATTCAGAGAAGACCCTGGAACTCTCAGATGAAAAAAAAAAATCGAATTAATTGTATTAATAAAATGTAATAAAATTTAATCAAATGTAATAAAATTTATAAAAATTTAAATAAAATGAATAATTGAGAATGGTATCTGTGTTGTTATCTGTTATATTACAGTGTTACGTTGATTTGTTTGTCTTTCTCGGTCTATGCACGACGCATTTGAGTGGTTTTGTGTTGGAAAAACAATGCAACCAATCAGATCTTTTTCTGGGTTGCTGGGAAGAATATCCTTCAACCAAAGTACTCCCGAATGCTTTGGCCCTCAGACTGAATGAGAGCGTACGTTTGGATTGACAATTTGATCATATAGTGATTTGTAGCCAATGGGCGTATTCTTTCAGATTTCCCCACAGCTCAATAGGGAGCTAGAAGGTATACTTGCTGGAGCGAGAGTGGATCTAGCGTAGTGCTACATTTTTTACGTCAAAATGGCAACAGGCGAAGATGATGTCGTTGCGGATTTATTGTCGGAACCATTTTCAAGACGACCATTCAATGTAAAGATGGACATTATTAAAAAGGCCGTCCAACGCCTGACAATCTTGAGCTGAATCAAGTTGATAAAGCAGGCTATGTTCGCCATTTTCAGGCTAGCAACTGGGAAAGATACCCGTGGCGAACAGGCTCTACTAGCCACAAGAGGCTCTACTGATGGGAGTGCTTGCTATTTGGGACCGACCAGAGGGCAGGGAATTGGAAAGGCAACTTATTTTGGATCTGAAAAGCGATCATCTTTATGACCGGGTGGTCGAACAATTCAGAAGGACAGGAGAATGGATTTGGTCTTTCAGTGAACATCATTGGTGAGTGAGACTCATTTATCTTTGCTGGTTTCGTCTCAGTGTTGCGTCTCGTTGAGCTGGTTGTTGCATTTTGTTTCCACACACTTGTTGACTGATTAGTTAATGGCTGTCTTGGGTTTGTTAAGCATTGTTGTGCATTTTAATTGAGAGTTTTGACTTGATCTTTCTTTGCATCACTTAACATAACTAAGAGTTACAAAACCACGATCAATAATCACCAAATTTCTCTGGCATAGGTCTTGTCATTAGCACTTTCACCTGTCAAAATATCCAACTTAAATCCTACCATTATGGACGTTATGACGTCATGAGCCAGTAAGGAAAAGTCTTAACGCAGCTTTATTTTGGCCAGTTATCTGTTATCTGAGTCTAACTCATGGAGAGTTTAACTCATGGAGAGTCTAACTCATGGAGAGTCTAACTCATGGAGAGTCTAACTTGTGGAGAGTTTAACTCATGGAGAGTTTAACTCATGGAGAGTCTAACTCATGGAGAGTCTAACTTGTGGAGAGTTTAACTCATGGAGTCTAACTTGTGGAGAGTTTAACTCATGGAGAGTTTAACTCATGGAGAGTCTAACTCATGGAGAGTCTAACTCATGGAGAGTTTAACTCATGGAGAGTCTAACTCGTGGAGAGTTTAACTCATGGAGAGTCTAACTCGTGGAGAGTTTAACTCGTGGAGAGTTTAACTCGTGGAGAGTTTAACTCGTGGAGAGTTTAACTCATGGAGTCTAACTTGTGGAGAGTTTAACTCATGGAGAGTTTAACTCATGGAGAGTTTAACTCATGGAGTCTAACTTGTGGAGAGTTTAACTCATGGAGAGTCTAACTCGTGGAGTTTAACTCATGGAGAGTTTAACTCATGGAGAGTCTAAATCATCATCAAACTCATCTCCTCACCTTGACGGCCATGATCTGTCCCGTGGGCTTGTGGACCATCTTGTTGACGGAGCCGTAGGCTCCCCTCCCGATCTCCCCATGGTCCCGGAGGTCCTCCGCCGTAAAGTCGCAGTGCTGCTCGGGAGAGATCTTCAGCTTCCCCGACGACTCAATGCTGTGAGTCCGAAGGCGCTCTCTGAGACGAGAGAGAGACAGAGAGACAGAGACAGAGAGAGAGACAGAGAGAGACAGAGAGAGAGAGACAGAGAGAGAGAGAGACAGAGAGGGAGAGAGACAGAGGGGGAGAGAGAGAGAGAGAGAGAGACAGAGAGAGAGAGAGACAGAGACAGAGAGAGACAGAGAGAGAGAGACAGAGAGAGACAGAGAGAGAGAGACAGAGTGGGAGACAGAGACAGAGAGACAGAGAGGGAGAGACAGAGAAAGAGAGAGATGGAGAGAGAGAGAGAGAGACAGACAGAGACAGAGACAGAGAGAGAGAGACAGAGAAAGACAGACAGAGACAGAGAGACAGAGATGAACCCTGGGGCCCCTGATGGGGGACATGTGGGGCTCTGATACTCACATGTGGGGTTCTGATACTGACATGTGGGGTTCTGATACTCACATGTGGGGTTCTGATACTCACATGTGGGGTTCTGATACTGACATGTGGGGTTCTGATACTGACATGTGGGGTTCTGATACTCACATGTGGGGTTCTGATACTGACATGTGGGGTTCTGATACTCACATGTGGGGTTCTGATACTCACATGTGGGGTTCTGATACTCACATGTGGGGGTTCTGGAAGGAGGGTGGGGGAGGTGGGTGAAGAGGCAGCCTGGTGGTTGTCTTCACTGAAGGGTTAGCGAAGTTCAGCTTCAAGGCTTTACGTTTACCTGTTGGGGAGAGACAGCTTTAAGAGAGAGACCCAGAGCTCTACAACACCACGGCATGTTCCACCGACCAGACCAGACCAGACCGGACTAGACCAGACCAGACCGGACCAGATCGGATTAGACCAGATCGGACCAGACGTCGGTTTAGAATGAAACACAAAATGCATTTTAAAACACAAGCCACTCCAGAACAAGCCACGCCCTCCACCCCAGAACATCTCTGATAGGCCGATTGATCCGTTTATGGGCTGGACTTTAACACAGATAGGTTACTTGAATATGGAATGAATGAATGTGTGTCTAATGTGATGCATTTGATTCTGTTCCCATGGACTTCATCATTAGCGTGTTGGTGTGAACCCCGGGTCAGAGAGACCAACGTGAGCCAACACTCACAGAACAGGCTGGGACGCTCAGAGCGGTGCTGACTGATACTGGAACAAGCAGCTTCTTCACTTCACCTTGCGAAACAATAGTAAGGGTTGAGTGAACGTTTTTTTTTTTTACAACAGCTCAGCCTCTACCTCCATCAGCCTCTACCAGCCTCCACCTCCATCAGCCTCTACCAGCCTCCACTCCATCAGCCTCTACCAGCCTCCACCTCCATCAGCCTCTAACTTAAACGGCCGGCTAACGTAGTGGTGGACGGACGGCTTCAATAGTAAATAAGTGTCTTCCTTCCTTTGTTGTTGTGGAATGGTGTTCTACAACCCAGCAGGGGGACAGGCCTGTGGACGACTGAGGCCAACACAGAGCAGCTGGCTGAGACCCGGAGGAAGACTACTAGCCTACTGTCTACTAGCTCATCGTCAGGGGGTTCAACAGGGAGGCATCGAGACCCCAAGGGTTGAGGAGGACTCTAAAAACACAAGCAGTAACAAGCAGAATCCAGCACTTTAAACTATAAGAGAACATGCAGAGGATATTGTAATACAGTTTGGGAAGAATAAATACAAATACAAATATATATAATAATAATAATAATAATAATAATAATAAAAATGTATAATGTAAAGAATGGAATATTTTTTATTATAGAAAAAGGAAACTTAAAATGAATGTGTGAATGAATGAATATATAAACAACAACAGCGGTTGATATTTACCATTCCATTAAATAGCGGTAGAAACAACAGATGCTGATTACCTGTTTCGGTGAGACACCGCCAGCATGTGTTGGTTTCTGTAAGGTTTAAAATAAGAACATTTGATACTAGAAGAAACATGTGCAACAGTTTATTTAAGTTTATTTAAACTCTAACGTGTTCCACGGTTAAAACACCCTGAACGCATAACGACCAGCAGCTGGCGACCAGCAGCCGTCCACATGTTGTTAACCGTGTGGTGGTGGTGGGGGTGTGATAGGGGGGTCGGGGAGAGAGAGAGGAGAGGGGAGAGAGGACAGGGGAGAGGACAGGGGAGAGGACAGGGGAGAGGACAGGGGAGAGAGAGAGAGGAGAGAGGGGAGAGGACAGGGAGAGGAGAGGGGAGAGGACAGGAGGAGAGAGAGGAGAGGAGAGGGGAGGAGAGGAGAGGGGAGAGAGAGCAGGGGAGAGGACAGGGGAGAGGACAGGGGAGAGAGAGAGAGGAGAGAGGGAGGAGAGGAGAGGGAGAGAGAGAGAGGAGAGAGGGAGGGGAGAGGACAGGGAGAGGGGAGAGGGAGGGGGAGAGGAGAGAGAGGAGAGAGGGAGGAGAGGGGAGAGGACAGGGGAGAGGACGAGAGAGAGGAGAGAGGGAGGGGGAGAGAGAGAGAGGAGAGAGGGAGGAGAGGAGAGGGGAGAGAGGGGGGCTTAGGTCTTATGTTTAAGTAATAAAACACCGAACATGCAATACGACGTGTGTGTGTGGAGCCCCGTAGCGGGCCCCTTCGGCCCCGTGTCACATGGTGTCCTACCCAACATGGTGTTGCCGCTGCACGTGCTAGCGGCGGTCGGGCTGGGCGTCTTGGGGCGGTGGAAGTGTTGTTGTTGCTGGAGTCCCGCTATGGCTCCTCCGCTGGCCGCTGAGTTGCTGCTGGGACAGGGAGTCGCCATTGTTGTGTTCCTTCCAGCAGCAGAGCCGCCCCTCCGTCTCTCGGACACCACAGCGATGGGGAGAGGCTCACGGGCTGAGGCGTTATGGTGGCTTGGTGGTTGGTGGAGGTGGGTGTGGTGGTGGTGGTGGAGGTGGTGTGGTGGTGGGTGGAGGTGGTGTGGTGGTGGTGGAGGTGGTGTGGTGGTGGTGGTGGTGGTGGAGGTGGTGTGGTGGTGGTGGAGGTGGTGTGGTGGTGGTGGAGGTGGTGTGGTGGTGGTGGTGGTGGTGGTGGTGTGGTGGTGGTGGTGGAGGTGGTGGTGGTGTGGTGGTGGTGGTGGAGGTGGTGGTGATGGTGGTGGAGGTGGAGGTGGTGGTGGTGGTGGAGGTGGTGGTGTGGTGGAGGTGGGTGGTGGTGGTGGAGGTGGTGGGTGGAGGTGGTGGAGGTGGAGGTGGTGTGGTGGTGGTGGTGGTGGTGGTGATGGTGGTGGTGGGTGGGTGGTGGTGGGGGTGGTGGTGGTGGGGTGGTGGTGGTGGTGGGGTGGGGTGGTGGGTGGTGGTGGTGGTGGTGGGTGGGGTGGTGGTGGTGGTGGGGTGGTGGTGGGTGGTGGTGGTGGTGGAGGTGGTGGTGGTGGTGGTGGAGGTGGAGGTGGTGTGGTGGGTGGTGGTGGGGTGGTGGTGGTGGTGGTGGAGGTGGAGGTGGTGGTGTGGTGGTGGTGGTGGTGGGGTGGTGGTGTGGTGGTGGTGGTGGAGGTGGTGTGGTGGTGGTGGTGGTGGTGGTGTGGTGGTGGGGTGGTGGTGTGGTGGTGGTGGTGGTGTGGTGGTGGTGGAGGTGGTGGTGGTGGTGGTGGTGGTGGTGGAGGTGGTGGTGGTGGAGGTGGTGTGGTGGTGGTGGTGGTGGTGGTGGTGGTGGAGGTGGAGGTGGTGTGGTGGTGGTGGGGTGGTGGGGGTGGTGTGGTGTGGTGGTGGAGGTGGAGGTGGAGGTGGTGTGGAGGTGGTGGAGGTGGAGGTGGTGGAGGTGGAGGTGGTGGTGGTGGTGGTGTGGGAGGTGGTGGTGTGGTGGTGGTGGAGGTGGAGGTGGTGCTGGTGGAGGTGGTGTGGTGGAGGTGGTGTGGTGGTGGTGGAGGTGGTGGTGATGGTGGTGGAGGTGGAGGTGGTGTGGTGGAGGTGGTGTGGTGGTGGTGGTGGAGGTGGAGGTGGAGGTGGTGTGGTGGTGGTGGAGGTGGTGTGGTGGTGGTGGTGTGGTGGTGGTGGTGGAGGTGGTGTGGTGGTGGTGGTGGAGGTGGTGGAGGTGGTGGTGGTGGTGGTGGTGATGGTGGTGGTGGTGTGGTGGAGGTGGTGTGGTGGTGGTGGAGGTGGTGGTGGTGGTGGTGCTGGTGGAGGTGGTGGTGGAGGTGGTATTTGTACTAACCCTAACCCTGTACCAGGTACATTTGAATGCTGACTCCCCTTTCCCTCCTGCAATAAACATCTCCAAAAACAATAACACAATTATAAATACTATAAATACACAACAAAAGAGCAGCAAATAACTGTTAAATGTCATGTAATACTGTTAAATGTCATGTAAATGTGTTAAATGTGTTAAATGGACTTACATACATACAATGTTTTTAGTTTTACAAAAATCTTTGAAAGCATTTAAAGTGCCAGTAGTGCAGCAGCATCATGAATACAGAGCAGAACAGAGCAGTAACTGTGATGAGTCCAGACATCCAGCTCAGTATGACAGAGTAATGTTAATGACATGTTATGATAGTGTAATGTTAATGACATGTTATGATAGTGTAATGTTAATGACATGTTATGATAGTGTAATGTTAATGACATGTTATGATAGAGTAATGTTAATGACATGTTATGATAGTGTAATGTTAATGACATGTTATGATAGAGTAATGTTAATGACATGTTATGATAGAGTAATGTTAATGACATGTTATGATAGTGTAATGTTAATGACATGTTATGACAGTGTAATGTTAATGACATGTTATGATAGTGTAATGTTAATGACATGTTATGATAGAGTAATGTTAATGACATGTTATGACAGTGTAATGTTAATGACATGTTATGATAGTGTAATGTTAATGACATGTTATGATAGTGTAATGTTAATGACATGTTATGATAGAGTAATGTTAATGACATGTTATGATAGTGTAATGTTAATGACATGTTATGATAGAGTAATGTTAATGACATGTTATGATAGAGTAATGTTAATGACATGTTATGATAGTGTAATGTTAATGACATGTTATGATAGTGTAATGTTAATGACATGTTATGATAGTGTAATGTTAATGACATGTTATGATAGAGTAATGTTAATGACATGTTATGATAGAGTAATGTTAATGACATGTTATGATAGAGTAATGTTAATGACATGTTATGATAGTGTAATGTTAATGACATGTTATGACAGTGTAATGTTAATGACATGTTATGATAGTGTAATGTTAATGACATGTTATGATAGAGTAATGTTAATGACATGTTATGACAGTGTAATGTTAATGACATGTTATGATAGTGTAATGTTAATGACATGTTATGATAGTGTAATGTTAATGACATGTTATGATAGAGTAATGTTAATGACATGTTATGATAGTGTAATGTTAATGACATGTTATGATAGAGTAATGTTAATGACATGTTATGATAGAGTAATGTTAATGACATGTTATGATAGTGTAATGTTAATGACATGTTATGATAGTGTAATGTTAATGACATGTTATGATAGAGTAATGTTAATGACATGTTATGATAGTGTAATGTTAATGACATGTTATGATAGTGTAATGTTAATGACATGTTATGATAGAGTAATGTTAATGACATGTTATGATAGTGTAATGTTAATGACATGTTATGATAGTGTAATGTTAATGACATGTTATGATAGAGTAATGTTAATGACATGTTATGATAGTGTCATGTTAATGACATGTTATGACAGTGTAATGTTAATGACATGTTATGATAGTGTAATGTTGATGACATGTTATGATAGTGTAATGTTAATGACATGTTATGCTAGTGTAATGTTAATGACATGTTATGATAGTCTAATGTTAATGACATGTTATGATAGTGAAATGATAATGACAATGTTATGATAGTGTTATGTTAATGACAACGTCAAGAAGACCAAGGAGCTGATCGTGGACTACAGGAAGCAGAGAGGAGAGCACGCCCCTATCTCCATCGACGGCGTTGCAGTAGAGAGGGTCAGCAGCATCAAGATCCTCGGCGTGCACATCTCCGAGGACCTCATGGTCCACGCACACCACACACGTGGTGAAAAGGGCCCAACAACGCCTGTATTTCCTCAGCTGTCTGAGGAAATTCAGCATGGGCCCCCGCATCCTGAGAACATTCTACACCGGCAGCATTGAGAGTGTTCTTACAGGGTGAATCACCGCCTGGTACGGGAACTGCACCGCACTCGAGCGCAGAGCGCTTCAAAGGGTGGTGCGGACGGCCCAGTATATGGTTGGAGGTGAGCTCCCCTCCCTCCTGGATATATACAACCAGCGGTGCGTGGCCAAGGCCAAACGCATCATAAAGACATTGCCCTACCAGCCACAAACTGTACTCACTGTTACCGTCAGCCAGGCGATACCGCAGTATCGCCTGTGGTATCAAATAGACTCAGAGATAGCTTCCACAGTCAGGCCATCAGGCTGCTGAACAAGGGCGTATAGCATATAACAATGTATATTTTATTACATTGATTTATATATACATATTGCTCTTTTTCTGTGCCGATATATTGCATTTTATAAATTGCATTTTTATTTTTATTTTTTAACTTCTTTATTCTATTCTATTTTCATCTTATTTTTATAACTGCTGTCTGTCGTCGGGTTTTGCACATAAGATTTTCACACACTGCTTTATACTTGTGTAAACTGTGAAGTGACAATAAACTTGACTTGACTTGAATGTTATGATAGTGTAATGTAAATGACAATGTTATTTTTGTGTAATGTTAATGACATGTTATGATAGTGTAATGTTTTTGGCAATGTTATGATACTGTAATGTTAATGACATGTTATGATAGTGTTATGTTAAGGTGAGGATGCTTCAACCAGACTCTAATCAGTCTGACTGGGGCCAGGTGAGGCTGCTTCAACCAGACTCTAATCAGTCTGACTGGGGCCAGGTGAGGCTGCTACAACCAGACTCTAATCAGTCTGACTGGGGCCAGGTGAGGCTGCTTCAACCAGACTTTAATCAGTCTGACTGGGGCCAGATGAGGCTGCTTCAACAAGACTCTAATCAGTCTGACCGGGGCCAGGTGAGGCTGCTTCGACCAGACTCTAATCAGTCTGACTGAGGCCAGGTGAGGCTGCTTCAACCAGACTCTAATCAGTCTGACTGAGGCCAGATGAGGCTGCTTCAACCAGATTCTAATCAGTCTGACCGGGGCCAGGTGAGGCTGCTTCAACCAGACTCTAATCAGTCTGACCGGGGCCAGGTGAGGCTGCTTCAACCAGACTCTAATCAGTCTGACTGAGGCCAGATGAGGCTGCTTCAACCAGATTCTAATCAGTCTGACCGGGGCCAGGTGAGGCTGCTTCAACCAGACTCTAATCAGTCTGACCGGGGCCAGGTGAGGCTGCTTCAACCAGACTCTAACCACACACTCCACATTCATAGATATCATTCTACAGTTTCCCAGACAGTTAAAGTGGCCGACTCCACCCCTCTCCTCCCCTTGCTGTCCAAGAAGATAAGAACAACCCTTAGTATGTCAACCCCCCCCTCTCCACACATCTCATTAATACCAGTCTCCTCTGCTCTGACTATCTCTCATAAGTATACACTCTTTAATCCAGGTGAGTTCTAGTTTGACCTGATGGAGGACCTCGCTCATGGAGGTCAAGCTGAGCAGACCAAGAAGCTAAAGAAATCCTGGAGACCTCCACAGCACGAAGACCTACTCTCCATGGTGAGCAAATCCATTGTGTGTGTGAGTGTGTTATTCCATGTTATATAGTATACTATACTATGTTATTCTGTTATATATTATACTATGTTATTCTGTTATATACTGTAGTTATTCTGTTATATACTATACTATGTTATTCTGTTATATATATTATACTATGTCATTCTGTTATATACTGTAATGTTATTCTGTTATATACTATACTATACTATGTTATTCAGTTATATACTGTACTGTTATTCTGTTATATACTATACTATGTTATTCTGTTATATACTGTACTATGTTATTCTGTTATATACTATACTATGTTATTCTGTTATATACTGTACTATATTATTCTGTTATATACTGTAATGTGTTATTCTGTTTCATACTGTACTGTTATTCTATGTTAGATACTGTACTATGTTTTAATTTTTTATATACTGTACTATGTTATTCTGTTATAAACTGATGTTATTCTATATATATATATGATGTTATGTACAGTACTGTTATTCTATATTATATACTGTGCTATGATAGTATTTGTTTTATACTGAACTATGATAGTATTTGTTTTATACTGAACTATGTTACTATATGTTATATACTGTACTATGTTATTCTGTTACATACTGTATTGTTATTCTATGTTATATACTGTCATCATCATCCTCACTCATCATCATCATCATGCTGCTGGTCACCTAAAGACTGCTTTCAAATGATTGTCCAGCCGCTCTCCAAGCGTCTCTTTGGTTTGCCGAGGATGACCATGTCTTTGTGTTAATCCGATTTCTCTTCATGGTGTCCTTGTCTCGTCCCATCAGGGAGTTGGGAGTAGAGGTTCTGGTAGTCTTTCAGAGGTCATTCTCTGCCCATCCAAGGTTGTTTCTTATGAGGAGATCTTCCATAGAGGGCCGACCTGTTTTGTTTTTTGTCCCAGGATTTCCGTGTTTTTCACCTCGTCTTTCCAGGTTATCCTCATTATTGATCTTAGGTCTCATCATAAAGGCATGTCGTTTTTCACCTGGCTTCTATATACTGTCCATGTTTCAGCGCCGTACAGAAGAGTTGAGAGAACGATCGCCCCGTAGATTTGACCTTTGACTTTAGTGGACACATGATGGTTATTCCAGTCTTAGGCGCAGTCTTCCAAAACACATGCTAGTCTTGGCCATTCTCTTCTGTATCTCTCGATATCGTACTGCCAAGATACGTAAAGTTTTCTACTGTGTTTAGAGCAGTGTCCTTAACTTTCATATTGTCTTGTGTTTGGACAGAGTTTGGTTGGAATAAAACCCATTTTTGATGCAGTAGAAAAAGCATCTCCAATGCGCTGTGCGTGTCCTGGTGTATGAGCTGCCAATAGGACTTCTCTTACAAGGATTTGTGTACACTTGGTCTTAGCTTTGAATTGCGAGACTTTAAATAGGTCTGCACAGAAAAAGAGCAATATGTATATATAAATCAATGTAATAAATATACATTGTTATATGCTATACGCCCTTGTTCAGCAGCCTGATGGCCTGACTGTGGAAGCTATCTCTGAGTCTATTTGTACAGCACTTGATACTGCGGTGTCGCCTGCCTGACAGTAAAAGTGAATACAGATCGTGGCTGGGGTGGGCATTGTCTTTTATGATGCTTTTGGCCTTGGCCACGCACCGCTGGTTGTATATATCCAGGAGGGAGGGGAGCTCACCTCCAACGATATACTGGGCCGTCCGCACCACCCTTTGAAGCGCTCTGCGCTCGAGTGTGGTGCAGTTCCCGTACCAGGCGGTGATCCACCCTGTAAGAACACTCTCAATGCTGCCGGTATAGAATGTTCTCAGGATGCGGGGGCCCATGCTGAATTTCCTCAGACGCCTGAGGAAATACAGGCGTTGTTGGGCCCTTTTCACCACGTGTGTGGTGTGCGTGGACCATGTGAGGTCCTCGGATATGTGCACTCAGAGGAACTTGAAGCTGCTGACCCTCTCTACTGCAACACCGTCGATGGAGATAGGGCTGTGCTCTCCTCTCTGCTTCTTGTAGTCCACGATCAGCTCCTTGGTCTTCTTGACATTGAGGGCGAGGCTGTTCTCCTGGCACCACTGCTCCAGCAATCCAACCTCCTCCCTGTAGGCTGTCTCGTCGCCGCCTCCGATCAGGCCCATCACTGTCGTGTCGTCAGTAAACTTGATGATGTGGGTGTAGAGGGAGTAGAGGAGAGGGCTCAGCACGCATCCCTGGGGGGCTCCCGTGTTGAGGGTCAGTGGCTCTGGTGGTGCTGCCCATCCTCACCACCTGGCGGCGGTTCGACAGGAGGTCCAGTATCCAGCTGCACGTGGATGGGGCACGCCTAGACCTCTAAGCTTGGCAGGAACTATCGTGTTGAATGCTGAGCTGTAGTCCACAAACAGCATTCGCACATAACAGTTCTTTCCCTCCAGGTGGGAAAGGGCAGTGTGGAGGGCCATGGCAATTGTGTCGTCCGTGGATCGGTTTTGACGATATGCATGGGTCCAGCGTGGCAGGTAACAGGTGCGGCGCACATCCGCCTCCGAGATGTTCAGCAGGCTGGTCTCCTCAGGTGGCGCTGGCTTCGGCAGGCTGCCGTTCACGTCGAACCGAGCAAAAAAAGTATTTAGCTCTCCTGGGAGGGAGGTAAAGGAGTTCTCTACACAACTGGTTCTCCCTCTGAAGTTCGTTATCATCTGTAGCCCCTGCCACATACCCCTCACGTCGTGGCTCTTGAATTTCTACAGCGAATGTGTTTGAGATACAAGATTTGTATTTGCCATTTGTAACAAGTAGATAGGAATGCTTACTCCCCATTCCCTCCCGCAGTATAAATCTACAAAACCATAAAAATATAAATAATATATACAATAAAAATAAACAAAGAAAGAGCAGCAAAGTTACTTAAATTATATGTACATGTTTTTATTCTTTTTACAAAGATCCTTAAAAGCATTTAAAGTGCCAGTAGTGCAGCAGCATCATGAATACAGTGCAGTACAGTGCAGTAACGGTGATGAGTCCAGAAAGTCCAAAGTATGTAAGTGTAATGTTAATGACAATGTATGAAAGTGAAAGTGGCAGAAAGTAGCACTCCTAGCAGTAAGCACACTGCCTGTGGATAAAAACTATCCTTAAACCTAGTAGTCCTTGTACGGATGCTGCGCAACCGGTGACCAGACGGTAGAGGGGAGAAGAGATGGTGCCCAGGGTGGTTGCAGTCCTTTATGATGGACATGGCGATGATGATGATGTTTCATCTAAAGCATTGACTTTAGCCATCATTCCAGTGTGTACTGCTTCAACCATCTTAGTAAATTTCTCGGGGCATCCATATTTCCTCAGAAGCTGCCGCAATCCTGTCCTTCCTACAGTATCAAAAGCTTTGTGAAGTCCACAAAGACCACGTAAAGTGGTCTGTCCTGTTCTAAGCATTTTTCCTGAAGTTGGCGGAGGCAAAAGATCATGTTGACTGTTCTTCGATTCGTGCGAAAGCCACATTGTGTCTCTGGTATTATTTCTGGAGTTATGTGGGTAGTGAAGAAAGTGTTGAGAAGAATTCGAGCAAAAAATTCCAGCTTTGCCAGCTATGGATAGAAGTGAGATTCCTCGATAGTTTCCGCAGTCTGTTCAGTCACACTTTCTTAAAGATTATAACAATGTTAGCATCTTTCCAGTCCTGTGGTACAGAGTCTTCTTCCCATGCCTTATGGATACGTTTGAGAAGCCTGCAGGTAAGTTTGTTTCCACCACATTTTCTGATTTCCACAGGGATTCCATCACCGCAAGAAGCTTTTACAACTGCTAAGGTGGCAATCGCCTTACATAGCTCTTCCATTGTTGGCATTTCGTTTAGTATTTTCACGATCTTATGCTGTTGGATGTTGGCAAGTGCTGTAGATTCAATGTCACCAGGTACATTGAGCAGGTTTTGGAAATGTTCTGTCCATCTCTTTTTCTGTGGACCCCAAACTTCTTTGAGCCCCTGGTAGAAACCATTCATATAATTTCTATTCTCTGACTGCTGTAGGTCTTCCGCTTTCTGCTCCCACCAGTTTGACTTGAGTTGTCTTGTGTACTTTTGTAGCAGCCTGGAAGCATCTTTATATGCTGCTATGGTGGATCTAGTACAATTGGTCAGCATTTGGTGATCGGTCCAGCAGTTAGCTCCATGCATGGCTCTTGTGCTAAGGATGTCTGTTTTGTCCCGTTGTCTTGTAATGATGTAATCAATCAAGTGCCAATGTTTGGAACGGGGATGCTTCCAGGTAGTCTTGTGTTTATCTCTTTGTTTGAACATGGTGTTACTAACTAGCAGTTCAAATTCAGCGCAGAGGGCCAGTAGGAGCTCACCGTTAGAGTTACAGCTACCAATACCATGTCACCCTATGACTGTAGGCCATTTGTCAAAGTCTTGTCCTATTCTGGCATTGAAATCTCATATCAGCAGCAACTTGTCTCTTTGAGGGATGTTACGTAACGTCTTGGTTGTAGAAGGCTTCCTTAGCTTCATCGGGATTTGTCATAGTTGGTGCATATGTGCTGATTATCGTGGCGTTACAGTTCTTTGTCAATTGAAGTCTCATCGTCATAATTCTGTCACTTATTGGTTTAGCCATTTCTGTGAGTTTTGGTATTATGTCTTTTCTGATTGCAAATCCAACTCCTGATTCTCTACACTCTCCTTTAGGCTTTCCACTCCAGAAGAATGAGTATCCTACATCATCAAGGCTGCCAGATTCAGAAAACCCCATTTCACATAGGGCAGCAATGTAAATTCGGTATTTATCCAACTCCATCGCTACTAATGCGGTGCGTCTTTCAGGTTGATTGGTTGACTCTCCTGACATTCCATTGGGCATCATCATAGACGTTTTCCTATTTGTCTTTTTACTTCCAAGCTGATTTTTCACTGTCGGCGGAAGTTGTAGTCGAACAGCGCGGCCCTTGTTAACCCGGGCGACGGCCGGTATGGAGATGAGTTTGGTTGTATATTTCATGAAAGCTGCTTGCAAGCATGTTGTGATTGTAGGTTTTGCAGGTTACTTTCAGCACTCTCTTGGGGAGCTAGAGTTGCAGACAGGCGTAGACTTTAGTCCCTGCAGTGGCTGACCGGAGGTTACTGGGAAGTTCCAAGCAAGCCTTCTATGCGGCCACAAAGGAGGATTTTCTGTCAGGGTTTTCTCCCTTAGTCCTTGGCTCTGACGAGAGTCTAATCCGCAAGACAGCAGGTTTTAACTATGCAAGGCAGGGGTGTTAATCCCTGAGGTACTATCATACCTGCATACCTGCAACATCGGGATGTTATATACTGTACTATATTATTATTTGTTACATACTGTACTCTGTTACTATATGTTCTATACTGTACTATGTTACTATATGTTATATACTGTACTGTGTTACTATATGATATATACTGTACTATGTTATTCTTTGTTCTAAACTGTACTATCCTATATCTTATGCACTGCTCTACTCACTCCAGCTGGCTTCGCTCCCTGAGGAGAAGCAGCAGGATATCCAAAGGTCTCTGCACCTCCTCTCTCTGGGCCAGAGTCTCCCCAGGAGCCTGCAGGAGGCACAGAGACACACCTACCTCTTCTGGGACTCCCAGCCCGTCCCCAAACTGGGTAACATCTATCCCTAACCCTAACTGACCCTAACCCTCAATGACCCTAACCCTCACTGACCCTAACCCTAACTGACTCTAACCCTAACCCTAACTGTGAATCTGGCGCCGTACGAGATGGCTGCCGTGTTGCGAGCTCCTGCACGACGATGCAGTTTTTTGTTATTTATTCTTTTTATCGCGACTATCTTTATTCAGGAAGTTAGCAGCATGTTCATTTATGACTTTTGCACACTTCTGGAGATCAGATTGACAGTCGCTCGCCGCCTATCGGAGTTTTTTCATTCTTTCGACTCGGACGTCCCACCCGAAGTCACAGCTGGATTATCTCCGACCATCTTGGGCACGATTACACGCAAGCGTTGCCGGAGGAAGCGAGGGAAGCGAGCCGGCGTGCAGAGCCTGAGATGTCGATCCGATCGCCCCCCACTACCCACCATTCTATTGGCTAATGTACAGTCTCTGGACAATAAGTTAAGCAAGCTACAGTTATGTATTCAATTCCACTGGGAAACTAAGGACAACTGTATCATCTGCCTTACGGAGACATGGATGTCGGAGGGGGTTACCGACGCAGCTATCGAGCCGACGGGATTTTACGTCCACCGGGCAGACAGAACAAAGGCTCTCTCCGGTAAAGATCGCGGAGGGGGGGTATGTCTCATGATAAACAGATCTTGGTGCAACCAAAGTCATTTGTAGAGTACCTGATGCTTATGTGCCGTCCATTCTGGCTACCTTGGGAGTTTACAGCGGTAACCGTGACCGCTGTTTACATTCCCCCACAAGCCAACACAGACACAGCGCTGAAGGAACTGTACGGGGCTATCAGCGAACAGGAGTCGGCACACCCCGAGGCTGCTCTCATCGTGACGGGGGACTTCAACAAGGCAAACCTGAAGAAGGTTCTCCCGAAGTTCTACCAACACATAACGAGCAACACACGGGGCGAGCGGATCCTTGACCACTGCTACACTCCCTTCCGTGATGGCTACTGACTGGGAAATGTTCCGGGTTGCCTCGGACAATAACATCAACGAGTACGCGTCCTCGGTCACCGGGTTCATCAAGAAGTGCATAGATGACGTTGTTCCGACCAAGTCAGTTCGGATATATTCCAACCAGAAACCGTGGATTAACGGCGATGTTCGCGCTGCCCTCCACGTGTGTAACTCCGCCTTTGGCTCCGGGAATTTGGAGGAATATACGAGAGCCCGTTATGACCTCCGTAAGACCATCGTCACTGCCAAGCGGGAGTACAAGGACAGAGTGGAGGAGAAATTCAAGAGCCACGAGGGCCCAAGAATGCCTGTATTTCCTCAGCTGTCTGAGGAAATTCAGCATGGGCCCCCGCATCCTGAGAACATTCTACACCGGCACCATCGAGAGTGTTCTTACAGGGTGTATCACCGCCTGGTACGGGAACTGTACTGCATCCGAGCGCAGAGCGCTTCAAAGGGTGGTGTGGACGGCCCAGTATATTGTTGGAGGTGAGCTCCCCTCCCTCCTGGATATATACAACCAGCGGTGCGTGGCCAAGGCCAAAAGCATCATAAAAGACAATGCCCACCCCAGCCACGATCTGTATTCACTTTTACTGTCAGGCAGGCGATACCGCAGTATCAAGTGCCGTACAAATAGACTCAGAGATAGCATCCACAGTCAGGCCATCAGGCTGCTGAACAAGGGCGTATAGCATATAACAATGTATATTTTATTACATTGACTTATATATATATATATATATATATATATATTGCTCTTTTTCTGTGCTAATATATAGCATTTTATGTATGCATCTTTATATTTTTATATATTTAACTTTACACAGTTTGTACTTTTTACTTATTTTTATCCTATTCAGTTTTTTATAACTGCTGTCTGTCGTCGGGTATTGCACATAAGATTTTCACTCATTGCTTAAACTTGTGACAATGTGACAATAAACTTGACTTGAACTGACCCTAACCCTAACTTATTATAATCTTCACTGACCCTGACCCTAACCCTCACTGACACTAACCCTCACTGACCCTAACCCTCACTGACCCTAACCCTAACTGACCCAAACCCTCACTGACTCTAACCCTAACTGACCCTATCCCTCACTGACCCTAACTCTAACCCTCACTGAACCTAACCCTAACTTACCCTAACACTGACCCTAACCCTCACTGAACCTAACCCTCACTGACCCTAACCCTAACCGACTAACCCTCACCCTAACTAAATCTAACCCTAACCCTCACTGACCCTAACTCTAACCCTCACTGACCCTAACCCTCACTGACTCTAACCCTAACCTTCACCGACTCTAACCCTCACTGACACTAACCCTCACCGACCCTAACCCTAACTGACCCAAACCCTAACCCTCACTGACTCTAACCCTAACTGACCCTAACCCTCACTGACCCTAACTCTAACCCTCATTGACCCTAACCCTCACTGAACCTAACCCTAACTGACCCTAACACTGACCCTAACCCTCACTGACCCTAACCCTCACTGATCCTAACCGACCCTAACCCTAACTGACCCTAACCCTCACTGACCCTAACCCACTGACCCCGACTGACATTATAATAATCCTATCCTAATTGATATTACCTTCTTTACTTTATTACTAGTAAAAGGCTCTTCCTGTATTTATTATTGAAATTATTTTCATCTTCATGTGGAACCATTAGGTGGTGGTGAGGGGACCAAGAAAGGCCCCATAATGGAGCCTGATGGCAGGGTCCGCCAGGACCCGTACTCCCTACCTCCAGGATTCACCTGGGACACTCTGGACCCCACCAGCCCATCTGTGGTGGGCCACCTACACAGACCTAGACCTAGACCTCATTAGCTCTAACATGAGGTTCACCTCATTCAGCTCAAACATGGGATAACTCATTCAGCTCTAACATGGGGTTACCTCATTCAGCTCCAACATGGGGTTACCTCATTCAGCTCTAACATGGGGTTACCTCATTCAGCTCTAACATGGGGTTACCTCATTAGCTCTAACATGGGGTTACCTCATTCAGCTCCAACATGGGATAACTCATTCAGCTCTAACATGGGGTTACCTCATTCAGCTCCAACATGGGGTTACCTCATTAGCTCTAACATGGGGTTACCTCATTCAGCTCCAACATGGGGTTACCTCATTAGCTCTAACATGGGGTTACCTCATTCAGCTCCAACATGGGGTTACCTCATTAGCTCTAACATGGGGTTACCTCATTCAGCTCCAACATGGGGTTACCTCATAAGCTCTAACATGGGGTTACCTCATTCAGTTCAAACATGGGGTTACCTCATTCAGCTCCAACATGGGGTTACCTCATTAGCTCTAACATGGGGTTACCTCATTCAGCTCCAACATGGGGTTACCTCATAAGCTCTAACATGGGGTTACCTCATTCAGCTCTAACATGGAGTTACCTCATTCAGCTCTGACATGGGGTTACCTCATTCAGCTCCAACATGGAGTTACCTCATTCAGCTCCAACATGGGGTTACCTCATTCAGCTCCAACATGGAGTTACCTCATTCAGCTCTGACATGGGGTTACCTCATTCAGCTCCAACATGGAGTTACCTCATTCAGCTCTAACATGGGGTTACCTCATTCAGCTCCAACATGGAGTTACCTCATTCAGCTCTAACATGGGGTTACCTCATTCAGCTCTAACATGGGGTTACCTCATTCAGCTCCAACATGGAGTTACCTCATTCAGCTCTAACATGGGGTTACCTCATTCAGCGCTGACATGGGGTCACAGAATTGAAGATGAAACTTTGTGTGTGTGTGTGTGTGTGTGTGTGTGTGTGTGTGTCAGTTGAAAGAGATCTGTTTGCTCCTGAGTCTAAACTTCACGGAGGACGACGACAACACGCTCCGAAGACATTTCACCCCTGAATATCTGAAATGGTGAACTTTTTGTTGGTCCTATTAGTCTCTTCTGTGATTAGTTTCCCTTCCAGAAGGCCGTGTTAGTGAGACCTGTTTTAGGTTACAATTCAGAATGATGATGCATCATTTATTTATAATTTATATTTACAATAACATGGTTTTGCATTTTAGTAGTCGTTTAGTAGTCGCTTAGTAGTCATTTAGTAGTCGTTTAGTAGTCGTGTAGTAGTCGTTGGAAATGTATATTAGAATATATTAGAATACTTTTTGCTAATCAATATTGTGTCCAAGCAGGCTGTAGTTTGGTTAATGAGGAGACTTATTTAGTAAAGTGTCAGCTTCACAATACAGCCTGGGCTAATGAGGAGCCTGTGGGTCCCCAGGGTCCTAGCGCCCCCCGGCTGGCAGACCCAGTGGCTGTGTGGCGTCAGACTGACCAATAAGAAACTGGTTGGATTCATCGCCGCTTCTCCCGCCAACCTCCACATTCATGACTCGTGAGCTGGTTCATTCAAACGTTATGTTATTATTTACTGTAATTACCTAGAGCTATACCATGTCTGATAAAGACATGATGAAATGCTAATAGTTTATTATATAGTAATAGTATATTATATAGTAATAGTGACATATATACGATAAAGACTATAGTACAGAACTGTCCTGCTAGTATAGCTCTCGCTGTATACAATTCAAAACAAGTTGTAAATATAATATATTTATATATATCAGATATATTTGGAAGTTAATTAGGCACTGCGTGATATATAGTCATTGAGGAGCAGTTTGGTTAGGGGATCTCACTCACCAGTCAACATTCAAGATGTTGTTATTCTCCATGTGTAACAAGCACAATGGAATGCTTACTGCCCATTACTATTACCCTACAATACTATGCTACAATATACTAAACAATACTATAACAATACTGTACACAATAAAAACAACAGTTAAGTGACTGATGGATGACTTAAGGTTAGAGTTAAGGGTTATGGTTAACGCTTAACTCTAACCAAACTAAAATATAACATAATAAAAAACTACACAGAAATATCGCTAAACATAAACCATCTATCTCCAGGGAGAGGAAGGTGGCGCAGGTCAATTTCCTGTGTGTCCACAGGAAGTTGCGTCAGAAGCGGATGAGTCCGGTTCTGATCCGGGAGCTGACCAGGAGGGTGTACCAGCAGGGGGTCTACCAGGCGGTCTACACCGCCCCCGTGGTCCTGCCCACGCCCCTCAGCACCTGCCGGTAGGCCCCGCCCCCAACACGTGTTTATCTCGGTTCCATTGGCTGATCAGAGTTGAAGATGATGTGCGTGTGTGTGTGTGTTTTCAGATTCTGGCATCGGCCGCTGAGTCTTCGTAAGTTGACGGATGTTAACTATCCCGGACTGAGACTCAACACGAAGCTGCAGCTCAAACTGAACCGCCTGCCAGAGGTTGGTGTGCACTGCCCCCTTGTGGTGAACATGTCTTGCAATCAATTAGTAGTACCACTACCAACGATTTCACGTGGTAATTTTCAAGATCACCGTGAAATATGTTAAAATAAATATTTTTCCCCTGGAAAGAAGTGCTTTTTATAAAACGGGCTGTTTGTGCAGGAGAAAGGAGCATTAGAAACTTGTGCTACATGACCAGAGAACAACCGTTGGAACAACAGCCCTAGAGAACTGGTGCTACATGACCAGAGAACAGCCCTAGAGAACTGGTGCTACATGACCAGAGAACAACAGCCCTAGAGAACTGGTGCTACATGACCAGAGAACAACATCCCAAGAGAACTGGTGCTACATGACCAGAGAACAACAGCCCTAGAGAACTGGTGCTACATGACCAGAGAACAACAGCCCTAGAGAACTGGTGCTACATGACCAGAGAACAACAGCCCTAGAGAACTGGTGCTACATGACCAGAGAACAACAGCCCTAGAGAACTGGTGCTACATGACCAGAGAACAACAGACCTAGATAACTGGTGCTACATGGCCAGAGAACAACAGCCCTAGAGAACTGGTGCTACATGACTAGAGAACAACAGTTGGAACAACAGCCCTAGAGAACTGGTGCTACATGGCCAGAGAACAGCCCTAGAGAACTGGTGCTACATGACTAGAGAACAACAGCCCTAGAGAACTGGTGCTACATGATCAGAGAACAGCCCTAGAGAACTGGTGCTACATGACCAGAGAACAGCAGCCCTAGAGAACTGGTGCTACATGAGCAGAGAACAGCAGTTAGAACAGCCCTAGAGCCATGCGTGAATTGATCCATAAATGTCCCATATTGTAATACAAAACGGGTTGGAAACGGTCTCCTTGTATCCTTTAAGAAACAGGTTGTCATTAGCATGTCCAGAAGGTGAGATAACTGTATAATCATATTCATGTTGTTAATCAACACAGTATTCATTCCCTGCCACACACCTCTGCTCAAGACCTATAATAATCACCACCAATGTCTTTGACTAACTGTTAAACAAAATAATAATAAAACAAACTGTAAACAAACTGTGTGTGACTGTATCACAACTACCTCCCTCTCTATAGTTCACATGTTTATTACTAAGATACCTGCTTACTGTACCTGACATATAGATTTACATCTCAACTGTTGATAGAACTGCTCCTACCCCTGTGTATACATTTATATATGCTCACTTGTATATACATTGATATATGCTCACTTGTATATACATTGATATATGCTCACTTGTATATACATTGATATATGCTCACTTGTATATACATTGATATATATTTATCCTGCTTTCAATAACTGCATACCCCTTAAATACTCACTTACCTGTGTATATATATATACCTATTATTATGCTCATATCCCACTTAATACCTCTAGTCTTTTAACTTGTACATGTAAACTGTAATTACTAATTATATTACCATGCACTTTACTGTTTTTTTTACATTTACACTCTAGTTAGATGCTAAATTATTTTCTCTGTACTGAACTTGTGCTGCAGTAAATTAGAATCTAATCTAATCTAACCCATAGTCCGAAGTGGGAACATAACAGGCTACTTCCTGTTAGCACAAGTGGGAACATAACAGGCTACTTCCTGTTAGCACAAGTGGGAACATAACAGGCTACTTTCTGTTAGCACAAGTGGGAACATAACAGGCTACTTCCTGTTAGCACAAGTGGGAACATAACAGGCTACTTCTTGTTATCACAAGTGGGAACATAACAGGCTACTTCCACTTCCTCTTTTCAGCTTCAGAAGACTGCCGGCCTGCGGACCCTGACCAGGGAGGACATACCAGGAGCACTGGATCTGCTCCACACACACTTCCTGGGGTCTGGTCTTAGTCCCGCCCTCTCACCCCAGGAGGCGGAGCATTGGCTGCTGCCCAAAGAGAACGTGCTGGACAGTTATGTGGTCGAGGTCAGTTGAACATTTAGCTGTTTATTTGAATGCAATATTTGTTTTAACAACCCTTGAAAACATTACATCATCCTGTTGATCTGGCTTCAGCTCTACACTGTGGTTCCTCAGGACCGACCCTGCTAGTGTTCTCTACACTGTGGTTCCTCTGGACCGACCCTGCTAGTGTTCTCTACACTGTGGTTCCTCAGGACCGACCCTGCTAGTGTTCTCTACACTGTGGTTCCTCAGGACCGACCCTGCTAGTGTTCTCTACACTGTGGTTCCTCAGGACCGACCCTGCTAGTGTTCACTACACTGTGGTTCCTCAGGACCGACCCTGCTAGTGTTCTCTACACTGTGGTTCCTCAGGACAGACCCTGCTAGTGTTCACTACACTGTGGTTCCTCAGGACCGACCCTGCTAGTGTTCACTACACTGTGGTTCCTCAGGACAGACCCTGCTAGTGTTCTCTACACTGTGGTTCCTCAGGACAGACCCTGCTAGGGGTCACTACACTGTGGTTCCTCAGGACCGACCCTGCTAGTGTTCACTACACTGTGGTTCCTCAGGACAGACCCTGCTAGTGTTCACTACACTGTGGTTCCTCAGGACCGACCCTGCTAGTGTTCTCTACACTGTGGTTCCTCAGGACAGACCCTGCTAGTGTTCTCTACACTGGTTCCTCAGGACAGACCCTGCTAGTGTTCACTACACTGCGGTTCCTCAGGACAGACCCTGCTAGTGTTCACTACACTGTTGTACCGCTTAGAATTGTATGCCCAGAAACACTTCCACTAGTGTTTCTTCCACTGGTGTTTCTTTGTTTCTTCCACTGGTGTTTCTTCCGCTAGTGTTTCTTCCACTGCTTCTATTTCAACAGGTCTACTGTTCTACGATTATTAATATTATACCATTGTCTACAGAGGTCAAACAAAGATGGTGGTTGGAGCTTTGATGTGGTCTCTCTCTGACCCCCCCCCCCCAGGCCAGCCATGGGACAGGGCTGACGGACCTGGTGAGTTTCTACACTGTCTCCACTCAAGTCCTCAACCATCCGCTCCACCGCCAGCTGAGGGAGGCGCGTCTGCTCTACTGCATCACCACGGCGACGGACCCAGTGGACCTCATTGAAGACACCCTGCGGCTAGCCAAGGCTGTGAGTTCAGATTCACCTCACTCTCATTCTCCAACACATTCTCATCGTTCTTAGATGTAGTAGTATGGTATAGTATATAGTATAGTAGTGTTGAAGTAGTAGAAGTAGTAGTATAGTAAAGTAGTATAGTATTAGTATAGTAGTATAGTAACGTAGTAGTGGTAGTATAGTGTAGGAGTAGTATAGTATTAGTATAGTAGTGTTGTAGTAGTAGTATAGTAAAGTAGTAGTGGTAGTATAGTGAAGGAGTAGTATAGTATTAGTTTAGTAGTGTTGTAGTAGTAGTATTAGTATGAGTAGTAGTATAGTAAAGTAGTAGTGGTAGTATAGTGTAGTATAGTATTCGTATAGTAGTGTTGTAGTAGTAGTAGTAGTAGTATAGTAAAGTAGTAGTGGTAGTATAGTGAAGGAGTAGTATAGTAGTAGTATAATAGTGTTGTAGTATTACATTTACATTTAGGGCATTTGGCAGACACTTTTATCCAAAGCGACTTACAAGGAGTACATTTGTTGAAGCAGACAATAGCATAACGCTGAGGTACGCAAACATATAAATACAGCAGTTCACAAGCATTCATATTAACAAGATGAATAACACTATGTGGTACTGCCAGGTCACCTGCTTAAGTAGCTGTGATAAGAGCGTGTTATCAACATTAAGGATATACACTTGCTAGAATATACAACATGCTAAGAGCTATTAATGTCAGGACTTAAGCAAGTTAGGGGTTCACAAAGGAGAAGGAGGGTTCATGGAGAGTCCAGGTGGACTCTGGTGGGTCTTGAGTCTCTTGCGGAAGCTGGCGAGGGACTCTGCCGTCCTGACATGAGACGGGAGTTCATTCCACCTGTGGAGCCAGAGCCCTGAAGAGCTGGGTCTTGAGTTCATTCCACCTGTGGAGCCAGAGCCCTGAAGAGCTGGGTCTTGAGTTCATTCCACCTGTGGAGCCAGAGCCCTGAAGAGCTGGGTCTTGAGTTCATTCCACCTGTGGAGCCAGAGCCCTGAAGAGCTGGGTCTTGAGTTCATTCCACCTGTGGAGCCAGAGCCCTGAAGAGCTGGGTCTTGAGTTCATTCCACCTGTGGAGCCAGAGCCCTGAAGAGCTGGGTCTTGAGTTCATTCCACCTGTGGAGCCAGAGCCCTGAAGAGCTGGGTCTTGAGTTCATTCCACCTGTGGAGCCAGAGCCCTGAAGAGCTGGGTCTTGAGTTCATTCCACCTGTGGAGCCAGAGCCATGAAGAGCTGGGTCTTGAGTTCATTCCACCTGTGGAGCCAGAGCCGTGAAGAGCTGGGTCTTGAGTTCATTCCACCTGTGGAGCCAGAGCCGTGAAGAGCTGGGTCTTGAGTTCATTCCACCTGTGGAGCCAGAGCCCTGAAGAGCTGGGTCTTGAGTTCATTCCACCTGTGGAGCCAGAGCCCTGAAGAGCTGGGTCTTGGAGGAGCGATGCTTGGTTGTCATCAGTGAAGGTCGAACAAGTCGCCTGGCAGAAGTTGAGCGGAGCGCTTTACTAGTAGTAGTAATGGTAGTAAAGTAATAGTGGTAATATAGTGTAGGAGTAGTATAGTATTAATATAGTAGTGTTTGAGTGTATAATATGTAGTAGTAGTATAGTAGTGTTGTATTATTAGTAGTAGTATAGTAAAGTAGTAGTGGTAGTATAGTGTAGTAGTAGTATAGTAGTGTTGTAGTAAAGTCAAATAGTAGTGGTAGTATAGTGTAGTAGTATAGCAGACTTACTCAACAGGCGGCCCCCGGCCCGCAGACGCTTATTTTGTGGCCCCCGACATGCCTGGTTATGAATGCATAATAATTATAATTAGAAAAAAAAATAATAATCCTGACCTGCTTTGGATCTACTTATGTGTGTGAAAGCTCCTTCTCTGCCATGGGAATAATCTAATCAAAGCAGCGTTCCGTCTAATTGACAGACATTTGGCAGACTATCTCAGAGCAGCTACAGCTGAGCAACAACCAGATCTGAAAGTACTTGTGAAAAGAATGCAGACTCAGAGCTCTCACTAGGAATAAGTAAAAAGTTGTTTGTTATATTGTTATTGTTATTCATATTTGTGAAATGCAGTAAAAAGTTGTTTTAAAGTTGTTTTTACTTTATCAATGTCATCAATGCAAAGCTATTCACTCCAGTGTTAATAAAACATCAGCTTGACCAACACTTGACACTACATTTGTTACTCAAATTGAGAATATTTGTTACATATTCCATGATGCTTTGGAATGCATTAAAAATGACAAGCAAGACAGCATATAGTAACGTATAGTAACGTAGTAGTGGTAGTATAGTGTAGGAGTAGTATAGTATTCGTATAGTAGTGTTGTAGTATTATTAGTATAGTAAAGTAGTAGTGGTAGTATAGTGAATGGGTAGTATATTATTAGTATAGTAGTGAATGGGTAGTATATTATTAGTATAGTAGTGTTGTAGTAGTAGCAGTAGTAGCAGTAGTAGTGTAGCAGTATAGTAAAGTAGTAGTGGTAGTATAGTGAGAGTAGTAGTATAGTATTAGTATAGTAGCGTTGTAGTATAGTAAAGTAGTAGTGGTCGTAAAGTGTAGGAGTAGTATAGTAGTAGTAGTAGTAGTAGTATAGTAGTATTAGTAGTATAGTAAAGTAGTAGTATAGTAGTAGTATAGTATTAGTATAGTAGTATCAGTAGGAGTAGTATTAGTAGTAGTATAGTGAAGGAGTAGTATAGTTGTAGTGGTGCTAATCAGAGTACTAACAGGTAGAAGTATAGTAGTAAGTAATTATTAATGATGCATTAATATAATAATAATTATAATAATCCATCCATCTTCTCCCGCTTATCCGTAATCGGGTCGCGGAGGTAGCAGCTCCACCAGGGGACTCCAAACTTCCCTCTCCCTGGCAACATGGACCAGCTCTGACCGGGGGATCCCGAGGCGTTCCCAGGCCAGTGTGGAGATGTAATCACCCCACCTGTACCTCGGTCTGCCCCGTGGTCTCCTCCCACCTGTACCTCGGTCTGCCCCGTGGTCTCCTCCCACCTGTACCTCGGTCTGCCCCGTGGTCTCCTCCCACCTGGACCTCGGTCTGCCCCGTGGTCTCTTCCCACCTGTACCTCGGTCTGCCCCGTGGTCTCCTCCCACCTGTACCTCGGTCTGCCCCGTGGTCTCCTCCCACCTGTACCTCGGTCTGCCCCGTGGTCTCCTCCCACCTGTACCTCGGTCTGCTCCGTGGTCTCTTCCCACCTGTACCTCGGTCTGCCCTGTGGTCTCTTCCCACCTGGACCTCGGTCTGCCCCGTGTTCTCTTCCCAGTTGGATGTGCCTGGAAAACCTCCCTCGGGAGGCGACCAGGAAGCATTCTTACTAGATGCCCGAACCACCTCAACTGGCTCCTTTCTACGCCAAGGAGCAGCGGCTCTACTCCAAGTCTCTCACAAGTGACTGAGCTTCTCACCCTATCCCTCAGGGAGATACCAGCCACCCTCCTGAGGAAACTCATTTCGGCCGCTTGTATTCGCTATCTCGTCCTTTCGGTCATGACCCATTGCTCATGGCCATAGGTGAGGGTAGGAACGAAGACTGATCGGTAGATCGAGAGCTTTGCCTTCTGGCTCAGCTCTCTTTTGGTTACAACGGTGCGCCAAAGTGCACCCAATACCGCTCCTACTGCACCTGTTCTGTCAATCTCATGCTCCATCCTCCCGAGAACAAGACCTCGAGATACTTGAACTCCTTCACTTGGGATAAGGACTCCCTCCCTACTTGGAGTAGACAATCCACCGGTTTCCTGCTAAGAACCATGGCCTCAGATTTGGAGGTGCTGATCCTCATCCCAGCCGCTTCACACTCCGCTGCAAACCGATCCAGTGAGTGCTGAAGGTCACATACTGATGACGCAAACAGGACCACATCATCTGCAAACAGCAGCGATTCAATCCTGAGCCCACCATACTGAAACCCCTCCCCTCCATGACTACGCCTTGAAATCCTGTCCATGAAAATCACAAACAGGATGGGTGACAAAGCGCAGCCCTGGCGGAGGCCAACACCCACTGAGAACAGGCCTGACTTACTACCGAGAATCCGGACACAGCTCTTGCTTTGGGAGTACAGAGATTGGATGGTCCTCAGTAGTGGCCCCCGCACCCCGTACTCCCGCAGCACCCCCCACAGTATTTCCCGAGAGACCCGATCATATGCCTTCTCCAAATCCACAAAACACATGTAGACCGGATGGGCATACTCCCAAGCCCCCTCCAGGATCCTTGCAAGAGTGAAAAGCTGGTCCGTTGTTCCACGACCAGGGCGGAATCCTCATTGTTCCTCTTCAATCTGAGGTTCGACTATCGGCCGAACCCTCCTTTCCAGCACCTTGGAGTAGACTTTCCCAGGGAGGCTGAGTAATGTGATACCCCTGTAATTGGCACACACCCTCTGGTCACCCTTTTTGAACAGGGGTACCACCACCCCCGTTTGCCATTTATTATTATTTATTTTTGTATGAATATTGTTATGCAGAAGCGTTATGTATTCAGGAAGTGTCATTGAGACACCAAGGACTTGGAGATGGAAGAGACAAGCTTCAACCATTAAGGGTTGGGTTGTATGAGAGTCACCTCGGTCCTCAAACTATCCAGAGGAAATGATTTAACTTCTGATTTAACAGCCTGCCTATACATACACTGTCAAATCATAGGATTACAAGGTTGGTGGACACAAGCGTGGCACACAAATTAGATCAACAATAATCTAGGTTACAACCACACTCGTATCAAACACAGCAAGGCTAACAGAAAGGGAGGGAGAAGGAGTGAACGGTGCCATACACAAAAGAAAAGAAAACCCCTGAACTTCCCTACAACCTCTAATCTACCAAACTAACCCCTATTTAATCAAACTATCTAAACTATCCAGGAACCTAAACGGTCTGCTCCATAGAAAACAGGGTGACACACGTTCACTCCTTACCTAGTGTGTCTCTACATGGAGCTTCTTACCTAGTGTGTCTCTACATGGAGCTTCTTACCTAGTGTGTCTCTACATGGAGCTTCTTACCTAGTGTGTCTCTACATGGAGCTTCTTACCTAGTGTGTCTCTACATGGAGCTTCTTACCTAGTGTGTCTCTACATGGAGCTTCTTACCTAGTGTGTCTCTACATGGAGCTTCTTACCTAGTGTGTCTCTACATGGAGCTTCTTACCTAGTGTGTCTCTACATGGAGCTTCTTACCTAGTGTGTCTCTACATGGAGCTTCTTACCTAGTGTGTCTCTACATGGAGCTTCTTACCTAGTGTGTCTCTACATGGAGCTTCTTACCTAGTGTGTCTCTACATGGAGCTTCTTACCTAGTGTGTCTCTACATGGAGCTTCTTACCTAGTGTGTCTCTACATGGAGCTTCTTACCTAGTGTGTCTCTACATGGAGCTTCTTACCTAGTGTGTCTCTACATGGAGCTTCTTACCTAGTGTGTCTCTACATGGAGCTTCTTACCTAGTGTGTCTCTACATGGAGCTTCTTACCTAGTGTGTCTCTACATGGAGCTTCTTACCTAGTGTGTCTCTACATGGAGCTTCTTACCTAGTGTGTCTCTACATGGAGCTTCTTACCTAGTGTGTCTCTACATGGAGCTTCTTACCTAGTGTGTCTCTACATGGAGCTTCTTACCTAGTGTGTCTCTACATGGAGCTTCTTACCTAGTGTGTCTCTACATGGAGCTTCTTACCTAGTGTGTCTCTACATGGAGCTTCTTACCTAGTGTGTCTCTACATGGAGCTTCTTACCTAGTGTGTCTCTACATGGAGCTTCTTACCTAGTGTGTCTCTACATGGAGCTTCTTACCTAGTGTGTCTCTACATGGAGCTTCTTACCTAGTGTGTCTCTACATGGAGCTTCTTACCTAGTGTGTCTCTACATGGAGCTTCTTACCTAGTGTGTCTCTACATGGAGCTTCTTACCTAGTGTGTCTCTACATGGAGCTTCTTACCTAGTGTGTCTCTACATGGAGCTTCTTACCTAGTGTGTCTCTACATGGAGCTTCTTACCTAGTGTGTCTCTACATGGAGCTTCTTACCTAGTGTGTCTCTACATGGAGCTTCTTACCTAGTGTGTCTCTACATGGAGCTTCTTACCTAGTGTGTCTCTACATGGAGCTTCTTACCTAGTGTGTCTCTACATGGAGCTTCTTACCTAGTGTGTCTCTACATGGAGCTTCTTACCTAGTGTGTCTCTACATGGAGCTTCTTACCTAGTGTGTCTCTACATGGAGCTTCTTACCTAGTGTGTCTCTACATGGAGCTTCTTACCTAGTGTGTCTCTACATGGAGCTTCTTACCTAGTGTGTCTCATGGAGTGACCTACGTGCAGCATGTAAACCCATGGCTATCTTACCTTCTCCCAGGGAAGCTAAAGAAAGGGTAAACAAACAGCACTAGGCAACCAAACCTAAAACAGGACTTTACAACAAAACATCACACACACACACACACACACACACACACACACACACACACACACACACACACACACACTGCTGAACTACAAACAATGTGTGACAATGAGCTGAATACAGTTAACCAGCAGTATGTTGTATGGTATAATAATAATTAACTATTAACTATATAATATATCATATATATATATATATATATATATATATATATCTATCATAATAGTATAATAAACTAGGCTATGATCTGTGCGTCATTGTTGCCTCTAATTGGTTCAAGATGTAGAGAATGTTGTAGGGTCAAAGTTTATTCTGACATCACCATCCTTATTAACCCTCTCTCTGTTGTTATGGCTCTCTCTCTTTCTTACTCCCTCTCCCTCTGTTGTTATGTCTCTCTCTCTCTTCTACTCTCTCTCTCTCTCTCTCTCTCTCTCTCCTCTCTCTCTCTCTCTCTCTCTCTCTCTCTCTCTCTCTCTGTTGTTATGTCTCTTCCTCTCTTTCTTACTCCCTCTCTCTCCCTCTCCCTCTCTCTCTCTGTTGTAATGGCTCTCTCCATCTATGTTGTTATGTCTCTTCCTCCCCCCCTCTCTCTCTCTCCACCCCCTCTCTCTCTCTCTTTCTGTCTCTGTCTCTGTCTCTCTCTCTCTTTCTGTCTCTCTCTTTCTCCCTCTTTCTTTCTCACTGCTACCCCTTCTACAGAAAGGTCATGACCTCTTCAGTGTGTTGGATGTGATGGGAAACAGCTGCTTCCTGGACAAACTCAAGTTTGTCCCCGGTGTGAATCACCATTACTACCTGTTCAACTGGGCGTGTCCCACGCTCCACCCTGACAAGGTACAAACACACTCTTCAGCAACTTGAAACCCTGAGTAAAAGTACTGAATACAAGAGGTAAAATACACACTATGGATTTTATGTAGGTATATGTAGTTATAGGTATATTATGTTACATAACGTTACATAATGTTAACCCTATATTGTTTTATATCGAGTATTTAATCATTCATTATTCAGTTAGTTCCTATCCCTACTGTTTCACAGGTTGGTTTACTGGTCCCCAACTGACCTCTGATCAGCAGTTCCTCCCTTGTCCGCCAGGGAGCGCCAGACTCCGTCCTATAGGGTGGTGTTCCTGGACATACACATGTATCACCATCCTTTGTGCCTTGGTCTCAATAAAATATTTAACATCCATGTGTATTATTGATTTGTATTAATGTATATTTATTATATGATATGAATTACGAGTTAAGAAGCGTTTGGAGTGATAAGCCACGCCCCCGGAGCGGGGTTTGAAGTTGAGAAGGACACGCCCCCCGTCGCTCCGACCTGCCGCTCGCTCCGTCGCTTCCTTTCCTTCATTCTGTTCTTCTGCTGGTCAACTCGTCCTGTGAGGCTCGTTTCCTTACCTTACCAACTCGTCCTGTGAGTCTCGTTTCCTTACCTTACCAACTCGTCCTGTGGGGCTCGTTTCCTTACCTTACCAACTCGTCCTGTGAGTCTCGTTTCCTTACCTTACCAACTCGTCTAGTGAGTCTCGTTTCTTTACCTTACCAACTCGTCCTGTGGGGCTCGTTTCCTTACCTTACCAACTCGTCTAGTGAGTCTCGTTTCTTTACCAACTCGTCCTGTGGGGCTCGTTTCTTTACCTTACCAACTCGTCCTGTGAGTCTCGTTTCCTTATCTTACCAACTCGTCCTGTGAGGCTCGTTTTATTTCCTTTTAAAAGTGCAGGTTAAGATTATAAATGTACGAACTACACGTCCACACCTAACCCTGTTAACCCTTAGCCGTCGGTGTGTAAAGCCACCATATGGACAGTGTGGTCGTCGGTGTGTAAAGCCACCATATGGACAGTGTGGTCGTTGGTGTTAATGTTGCTGTTGAAACCTGCCGTTGGAAATGTTGTCATTGTCATCAAGTTTCCTTCCCTAAATATGATTCGTGTGTGTGTGTGTGTGTACACACACACACACACACACACACACACACACACACACACACACACACACACACACACACACGTACACGTTAGGTTGTATAGTACTAGTAACCCATCCAATTAACACACACAGTACACGTTTAGGGTTGTATAGTACATAGTATAACCCATCCAATGAACACACACACAGTACACGTTTAGGGTTGTATAGTACATAGTATAACCCATCCAATGAACACACACACACAGTACACGTTTAGGGTTGTATAGTACATAGTATAACCCATCCAATGAACACACACACAGTACACGTTTAGGGTTGTATAGTACATAGTATAACCCATCCAATTAACACGCACACACACAGTACACGTTTAGGGTTGTATAGTACATAGTATAACCCATCCAATTAACACCACACACAGTACACGTTTAGGGTTGTATAGTACATAGTATAACCCATCCAATGAACACACACACACACAGTACACGTTTAGGGTTGTATAGTACATAGTATAACCCATCCAATGAACACACACACACACAGTACACGTTTAGGGTTGTATAGTACATAATATAACCCATCCAATTAACACACACACAGTACACGTTTAGGGTTGTATAGTACATAGTATAACCCATCCAATTAACACACACACAGTACACGTTTAGGGTTGTATAGTACATAGTATAACCCATCCAATTAACACACACACACACAGTACACGTTTAGGGTTGTATAGTACATAGTATAACCCATCCAATTAACACACACACACAGTACACGTTTAGGGTTGTATAGTACATAATATAACCCATCCAATTAACACACACACACAGTACACGTTTAGGGTTGTATAGTACATAGTATAACCCATCCAATTAACACACACACACACACAGTACACGTTTAGGGTTGTATAGTACATAGTATAACCCATCCAATTAACACACACACACACAGTACACGTTTAGGGTTGTATAGTACATAGTATAACCCATCCAATGAACACACACACAGTACACGTTTAGGGTTGTATAGTACATAGTATAGTGTACCGGGTTTCATTGAAGGGAATTCCTACTGCGGGAGGGAATGGGGAGTAAGCATTAAATTGTACTTGTTGCATATGGTCAATAAAAATCTTGAACACACACACACACACACACACACACACACACACACACACACACACACACACACACACACACACACACACACACACACACACACACAAACAAACACAAACTGTCCTTAGCCTCAACTCCTGCGAGAAGTTATATTTTCTTTGACACCAATATCTTCTTGTAGCCTCTTTCGGAACAAGGATGATATGTAAGATAGTTTTAATCCCGACCTACTGAACTGCTAGGAGTGCTGCTACTATTATAACATGTCATTAACATTACACTGTCATAACATGTCATTAACATTACACTATCATAACATGTCATTAACATTACACTATCATAACATGTCATTAACATTACACTATCATAACATGTCATTAACATTACACTCATAACATGTCATTAACATTACACTATCATAACATGTCATTAACATTACACTGTCATAACATGTCATTAACATTACACTATCATAACATTGTCATTAACATTACACTATCATAACATGTCATTAACATTACACTATCATAACATTGTCATTAACATTACACTATCATAACATGTCATTAACATTACACTATCATAACATGTCATTAACATTACACTGTCATAACATGTCATTAACATTACACTATCATAACATGTCATTAACATTACACTATCATAACATGTCATTAACATTACACTATCATAACATTGTCATTAACATTACACTATCATAACATGTCATTAACATTACACTATCATAACATGTCATTAACATTACACTCATAACATGTCATTAACATTACACTGTCATAACATGTCATTAACATTACACTATCATAACATTGTCATTAACATTACACTATCATAACATGTCATTAACATTACACTATCATACTGAGCTGGGCTGTCTGGACTTATCACAGTTACTGCTCTGTACTGCACTGGATTCATGATGCTGCTGCACTTTAAAATGCTTTTAAATCTTTTTGCAGGATTCAAAACATGTAAATATCATCCTTCAGTCACTTGTTCCTTATTGTATATAGTATTTCTTATAATATTGTTTTATAAATTCGTACTGCGGGAGGGAATGGGGAGTAAGCATTCTATTGTGTGGCAAATCAAAATCTTGTATCTTGTATGTGATGAAGGTGTCATATACATATATATATAGAGGGAGAGAGAGTAATTCTCAGCTTGCCTGAGTTGTCATAATGAAAGATTTTATTCAGTTTGTTTTTAACCCAACTTTAACCCTGGGATACAAATGCATGCAAATGCATGGTTAGGGTTGGAGAGCTACAGAGGGCCGATCGAGCTCTGCTTGGTCTTTGGAGTTTAATGTCGTACGAGATTTGTTTTATGTTCATACTTTTATTTAGTTTACTTTGTTTTCAAGAGACCTTTGTCATGAATAATTGTCCTTTTAAATGTAAATATAAATATACCTCCTGATCTAGAAGTACTACAGTAATCATTGTAGACATCATTGCACATCACATAAGAGCAGTGTTTAATGTAGAGTTTTGAAGGTAGTGACGTCACAGCTGGAGACACCAGCTGTGATGTCACAGCTGGAGACACCAGCACGGCCTCTCTTTGTCCTCACAATCATTAACATTTCTACCTTTTGGTTTAGATTTGGATAATGTTTCGTTGGAATGTGAGTTGTGACATGTCAGTAGAACAGCCCTTACCCACCTCCACTGGGTTATAGTAGGGTTCTAAGTTCTAGTTCTATAAGTTATAGTTGGGGTTAACCCTGTTATAGTAGGGTTCTAAGTTCTTGTTCTATAAGTTATAGTTAGGGTTAGCCCTGTTAGTTATAGTGAGGGTGGATCTAGTGAGAATCCAACCCCTGGAGCTTAATTCCATGTTCAAACCTGTTTTCACACATATTGGTTTAGGTTCTTTCATTCCTTATCTATTCCAAAGATCGTACCTTACCCAATCTGATGGAGTGTTGTAGCAACATGCGAAGACCATACATACCCTGCAGCTGTTTACACGGCTTGGTTTCCAAATCCTCATTAGTTCCACGAACAAGCTTGACCGAAGAAGATACATATCTTAATATATGAATATATTAATATCAAATAATCACCTGGTTTTATGAGCTTAACGTTTTATAAGTTTTATAAAACGTTATGGTGCTTTAAGCCACTCCTCCTTCAGCTGAGGGAGAGCGCCGTGTTCTGGATGGACATTCTCCTCATTCCTCTGCTTTTAGAAGGCCTGCTGTGTTCTGACAGCTCACAACTACAACTAGTCAGGAAATGGGTTAACCCTAACCCTAACTTTACAGTACACTACATTACAATCCATAACTTTACAGTACACTACATTGCAATCCATAACTTTACAGTACACTACATTACAATCCATTACAATACATTACATGTTTTATCCCTTAGTGTTGAGGGGGTGAGAACATCACTCCCTTGTTTTATCCCTTAGCGTTGAGGGGGTGAGAACATCACTCCCTTGTTTTATCCCTTAGTGTTGAGGGGGTGAGAACATCACTCCCTTGTTTTATCCCTTAGCGTTGAGGGGGTGAGAACATCACTCCCTTGTTTTATCCCTTAGCGTTGAGGGGGTGAGAACATCACTCCCTTGGTCTCTCTCAGTCAACCTCAGGCTAATCTCCACTCAGACATATTTATAAACACTAACAGCTGCTAGCCGTTAGCATGGCGTCGGTCCAGCGCTGAATGATTCCAGTGGCCTAGACTTAAGGTTAGCATTAACTAATACCCTTAATACCTCCCCTCTCCCTTAATACCTCCCTCTCTCCCTCAATACCTCCCTCTCTCCCTCAATACCCCCCCTCTCCTTTAATACCCCCCCCTCTCCCTTAATACCTCCCTCCCTTATCCTCCCTCTCCCTAATACCTCCCTCTCTCCCTTAATACCTCCCTCTCTCCCTCAATACCTCCCTCTCTCCCTTAATACCTCCCTCTCCCTTAATACCTCCCCCTCTCCCTTAATACCTCCCTCTTTCCCTTAATACCTCCCTCTTTCCCTTAATACCTCCCTCTCTCTCTTAATACCCCCCCTCTCCCTTAATACCACGCTCTCTCCCTTAATACCTCCCTCTCTCCCTTAATACCTCCCCCTCTCCCTTAATACCTCCCCCTCTCCCTTAATACCTCCCCCTCCCTTAATACCTCCCCTCTCCCTTAATACCTCACCCTCTCCCTTAATACCTCCCTCTCCCTTAATACCTCACCCTCTCCCTTAATACCCCCCCTCTCCCTTAATACCTCCCTCTCCCTTAATACCACCCTCTCCCTTAATACCCCCCCTCTCCCTTAATACCTCCCTCTCTCCCTTAATACCTCCCTCTCCCTTAATACCTCCCTCTCTCCCTTAATACCTCACCCTCTCCCTTAATACCTCTCCCTTTCCCTTAATACCTCCCTCTCTCCCTTAATACCCCCCCTCTCCCTTAATACCTCCCCCTCTCCCTTAATACCTCCCTCTCTCCCTTAATACCCCCCTCTCCCTTAATACCTCCCTCTCCCTTAATACCTCCCTCTCTCCCTTAATACCCCCCTCTCCCTTAATACCTCCACCTCATAGGAACTAAGATGCAGTAGTGAGTTTTAAAGTGTATACAGAGGAACTACAATGTAATAGTGAGTTTTAAAGTGTATACAGAGGAACTCAGATGTAGTAGTGAGTATACAGAGGAACTCAGATGTAGTAGTGAGTTTTTAAAGTGTATACAGAGGAACTAAGATGTAGTAGTGAGTATACAGAGGAACTAAGATGTAAGATGTTTTAAAGTGTATACAGAGGAACTAAGATGTAATAGTGAGTATACAGAGGAACTAAGATGTAGTAGTGTTGTGATGAAAAACAGACTTCTTTTGGCTCTGTTTTTCATGCTGAGCTAGCTGTTTTTTGTTCATCTGGTATCAATTGAAATGTCCCTTCAAACGGACCGGCTGAACACAAGAGTTGACCTTTGACCCAATTGTGTTTGTTAGTTGTAGCTGTAGCAGCGGTGATTTGGCTAAAGCTAGGTGTGGTTAGCCTTCTTTAGCTCTAGGGGAGAGAGAGGCAGTAAGAGAGAGAGAGAGAGAGAGAGAGAGAGGGGAGGTTTATCTAGCGAGCAAATCACAAGCGTAACACACACACACACACACACACACACACACACACACACACACACACACACACACACACACACACACACACACACACACACACACACACACACACACACCACACACACACACACACACACTACAGTGGTGTACGGTATGTGTGTGATTTGCTAGATAAACATAAACCACACCCTTCCTCTCTCTCTCTGTCTGTCTGTCTCTCTCTCTCTCTCTAGCAATGTATTTGTGTGTATGCATTGTGTGTGTGTGTATTTAGTTGTGTGTGTGTGTTGGGTTTGTGTGTTGGGTTTGTGTGCTTAATTTGACCTTCCCCTGAACCACTATGTTAAGGGAGACTCTTGGGGACAAAAGTCTCCCCTAACATAACACACACAAGAAATACACGCACACACACAAAACACACACACAATACACAACCACATATACACACACACCCACCCACACACACACACACTCATACACACACACACAAAAATTCACACACACACACACGCACACGCACACGCACACAATACACAACCACATATACAAACACACACACACACACACACAGTCATACACACACACAAAATACACAAAACCCCCCCCCCCACACCCACACACACAAAATACACACACATACACACACACAAAATACACACACACAGAAAATACGCACAGTATGCAAGCGTTCCTGGTTCTTCTGTAAAATATATTAAGACCGTTCCTGGTTCTTCTGTAAGATATATTAAGACCGTTCCTGGTTCTTCTGTAAGATATATTAAGACCGTTCCTGGTTCTTTGGCATTGCATTCTGGGTTAATAATAATAATAATAAATTATATTTATAATGCACTTTTAATTTGCGTGGGCAAAACTCCAAGTGCTACAGAGTAAAAATGGTTTAAATAAAACAACAGAATAAAAGCAGCGACGTTTACGCCGGCATGGCAACCAGTGGGGTTTTAAAAATCTAGTGAAAAGAAGGCCTTTTTTAAAAACATCCACAGTCTGTGGTGTCCTCAGCTGGTTTGGGAGGGCATTCCACAGTCTCGGAGCAGCGGAGCAGAAGGCTCGGTCTCCCATGGTGTTCAGTTTGGTCCTGGGGGGAAGGAGGAGGTTTGCCTTTTCAGAGCGTAGGCTCTGAGGTTTGTGGGGTGAGAAGTTCTCTGATGTATGAGGGAGCATTTCCATGAATGCACTGATAGGTGAAGAGGGTGATTTTGTAGTCAATCCTGAGTGAGACCGGGAGCCAGTGCAATGATTTGAGTATGGGTGTGATGTGCTCATACTTCCGCACTCTCATCAGGATCCTAGCAGCGCTGTTCTGCATGTACTTCAGCTTCTGGATGTTCTTGGCAGGAATCCCAATGAGAAGTGCGTTACAGTAGTCTAGCCTGGAGGAGACAAAGGTGTTTCAGCATCTGACAGACTGAGTGTGGGGCGGTTTAGCGATATTTCTGAGGTGGTTGACGGAGGTCTTGCATGTTTGTTTGATGTGGGCCTCAAAAGTCAGGTGAGGATCCATTTTAACACCCAGATTGGTGACAGTTGATGAGAGTGAAATGTTCTGGCCGGAGAAGGTGATGCTGGTGATGGAGGATGAAAGGACCTGATGTGGAGTGCCAACTAGAATGGCTTCAGTCTTGGAGCTGTTTAGTTGAAGGAAGTTGTGCTTCATCCACACCTTTATCTCCTCCAGGCATGTGGTTATGTTGGATGATGGCAGAGGTGCGGAGGGGGTTGGGTTTGTTCTGATGTAGAGCTGTGTGTCATCAGCATAGCAATGGAAAGATATTCCATGCCGGCTGATGACACGACCAAGGGGGGACATGTATATGGTGAAAAGGGTGGGGCCGAGGACTGATCCTTGAGGGACACCACAGTTCACAGGGTGTGTTTGTGATTTTGCCGCTCCCAAGGTGACGTGCTCAGTCCTCCCGGTGAGATATGAGGTGAACCAGTTTAGGGCAGAGTCAGAGAGTCCAATTGTCGAGCGAAGATGATGGAGTAGAATGTCATGGTCGACGGTGTCAAATGCTGCAGTTAGATCCAGGAGGATGAGGAGGGATGGAGATCTGGTGTCAGCTGTCATCAGCAGGTCATTGGTCACCCTGACTAAGGCAGTTTCTGTACTGTGGCCCTGGCGGAAACCAGACTGGAATTTTTCAAAGAGGTTATTGTGTTTGAGATGTTCGTGAATCAGAATGGCAATTACCTTCTCCAGCACCTTTGATAGAAATGGCAGGTTGGAGATGGGTCTGTAATTAGCCAGGACTTCAGGGTCTAAGGTGGGTTTTGATGATAGCAGCTTTTAATGGGGATGGAACATGACCAGACTGGATGCAGTGGTTTATCACTGAAGTGATCAGGGGACTTATGGCACCAATGTTAGATTTGACCAGGGCTGTGGGAAAGGGGTCCAGAGCACAGGTGGAGGGTTTCATCTTTTTGATGATGGCCTCAACTTCATGCTACGAGATATCAGTGAAGCAGCAAAGAGGCTGGGTAGGTCCGGGCTGGGGGTTGACGGTCAGGACTGGGAGAGCAGCGGAGTTTGAGAGGAGAGAGCGGATGGTCTCTACGTTTTTCCAAAAAAATGTGATAAAATGATCACACTGCTCCTCTGTGGTGTCTTTGTGTAAGGGAGTCTGAGGTTTGAGGAGATGATTTATGGTGGAAAAGAGTTGCTTGTAGTTGCCAGGGCTATTGTTGATGATAGTGGAGTAGAATTTTGACCGTGTGACAAGAGGCCTTTTGCATAGGCCTTTTGGTGGCCCCGGTATGCCTGTCTGTGAACAGTGAGTCCAGAAACCTTGAGGCGCCGCTCAAGGACACGCCCCGCTGTCTTCATTTTCCGCAGCTCGCAGGTGTACCAGGGGGCTGAGCGTGTGAAAGTGACTGGTGGTTTTGACAGGGGCGTGGAGATCCAGGAGATTACGCAGAGATTTATTGTAAAAGTCCACAGATTCATTGACTGATGTAGGAGTAATTGTGGAGAGATGCTGGAGATCCGAAGTCATGGTGTCGGGGTTGATGTTTTTCAGATTTCTGAAATGGATTTGACGCTTGGGTTTGGTGCGGGGTAGCAGGAGCGACAGCTCCATTGAGATGGCCTTGTGATCCGACACACCTAGATCGTACACTGATAGTTTACTAATGTGGGCAGAGTTTGTGATGACAAGGTCCAGTGTGTGTCCCCTAGTGTGTGTGGGGACATCAACATGTTGTGTTAGGTTGAAGCAGTCCAGAAGGTGTAGGAACTCGGCTGCATAGTGACAGGAGGGGGTGTCAACGTGAACATTTATATCTCCTAGTATTATAATGTTGGCAGAGGTAGCGCAGAGTGTAGTGAGAAGGTCGTGCATCTCTGGGATGAAAGCTGAGTTGGGTTTGGGAGGCCGGTAGATGATAAGTAATGTCAGTGGGAGGGGGGGGGGGTTTCATTTAAATCCAAGGCATTCAAATGAGGATAGCACAGGCAGAGGCAGGGGGGACAGTTCAAGTGCATTTCTATATATTATTGCTAAGCCGCCACCACAACCAGTGCTGCAAGCTTTTTCCAGGTAGCTGTAGCCAGGGGGACAGACTTAATTTAGGGCAGAGTAAACCTCAGGCTGTTGCCACGTTTCCGTGAGGCACATAAAGTCTATTCCCTTGTCCATGATGTGGTCTTGTATGAATGATGATTTGTTTGTAAGGGATTGTGCATTAAACTGTTCTATTTTGACTGTGGATGAAATGGTGGATTTCTGTAGGGTCCGGAGTAAACTGGAATCCACTCCACGTATTCCGCACAATTCAGTGTGTAGGGTTGATGACGTTTCACGGTTGCTCACCTAAAAGCCCTGGTAACTTTTGGTTGTTTTGAGTGAGCAAGAAAGATAAATAGCCACCTACTTAAATGGCTTTAGAACACATCCAACCCTTCCAATTAGAGCCGGAACACTCTGGCTCTGAAGACGAGTCTTTATCACAAGCAACTAGCGAGAGGAACAGCGAAGAGGACCAAGTAGACACGAGATTAGGTGGACGAACTTATTAGGTGGACGAACTCCTATGCCAACCCAGAGAGTTCTGTTTGACAACAAGAACAACAATAACAACAATTCAGATTCAGATTACTTTATTTATCCCGAGGGAAATTAAGGTGCAACAGTTGACACAGGGGGAATAAATGCACACACAAATATACTAATACCTAAAGCTAAAAACTAAATAACAACTAACTAAACAAAACTAGTATAAGCAAAATATAACTAAATTAAATCTAAATGTATTGATAGATGAATTGCACAATTTACAGTATTATTACTGTAATACGTAGGTATATACAATACACAACAATACGTATAGTGCAAATTGGCAGTAATAAAATACTAATAAATAACTCAGATGAATACTGAAAAAGTGACGTGAAAAGTGAAATTGAATTTACAGTGCAAAATTACAGTGAAAGGAATTTACAGTGCGTTGACCAAAAAATAATAATAACAGTGCGTTGGCCTCAGGTCACTGAGTCTCCACTGTCCCTCTCACGACCCGAGGTAGATGAATTATAGAGACTGATGGCCACAGGAAGAAAGGACTTCCTGTGGCGTTCCTGTGGTTGCTGAAGGTGCTTCTGTATGAGGTCAGCACCTGATGGAGAGGGTGAGAGTTGTTGTCAAGGATACTACGCAGCTTGCGCAGCATCCTCCTCTCAGACACCACCAACAAGGAGTCCAGCTGGACCCCCAGGACAGCGCCAGCCTTCCTGACGATCCTGCTGATCTTGTTGGCGTCTGCTGACCTCAACCTGCTTCCCCAGCACACGACACCGGAGAAGATGGCACTGGCTACCACAGACTGGTAGAACACCTTCAGCATCGTATTGCAAACGTTGAAGGACCGGAGCCTCCGCAGGAAGTAGAGACGGCTCTGGCCCTTTTTGTAAACAGCCTCAGAGTTCTTGGCCCAGACCAGTTTGTTGTCCAGGTGAACTCCCAGGTATTTATATTCCTGAACATGAAGCGTATGATATCTACACAACGTAACCCCACCCCAACGATCACACCCCAACCGGAGCAGACTCCCCAAACAAGGGGACCTCGTCTCTTCCTGTGCCCTGGTCTCGCTTCCCGTGAGACCAGGGTGCATTCTTGCCCTCTAAGCCTGTGGTCTCCCCTCTACCTAGTACCCTCTACCGGTGCCCGGTTGACCGAGTTACCCCCGCCCGGTCGGGTGGGGAACCTGGGGAAGGGGCCCGGGAAGGTGGGGCTTCCCTCTCCCCGGAGACTAGGATCGGGTGGGGTGGAGATGGCTGGGGAGGAGCCTCCGGGGCACCCACGGCCCGCAGGGACGCCCCCCCCTTTTTCAAGTCAAGTTTATTGTCACTTTTTTGTAAACTATTGTCACAGTATAGTATAAAGCAGTGAGTGACAATCTTATGTGCAATACCCGACGACAGACAGCAGTTCTAAAAATAAAATAAGATAAAAACAGAATAGAGTAAAATTAATAAATAAATAAATAAAAAAAGTAAACTAAACTGTATAAAGTTAAATATATAAAATAAAAATGCAATTTATAAAATGCAATATATCGGCACAGAAAAAGACCAACATGTATATATAAATCAATGTAATAAAATATACATTGTTATATGCTATACGCCCTTGTTCAGCAGCCTGATGGCCTGACTGTGGAAGCTATCTCTGAGTCTATTTGTACAGCACTTGATACTGCGGTATCGCCTGCCTGACGGTAAAAGTGAATACAGTTCGTGACTGGGGTGGGCAATGTCTTTTATGATGTGTTTGGCCTTGGCCACGCACCGCTGGTTGTATATATCCAGGAGGGAGGGGAGCTCACCTCCAACAATATACTGGGCCGTCCGCACCACCCTTTGAAGCGCTCTGCGCTCGAGTGCGGTGCAGTTGCCGTACCAGGCGGTGATACACCCTGTAAGAACACTCGATGGTGCCGTTATAGAATGTTCTCAGGATGCGGGGGCCCATGCTGAACTTCCTCAGACGCCTGAGGAAATCCAGGCATTGTTGGGGTTCACCACGTTTGTGGTGTGCGTGGACCATGTGAGGTCCTCGGAAATGTGCACACCGAGGAACTTGAAGCTGCTGACCCTCTCTACTGCAACACCGTTGATGGAGATAGGGCTGTGCTCTCCTCTCTGCTTCCTGTAGTCCACGATCAGCTCCTTGGTCTTCTTGACGTTAAGGGCGAGGCTGTTCTCCTGGCACCACTGCTCCAGCGATCCAACTTCCTCCCTGTAGTCTTGTCGTCGCTGGCGATCAGGCCCATCACTGTCGTGTTGTCAGCAAACTTGATGATGACGTTGGAGCTGTGCATAGCCATACAGTCTTGGGTGTAGAGGGAGTAGAGGAGAGGGCTCAGCACGCATCCCTGGGGGGCTCCCGTGTTGAGGGTCAGTGGCTCTGAGGTGGTGCTGCCCATCCTCACCACCTGGCGGCGGTCCGACAGGAGGTCCAGTATCCAGCTGCACGTGGATGAGGGCACGCCTAGACCTCTAAGCTTGGTGTCGAGCTTGGCAGGAACTATCGTGTTGAACGCTGAGCTGTAGTCCACAAACAGCATTCGCACATAACAGTTATTTCCCTCCAGGTGGGAAAGGGCAGTGTGGAGGGCCATGGCAATTGCGTCATCCGTGGATCTGTTTTGACGATATGCAAATTGCAATGGGTCCAGCGTGGCAGGTAACATGGAGCAAATCAAGTCCTTGACCAACCTCTCGAAGCATTTGCTGACAATCGAGGTGAGGGCTACAGGTCTATAGTCACTCAGGCATGTTACCTTGGGTTGTTTAGGGACAGGCACGATGGTGGACATCTTGAAGACCGCCGGAACAACAGCCTGGGACAGGGAGAGGTTGAAGATGTCTGCAAAGACTCCTGCCAACTGGTCTGCACATGCTCTGAGGACGCGGCCCGGGATGTTGTCGGGGCCTGCCGCCTTACGGATGTTCAACCGGTTGAAGATGCGGTGCACATCCGCCTCCAAGATGTTCAGCAGGCTGTTCTCCTCAGGCGGCGCTGGTTTCGGCGGGCTGCTGTTCACGTCGAACCGAGCAAAAAAAGTATTTAGCTCTCCTGGGAGGGAGGTAGAGGAGTTCTCTACACAACTGGTTCTCCCTCTGAAGTTCGTTATCGTCTGTAGCCCCTGCCACATACCCCTCGCATCGTGGCTCTTGAGTTTCTCCTCCACTCTGTCCTTACTCTCGCTTGGCAGTGACGATGGTCTTACGGAGGTCGTAGCGGGCTCTCATATATTCCTCCATATTCCCGGAGCCAAAGGCGGCATTACACGCGTGCAGCGCAGTGCGAACATCGCCGTTAATCCACGGTTTCTGGTTGGGGTATATCCGAACCGACTTGGTCGGAACAACGTCATCTATGCACTTCTTGATGAACCCGGTGACCGAGGACGCGTGGAACATGTCCCAGTCAGCGCGATCAAAACAATCCTGCAGCATAGAGTCCGCTTGATCCGACCAGCATTGGACCTTCCAACCTCTCTGCCTATAGGCGGGGAGTAGCTGGATAGAGCGGTGGTCTGATTTGCCGAACGGTGGGCGGAGGAGGGCCTTGTAGCCTTCACGGAAGGGAGTGTAGCAGTGGTCGAGGATCCGCTCACCCTGTGTGTTGCTCGTTATGTGTTGATAGAACTTCGGGAGAACCTTCTTCAGGTTCGCCTTGTTGAAGTCCCCCGCCACGATGAGAGCAGCCTCTGGGTGTGTCGACTGATAGCCCCATACAGTTCCTTCAGCGCTGTGTCCGTGTTGGCTTGTGGGGGAATGTAAACAGCGGTCACGGTTACCGCTGTAAACTCCCGAGGTAGCCAGTATGGAAGGCACATAAGCATCAGGTACTCCAGGTCCGGGGAACAGAAAGACTTGAGGGGATGTACATGACTTTTGTTGCACCGAGATCTGTTTATAATGAGACATACCCCCCTCCGCGATCTTTACCGGAGAGAGCCTTTGTTCTGTCCGCCCGGTGGACGGAAAATCCCATCGGCTCGATAGCTGCGTCGGTAACCCCCTCCGACATCCATGTCTCCGTAAGGCAGATGATACAATTGACCTTAGTTTCCCGGTGGAATTGAATACGAACCTGTAGCTTGCTTAACTTATTGTCCAGAGACTGTACATTAGCCAGTAGAGGTGGGTGGGTAGTGGGGGGCGATCGGATCGACATCTCAGCCTGACTAGCACGCCGGCTCCCTTCCCTCGCTTCTTCCTGCGACACTTGCGTGTAATCGTGCCCAAGATGGTCGGAGATAATCCAGCTGTGACTTCGGCGGGACGTCCGAGTCGAAAGAATGAAAAATCTCCGGTAGGCGGCGAGCGACTGATGATCTGAACTCCAGAAGTATGCAAAAGTTATAAATGAACGTGCTGCTAACTTCCTGAACAAAGATAGTCGCGCTAAAAATAATAAATAACAAAAAACTTCGTCGTCGTGCGGGAGCTCGTGACACGGCAGCCATACTCCGTTCACTCCATTTCCGCTGTGGGTTGTAAACCCACACCAGCTCCCCAGCCTCAAAGTGACGCCCTTTTGCCCGCACGTCATAGTTTATTTTCTTTCTCACTCCGGCCCGGAGCTGCTGGTCGCGGGCAAATGCGTGGGCTGACTCCAGGCGATCCTGAAGTCTGCTGGCATACTCCGGGCCGGAGGCAGGGTGTCAGGGGGTCGACAAAACTCCAACTAGGCCGGGGTGCGAAGCTCCCTGCCCAGCATGAGCAGAGCGGGCGTGCAGGAGGTGCTTTCTTGCACCGCCGATCTGCACGACATGAGAACCAAGGGTAGATGGTCGTCCCAATCCCTCTGGTGTGATGACGGGAGGATGGCCAGCTGCTGCCCCAGGGTGCGGTTGAATCTCTCCACCAACCCGTCACTCTGTGGTCGCAAGGGGGTGGTACGGGTTTTCTGGATCCCCAGGCGCTCGCACATAGCGGTAAACACCCGGGACTCGAAATTCCTTCCTTGGTCGCTGTGTAGGGTCTCTGGTACCCCAAAACGGCAGAACATGCCCTCCACCAGGGCATCCGCCACCGTGGTGGCCTCCTAGTCCGGCAGCACGTACGCCTCTGGCCATTTGGTGAAGTAGTCCATCACCGACAGGACCAAACGATCGGAACGAGGTCGAGGTCCCACCACATCCACGGCAACCCTTTCCATGGGGGCTCCCACTGCAAGTAGTTGGAGTAGTGCGTGCGAGTGTCCACTAAAAGGTTCCTTAAAGGTCATGAGCCATTTGAGGGCAACATGGTCCAAAAGAGGGCCCGCACAGGTAGTACTTTAGAAGTGGCATATGGACAACACCAGTGCCAGGAGCTCCCTGCGGGTAATGCAGTAACGTCTCTCGGCCTTGTTGAACGCCCTGCTGAAGTAGGCTATGACCCACTCTCCCTCAGGCCCCTCTTGCAAGAGCACGCCCCACGGCACTAGCGTCTGTGTCCAAGACAAAGGGCAGGGATGGGTTCACTGGGACTAGTACCGGTGCCTGGCACAAGGCTCGTTGCAGGCTGCTAAAGGCCTCCTGGCATTGTTCCGTCCACTCAAAGTCTCTTTCTTTCTGCAGCAGACGGAACAACGGTGCTGCCAGGCAGGCAAAACCCCGTACAAAACGCCGGTAGTAGGAGGCCAGGCCCAATAAGCTCTTCATCTGTGTCTGATTACGGGGGGTGGGCCAGTCTGCTACGGCTCGCACCTTGTCCTTCAGGGTACTAATGCCCTCCGCACCCACTGTGTGGCCCAGAAAGTCTACCTCCCGCTGCATGAAGTAGCACTTATCTGGGTGCAGCTTTAAACCCGCGGCCCTGACCCTTTCCAGCACTAACCTGAGTGACCCGATGGCAGCCCCGAAGGACCCGCCATGGGCCAAGATGTCGTCCAGGTACACCACGCACTGCTGACGGGGAACCCCGGCGGGCACCTGGTCCATCAGCCAGGCGAAGGTTGCTGGGGCGTTACACAGTACGAAACTGAGGACCTTCAACTGCCACAGTCCCCGGCCCGTGCCGAACGCCGTCTTAGGTCTCACATCGGGAGCCAAGGGCACCTCGTAGTACCCGCTGCGAATCGCTGAGTATCGCTCGGCACCAAGTCTGCCTGTAGCAAAGTCACTGTCGACCCCGAGTCAACTAGGGCCGTGCATGGTTTACCGTCCACGTTGACAACTATAAAACATGAGTCCCCAATCGAGGACCTCCCCACGGTCACTATAGGCCCCCGGGACTGGTCTCCCTCGACTTCTGGGGAAGACGACGCCCGGCTTCCTTGGCTGCCCCCCTGGGCCCCTCTCGCGGAAGGTAACGCCGGGGAAGTCCAAGCCGGACATGGGGCCAGTTGTGGGTTCCGCATATACCCATGCCATTTCCCTGCCCCTGCCGTGACTTGGGGCAATCCCGAGCCAAATGTCCTGGCTGGCCACACCCCGTACACCGCCTGGGTCCCGCCGACCGGCCCCACATTCTCCGTCGGGGGGTGTTGCAGCTGTACTTGTACCCTTAACTCCGTGGGTACCAGGGCTCTAATGAACTGGTCCCGTGCCAGCTCACACTGTACCTCTAGGGGCATGTGTGTGTACGCCCGACATGTTCGGCTCTCCACGTCGTTCGCCAGCTTTCTCAGGGGCTCCCGCGCTTGCCGGAACAGGTTGCTGAGTTCGTTTCGGAGGACTTCCGGCTGCTGACAACGACCGAAACGTCTCTGCAGAGCCCCTACCAGGGCTTCATAGTCTTGTCTGTCCTCTGGGTTGAGCAGCAGCAGCCAGGACCGAGCATCATCGGTTAGGCACAGGGCCAGCTGCAGTGCCCTGGTCTCCCTCGACCACTCCGCTGCTCTGGCCAACAGATCGAATTGAGCATGGAAAGCCTCCCAATCCGAGCTGCCTGTGTACTTCGGAGCCTTCAGTGGCGCCCCGGTAGCAGGATGATGATGGCCTCCATGCCTCGCCCGCTCCCGAGGCTCGACCGGCGGGTCCCTTCTGGGGGAAAAAGGAACTTTGCGAGCCGCCGCTGGAGGTGTCCTGACTCCGTCCTTGGCCCTCTCTCCTGTCGCTCTTCTGACGCGACGACTTGCCTCTCACGGAGCTCTCTCCGTCTCAACATCGCTCTCCTCGCTCTTAGCTCTCCCTTCTCTGGGGTACTCCAAACTCCTCTTCCGTCCCATTATTCCAGGATCGTAGCGTATGTCCTTAGTCACTTCTGACACCAATGTAGCGAAATGAGCCAAAGGACACGGAGTATAGTGAACACAGGTTTATTGCCCTTAGCCGTCAGCTAACAAGCTAGTTTCCACACACACACACTTCACTCAAACCCGGAACAACAACCCCTAAACTCCCGCCCAACCGGAACCACTCCCCTCGGGCCCCCCCTCCAATCATAGCCCTCCCCAGGCCGTTACAATATATATCGTATTTTGCAGTGGCGGGCTGTGCATTTCCCACCTAGGCCTTCAGTGATGTTCTACACAGTCCTACCTGAATTATTCCACCTCTTAATACCATCATTATGACGCCATGGCTCTAGAAACTATACATTTAGACATAAACACAGTATAACTGGGCGTTGCATCACCTTAACATAGTACAACAGAGTTATATTAATATTTCCGAAGCATTTATAATCAATAAATCCGCATTTACAATTAAGAGTGTTAAACTACCAGCTTTAAGATCGCTTGGATACTGTCAAAACTAAAAAATATAGCTCTTTTAAGGGATTAGTCTACAAAGTTTTATTAAGTCCACCAAAAGTATGTGAGCTTTAACAAGTTTGTTCACTAAACAGTGCATTGTTGCACCAAAGCTGTTTCATTTAAGAAACGTGACGATAAAGACACAAACTATTCACTGAAAAAAAAAAATTATAATAATAATAATAATTCCATATGTTCATGAGGATATATTTGCGACAGTGGTGAAAGTGTATTCCTATGTCCAATTTGATAAAGGTTCAACCAAAACAATTCAACAAGTCTCCTTGAGTACTTTTACTGCACAGCTGAGCCAGTGCGCCACACATCTCTACATCTCTTGCAGAAGCATCAAACATTAATTTTTTATATATTTGTCATTTGAATTACATATATATTAATTTGTTAATATTAATTTAATATTAACGAAATAAAATGACAAAAATATATTAAAATAAAAAATTAAATGTTTTGTACTCACCAAAACAACTGATTATTTGAACACAGAATCCATCCTCCTTTCTTCCCTCAAGAAGACTTCAATGACTCTGTTGTACAGTTGATCTGTGCGTTTCAGTTCCACCAATAAGTCCTTTTCTATAGACACGGAGGCTAATGCTGAAAGCCCAGTCTGTCCAGTAGCATTTCTGGCATTTTGTGTGTATCCAATCAAAAGTATGTGCACGTGCTGACGTTATCGTACGCCTGCTAGCTGGCCCCGGTGTCGCCAACTCCAACACCAAATCTCGATCTGAGGCTGGAAGCAGCGCAACCAAGAGGAAAGCTATGAAATGAAGATAATAGACTATGGGAAATAATTGAATACATATTTGTGGAAAAAATATATCAAAATTAAATTTAGATTCTGATGATGTTTGTTTGTTTCTGATGATATTTAGGCCAGCAGAGAAGGCCTTGCTGGCCCTGTTTGACAACAACAATAACAACAATGAAGTGTATAAATATATATATATATATATATATATATATTTTTTTTTATATTTAATTTAATCACAATACAATTCAGTGATTAATCAGATTCATCTAGTTTAAAATAAACATATTTACTCGTAGTTTTGTTTTTTTGCGGGTGGCAAAACAAATGCAGGTATGGAAGAATGAAATACTTAAATCAGTTAGAGATCAAGATTTTTATTATTTTATTTGTTACTTTTCACTTTCAGTTTCAGTTTTTGTGAGCAAAAAGGTCTCAGGGAGTGCTTAGTATTGCCCAACACATCGATAATAACATTAATATTAAGCAGACAACTGCATAAATAATCTGTTACAAAATAATGTCTGCAACAAAGTGAACATAAACATCTTGCCTGTCAATAGTTTGCAAATAAACATCTCATGCAAATTAATGTTGCAACAAGTAGTCCACTTAAGGAACTGAATAACAAAGTGCCAAAGTGAGCAATCCTTGTTCACATTCTTAGCTGTAAAATGACATTGAAACAAAGTAAACTTGTGTGGCATGAGTCCAGTCAACAGGTTGATGTAGTCTATTGCAGGGTTTCCGTTAGCCGGTATTTACCTGTTTTTAGCGGGTAAAAAAAAAAAAAAACGGTAATTTAAAAAGCTGCCGGTCAAAATGTCCGGTAATAATGCTCATACTAGACTTCACGATCTTGATACCCCCCCCCCCCGTTGGTAAATTTTAGAATTTGTCCGGTAGAATAAAATCTGTCCAGACACTTGACCGGCAAGAAGAAATGGCTTGGCTGGACTTTCAGCTCAGCTGTGTTTGTGTTGTGCTGTGTAAAATGTCCAACTATTTGACGGCACTTTGATAAAGCACCATCAAATCCACAGTCGCGGAGTGAGACAGCAGCGGCCCTCTGTATAATGTGCGCTATACAGGGCATATGCTCAAAGGAAGGTTATTTTCTGCCGCATCATATTGCGAGCACGATGTGTTAATGTGAAATGTTCCGCCCAGCACTCCGCGGTGCGTCTCCTCAGTCATCCTGTTGGTTTAACACCTCTCAGTTCATTCACAGGTGGGCATTCGCGCTGGAAATACTGAGGGAGGAGCCGTCTAAACCAGATACTATAGTTAAAATAGTTAGAGTTAAAATAAATAGTGCGCGTTAAAGTCTCGAGATTAATCACATGCGTTAACGCGTTAACTTTGACAGCCCTAATATATATACTGTAGATCGTATTTTGTGTGTGCAAGAGAGAGAAAGCAAAGTCCACTTTGTCTACTTCGTCCTCTTCGCTGTTCCTCTCGCTAGTTGCTTGTGATAAAGACTTGAGTGTTCCGGCTGTAATTGGAAGGTTGGATGTGTTCTAAAGCCATTTACGTAGGTGGTTATTTCTTTTTCTTGCTCACTTAAAACAACCAAAAGTTACCAGGGCTTTTAGGTGAGCAACCGTGAAACGTCATCAACCCAGAATGCAAGGCGCATCTTTGTAATGACGGCGCCCATGAATTTCGAAGCTCATAATCTTTTCCAATTTACAGATTTACAATATTTTAGTTTGCCTTTTATTGCAACGGATTTGGATTCAGTGCTACATTTTTGACATGTTAAAGGTAGGTTGTTGAACCATGCAGGGTTTCCTTTAAAAACATTAGATTTATGTTGTGCTTTGTGCCCAATACTTCAAACAACGAGAGATGAGTCCTCAAGAAAACTATAATCCCAGTTCCACACATGCTGCTCTTACTGGAAGCTGGTAGATTAGGGTTAGCCTAGTGGGTTAGTCCAGTCCTCCCTGGGTTAGTCTAGCCCTTCTCCCTGGGTTAGGGTTAGCCTAGCGAGTTCGAGTAAGGGTTAGCCTAGCGGGTTCGGGTAAGGGTTTGCCTAGCGGGTTCGGTTAGCGTTAGCCTAGCGGGTTAGGGTTAACAACAAGCTATGGTTTGTCCACCTCCCCTAACATCCCTGTACAAAAAGGCTCTTGGATTTAGACGTCCACCACACTCCAAACAGAGTATTCAAAGTCCTCTGTAGGTAGTGGTTGACACGTGTCATATTAGTCATTACAATCTTGGTTCTTTGTTGATTGGGCTTTAACGACTATGGGAGGACCGAGAAGAGAGGAAAGTGGTTTAAACAAGCAGGGAAGTGGACCTGGTGTCTCTTGTGGTTTTGTCGCTGATGGAGAGCTGCTTCATCGGGGGTCAGAGGGCATGTGAAGTCTGAGTTGTTGAGATAGATGTTTGTGTACACGTTATACTGCTTGTGTTCCCCAATGAATAATCAGATAATAATGATGATAACAATAATATTGCACTATATTTGTTTTGTTGATCAACTTGTCAACGTCCTAATGCAGTTCTATCTGCTTGTGACTCTGTCTGTCGCTCTAACAACAAGTGTTAAATATGGGCTGCTAGCTGCCGCTCTGGGCCACAGTGGGTTCATAACTTAATTCACTTTATTTAGGTGTGTTCATAACTTAATTCACTTTATTTAAGGTGTGTTCATAACTTTATTCACTTTATTTAAGGTGTGTTCATAACTTAATTCACTTTATTTAGGTGTGTTCATAACTTAATTAACTTTATTTTGGTGTGTTCATAACTTAATTCACATTATTTAAGGTGTGTTCATAACTTTATTCACTTTATTTACATTCATCGGGGGTCACACACACACACACACACACATCTGGGAGCAGTTGAATGTTAAGATCATAAATATGCTGGATTAACCTTTTTTGTAGATTTCATGGCACGTCTCCAAGGGCCTACCTCCTCCCCCACCTCCCTCCTCCCCCACTCCGTCTCCTCTCTCTCCTCCCCCACCCCGTCTCCTCTCTCCTCCCCCACCCCCTCTCATCTCCTCCCTCACCTCCCTCACCCACTCTCCTCTCTCCTCCCCCACCTCACTCTCCTCCCTCTCCTCCCCCACCTCACTCTCCTCCCTCTCCTCCCTCTCCTCTCCCACCCCGTCTCCTCTCTCTCCTCCTCCACCTCCCTCTCCTCCCCCACCTCCCTCTCCTCCCTCACCCCCTCTCCTCTCTCCTCCCCCACCCCCTCTCCTCTCTCCTCCCCCACCTCCCTCTCCTCCCTCTCCTCCCTCTCCTCCCTCTCCTCTCTCCTCCCTCTCCTCCCTCACCCCCTCTCCTCCCTCTCCTCCCTCTCCTCCCTCACCCCCTCTCCTCCCTCTCCTCCCTCACCCCCTCTCCTCCCTCACTTCTCTTTCCTTCCTCTCCTCCCTCACCCCCCTCCCCCTCTCCTCCCTCCCCCTCTCCCCCCCTCCCCCTCTCCTCCCTCACTTCTCTTTCCTGCCTCTCCTCCCTCCCCCCTCTCCCCCTCTCCTCCCACTCCTCCCCCAGTGTGTAGCTTGTATAAACACACCTAACAGACCCATGTGGTAACATGCTGTTCTCTCTGAGTTGTAACATAAGGGGGATAGATAGGGTAAATAATAGGGTTAGCTAATCCTAACCCTAATATTACAACGGATAGTTAGGGTTGGCTAACGATCCCTAACCCTAACCATAATCATAACCCTACTTACCCTTCTAACCTTGACCCTCCATGAATCTTAACTTGTTGGGATGTTTTGTTATAGCTTATGAAAATAAATGACCTTTTAACTACTACTATCTACTTTGTTCACAGCCCTGGGATGATCTGGACCGACTCTCTGCCTGGGAAACATCCAACACCGCATTAAACCGAGCCAGAAGCACGTCTGCTTCAATAAGTGGGCTTATTGACCTCTGAACTCTCGAGGGGATTGCTAAAACATGGAGGACGTCTCCGCCGTGGAGACCAAAGCAGACAGGATCGCTCGCTACAAGGCCGAGCGGAGGAAGGCGCTGGCCGAGCGCTACGGCAACACGGAGGAAGACACGCCCAAATATGTCCGTAGGGAACGGAAAGAGACCGGCGAGGAGAAGCTGGAGATCAAGCCATCGGAGCCCAGCGCCCTCCGGGGTACGGTGACAGAAGCGGTGGAGCCGTCCTCGGACACCGGGGGCAGCACTGAGCCCAAAACACAGCAGGATTCATCTGATAGCAGGTTGGTGGGTCTGTTTATTTACAATGGAATCACACCAAGTCTATTAGAGATACAAACTGGTAGATTAACATTTAAAACCCTGTTTTAAAACAAAAATCTTTATAACATAGCCCTAATGTATAGTAAGTGTATGTAAGTAATTCAATATCACGAACAATACATTTTCATTTTAATTTAAGAAATAATTTAATAGTTTCAATTTGTATAGTATTTGTATTATATATATATTTTTGTATTATACATACAAATATAATATATTACACAAGTAAATCAACTCTTGCTTCCACACTTTCTTACAGAGCAGGGAACAGTTGGAGGAAGGAAGAACTTTGTGCTTAGTTAGCGTGGTCTACACATTAATATTTCATATGAAATGTGCGTGAAGTGAGTTGAACTGGATGGAAGACATCATACAGTTTGTCCCTGTTGAAGTGGGTAGGGTTAGGTTCAGGTCCCTGTTGAAGTGGGTAGGGTTAGGTTCAGGTCTTAGGTCCCTGTTGAAGTGGGTAGGGTTAGGTTCAGGTCTCAGGTCCCTGTTGAAGTGGGTAGGGTTAGGTTCAGGTCTTAGGTCCCTGTTGAAGTGGGTAGGTTCAGGTCTCAGGTCCCTGTTGAAGTGGGTAGGGTTAGGTTCAGGTCTCAGGTCTAAAGTTGAAGTGGGTAGGGTTAGTTTCAGGTCTAATGTTGAAGTGGGTAGGGTTAGGTTCAGGTCTCAGGTCCCTGTTGAAGTGGGTAGGGTTAGGTTCAGGTCTAATGTTGAAGTGGGTAGGGTTAGGTTCAGGTCTCAGGTCCCTGTTGAAGTGGGTAGGGTTAGGTCTTAGGTCCCTGTTGAAGTGGGTAGGTTCAGGTCTCAGGTCCCTGTTGAAGTGGGTAGGGTTAGGTTCAGGTCTCAGGTCTAAAGTTGAAGTGGGTAGGGTTAGTTTCAGGTCTCAGGTCTAATGTTGAAGTGGGTAGGGTTAGGTTCAGGTCCCTGTTGAAGTGGGTAGGGTTAGGTTCAGGTCTAATGTTGAAGTGGGTAGGGTTAGGTTCAGGTCTCAGGTCCCTGTTGAAGTGGGTAGGGTTAGGTTCAGGTCTAAGGTCTCTGTTGAAGTTGGTAGGGTTAGGTTCAGGTCTTAGGTCTAATGTTGAAGTGGGTAGGGTTAGGTTCAGGTCTAAAGTTGAAGTGGTTAGTGTTAGGTTCAGGTCTCAGGTCCCTGTTGAAGTGGGTAGAGTTAGGTTAAGGTCTAAATTTGAAGTGGATAGTGTTAGGTTCAGGTCTTAGGTCCCTGTTGAAGTGGGTAGGGTAAGGTTCAGGTCTAAAGTTAAAGTGGGTAGGGTTAGGTTTAGGTCTCAAGTCCCTTTTGAAGTGGGTAGGGTTAGGTTCAGGTCTTAGATCCCTGTTGAAGTGGGTAGGGTTAGGTTCATGTCTCAGGTCTAATGTTGAAGTGGGTAGGGTTAGGTTCAGGTCTCAGGTCCCTGTTGAAGTGGGTAGGGTTAGGTCTTAGGTCCCTGTTGAAGTGGGTAGGTTCAGGTCTCAGGTCCCTGTTGAAGTGGGTAGGGTTAGGTTCAGGTCTCAGGTCTAAAGTTGAAGTGGGTAGGGTTAGTTTCAGGTCTCAGGTCTAATGTTGAAGTGGGTAGGGTTAGGTTCAGGTCTCAGGTCCCTGTTGAAGTGGGTAGGGTTAGGTTCAGGTCTCAGGTCCCTGTTGAAGTGGGTAGGGTTAGGTTCAGGTCTCAGGTCCCCTTTGAAGTGGGTAGGGTTAGGTTCAGGTCTAAAGTTGAAGTGGTTAGGGTTAGGTTCAGGTCTCAGGTCCCTGTTGAAGTGGGTATGGTTAGGTTCAGGTCTTAGGTCTCTGTTGAAGTGGGTAGGGTTAGGTTCAGGTCTTAGGTCCCTGTTGAAGTGGGAAGGGTTAGGTTCAGGTCTTAGGTCTCTGTTAAAGTGGTTAGGGTTAGGTTCAGGTCTTAGGTCTCTGTTAAAGTGGTTAGGGTTAGGTTCAGGTTTTAGGTCCCTATTGAAGTGGGTAGGGTTAGGTTCAGGTCTCAGGTCCCTGTTGAAGTGGGTAGGGTTAGGTTCAGGTCTAATGTTGAAGTGGGTAGGGTTAGGTTCAGGTCTCAGGTCCCTGTTGAAGTGGGTAGGGTTAGGTTCAGGTCTAAAGTTGAAGTGGTTAGGGTTAGTTTCAGGTCTCAGGTCCCTGTTGAAGTGGGTAGTGTTAGGTTCAGGTCTTAGGTCCCTGTTGAAGTGGGTAGGGTAAGGTTCAGGTCTAAGGTTAAAGTGGGTAGGGTTTGGTTTAGGTCTCAAGTCCCTGTTGAAGTGGGTAGGTTCATGTCTCAGGTCCCTGTTGAAGTGGGTAGGGTTAGGTTCAGGTCTAAAGTTGAAGTGGGTTGGGTTAGTTTCAGGTCTCAGGTCTAATGTTGAAGTGGGTAGGGTTAGGTTCAGGTCTCAGGTCCCTGTTGAAGTGGGTAGGGTTAGGTTCAGGTCTAAAGTTGAAGTGGGTAGGGTTAGGTTCAGGTCTCAGGTCTCTGTTGAAGTGGGTAGGGTTAGGTTCAGGTCTTAGGTCCATGTTGAAGTGGGAAGGGTTAGGTTCAGGTCTTAGGTCTCTGTTGAAGTGGGTAGGGTTAGGTTCAGGTCTTAGGTCCCTGTTAAAGTGGGTAGGGTTAGGTTCAGGTCTTAGGTCCCTGTTGAAGTGGGAAGGGTTAGGTTCAGGTCTTAGGTCTCTGTTAAAGTGGTTAGGGTTAGGTTCAGGTTTTAGGTCCCTA
>CM051014.1:220920-230920 GCA_027704905.1 Muraenolepis orangiensis | reverse complement strand
CTATAGTCTTAAGTATAGTCTATAGTCTTAAGTATAGTCTTAAGTATAGTCTTAAGTATAGTCTATAGTCTTAAGCATAGTCTTTAGTATAGTCTATAGTCTTAAGTATAGTCTTTAATATCGTCTTTAGTATAGTCTATAGTCTTAAGTATAGTCTATAGTCTTAAGTATAGTCTATAGTCTTAAGTATAGTCTATAGTCTTAAGTATAGTCTTAAGTATAGTCTATAGTCTTAAGCATAGTCTTTAGTATAGTCTATAGTCTTAAGTATAGTCTTTAATATCGTCTTTAGTATAGTCTATAGTCTTAAGTATAGTCTATAGTCTTATGATTGTCTTTAGTATAGTTTATAGTCTTAAGCATAGTCTTTAGTATAGTCTATAGTCTTAAGTATAGTCTTTAATATCGTCTTTAGTATAGTCTATAGTCTTAAGTATAGTCTTAAGTATAGTCTATAGTATAGTCTATAGTCTTAAGTATAGTCGTAAGTATAGTCTCTAGTTGTAAGTATAGTCTTTAATATAGTGTTTAATATAATCTTTAATATAGTCCATAGTCTTTAATATAGTCAATAGTCTTTAATATAGTATTAAATATAGTCTATAGTCTTAATATAGTCTTTAATATAGTATTTAATATAGTCTATAGTCTTTAATATAGTATTTAGTATATTCTTTAGTACAGTATTTAGTATAGTCTATAGTATAGTCTTTAGTATAGTCTTTAGTACAGTATTTAGTATAGTCTATAGTCTTTAGTATAGTATTTAGTATATTCTTTAGTACAGTGTTTAGTATAGTCTATAGTCTTTAGTATAGTCTTTAGTACAGTATTTAGTATATTCTTTAATATAGTCTTTAGTATAGTCTTTCATTTTAGGTGCTTTCAGACTGCAGGAACCTTTTCATTGTTCTAAGAACTATTGGAGGAACTGTCCTCTTTTTGTTGTGTTCACATGGAACACAACATCATCTGTCATCTGAACAGGGTTAGTCAGGGTTAGTATAGTAAGGGTTAGTATCTAACATGTCATCAGAACAGGGTTAGTATAGTAAGGGTTAGTATCTAACATGTCATCAGAACAGGGTTAGTATAGTAAGGGTTAGTATCTAACATGTCATCAGAACAGGGTTAGTATAGTAAGGGTTAGTATCTAACATGTCATCAGAACAGGGTTAGTATAGTAAGGGTTAGTATCTAACATGTCATCAGAACAGGATTAGTATAGTAAGGGTTAGTATCTAACATGTCATCAGAACAGGGTTAGAATAGTAAGGGTTAGTATCTAACATGTCATCAGAACAGGGTTAGTCAGGGTTAGTATAGTACGGGTTAGTATCTAACATGTCATCAGAACAGGGTTAGTATAGTAAGGGTTAGTATCTAACATGTCAGAACAGGGTTAGGAGGTAGCAGCCAGGTACAGCCAGAGAGGATTTGAAAACTGCCAACTTTGGTAACTTCATTCAAAATAATAAAGAACTCAAACACAGGTGTAACAGGGATGACCAGACTGGTGTAACAGGGATGACCAGACTGGTGTAACAGGGATGACCAGACTGGTGTAACAGGGATGACCAGACTGGTGTAACGGGGATGACCAGACTGGTGTAACAGGGATGACCAGACTGGTGTAACAGGGATGACCAGACTGGTGTAACAGGGATGACCAGACTGGTGTAACAGGGATGACCAGACTGGTGTAACAGGGATGACCAGACTGGTGTAACAGGGATGACCAGACTGGTGTAACAGGGATGACCAGACTGGTGTAATTGGGATGACCAGACTGGTGTAACAGGGATGACCAGGCTGGTGTAACCGGAATGACCAGACTGGTGTAATTGGGATGACCAGACTGGTGTAACAGGGATGACCAGACTGGTGTAACAGGGATGACCAGACTGGTGTAACAGGGATGACCAGACTGGTGTAACAGGGATGACCAGACTGGTGTAATGGGGATGACCAGACTGGTGTAACCGGAATGACCAGACTGGTGTAACAGGGATGACCAGACTGGTGTAACAGGGATGACCAGGCTGGTGTAACCGGAATGACCAGACTGGTGTAATTGGGATGACCAGACTGGTGTAACGGGGATGACCAGACTGGTGTAACAGGGATGACCAGACTGGTGTAACAGGGATGACCAGACTGGTGTAATGGGGATGACCAGACTGGTGTAACGGGGATGACCAGAGTTACCCCTCCACTTCATCAGAAGTGGTGACTATTATAGTTTAGTCTTATAGTCGCTGAGTCACTCTACTTCTATCTACTGTATAGAGAGACTACATTACCCAGATTTCCTCTGTAGCCAGCTAGGCGTTGGCTTGTATAGGGTAGATTAACCACTAATTGTCATTTCAAGAATCATGTGGAATATATAGGGTGGGATTTTTTCCTATACGTTATTATTTAGTTGATCTTATTTTGTCCAAGCTCTTGCAGTGTGAGCTTGTCATAATCAAAGTGTCTTTGTTGTTCTTTGTTCTTTAGCTGACGGGAAGCCTGGTGACCCAGACAACATGTCTCTGTTAAAGGTAAAGGTCAAGTCAAGTCAAGTTTATTGTCACTTCACAGTTTACACAAGTATAAGCAGTGAGTGCAAATCTTATGTGCAAAACCCAACGACAGACAGCAGTTATAAATAAACAATAGAATAAAAATAAGTAAAAAAACTGTATAAAGGGCTATATATATATATATATATATATATAAATCAATGTAATCAAATATACATTGTTATATGCTATACTCCCTTGTTCAGCAGCCTGATGGCCTGACTGTGGAAGCTGTCCCGACTGTGGAAGCTGTCCCGACTGTGGAAGCTGTCCCGACTGTGGAAGCTGTCCCGACTGTGGAAGCTGTCCCTCAGTCTATTTGTGTGGCACTTGATACTGCGGTATCGCCTGCCTGACAGTAAAAGTGAATACAGTTGGTGGCTGGGGTGGGCAATGTCTTTTATGATGCGTTTGGCCTTGGCCATGCACCAATGGTTGAATATATCCAGGAGGGAGGGGAGCTCACCTCCAACGATATACTGGGCTGTCCGCACCACCCTTTGAAGCGCTCTGCGCTCGAGTGCGGTGCAGTTCCCGTACCAGGCGGTGATACACCCTGTAAGAACACTCTCGATTGTGCCGGTGTAGAATGTTCTCAGGATGCGGGGGCCCATGCTGAATTTCCTCAGACGCCTGAGGAAATACCGGTGTTGTTGGGCCCTTTTCACCACGTGCGTGGTGTGCGTGGACCATGTGAGGTCCTCGGAGATGTGCACGCCGAGGAACTTGATGCTGCTGACCCTCTCTACTGCAACACCGTCGATGGAGATAGGGGCGTGCTCTCCTCTCTGCTTCCTGTAGTCCACGATCAGCTCCTTGGTCTTCTTGACGTTGAGGGCGAGGCTGTTCTCCTTGCACCACTGCTTCAGTGATTCAACCTCCTCCCTGTAGGCTGTCTCGTCGTCGCCGGCGATCAGGCCCATCACTGTCGTGTCGTCAGCAAACTTGATGATGACGGACGGAGTGGCTCTGAGGTGGTGGTGCCCATCCTCAGCACCTGGTGGCGGTTGGACAGGAGGTCCAGTATCCAGCTGCACATGGATGGGGGCACGCCTAGACCTCTAAGCTTGGTGTCGAGCTTGGCAGGAACTATCGTGTATCGCTGGCTTCGTGCCGTTGACGTCGAACCGAGCAAAAAAAGTATTTAGCTCTCCTGGGAGGGAGGTAGAGGAGTTCTCTACACAACTGGTTCTCCCTCTGAAGTTCGTTATCGTCTGTAACCCCTGCCACATACCCCTCATGTCGTGGCTCTTGAATTTCTCCTCCATCCCTGTACTCCCGCTTGGCAGTGACGATGGTCTTACGGAGGTCGTAGCGGGCTCTCGTATACTCCTCCATATTCCCGGAGCCAAAGGTGGCGTTACGCGCGAGGTTAAAGCCCCACAAACACTTCGGATGTTTACTGGGATTCGCAGGCATGGATGCTCCCACACGATTGTGTGTTTAAAAGTCAACTAGTTGAACCAAGGCTTAGTTCAAATAGTTGTTGTTTTTTCTGCTGCAATGTAACAATATGCACAACATGAGGGTGGGATAGTGTGAAGTCCTCCCTCTTTTTCAATTTCCTTTTCTCCATCCGATTCATATTTCAGTGGACATCACTCCTTAAGATGTTCCACAGAGCAGCTGAGCACCTGGTCCAAACAACTGGCCAAAGTCTCCCGGCGAACCTCCCGACCTTTTGGATTTTCCGGCAGTTTAAAAGAAAAATAACCTTGTTTTTGAAGAAGATGTGGAGGTTTACACAAAATTGCACACATTATAATCTTTAATAATATTATAATTTGGAGGAACAACAAAATGTCTATTCTGTCAAAGTTGAGGGCACAAACAATTGCAGATGAATGGGGTTAATGTGTGCATATAAAGAGTAAAGAAGAAAAGAAGGCCCTGATGGTTTGCCGTATGTTAAGTTGTGTTTTGTAGCCGTTGTAAAGTTCTTAAAATCAAGTCAGACACAAAGTATTCTTTAAATTCCTTGGAGGATTTATTAGGATTGAAATATCCAAATACATGTCACATTATCGTAGCTCTCTTAACTCTGGTTTTAACTCTCCTTTAACTCCTTCTTTCTTTTTCTAACTTTATTTATTTCGCAACATCAACAAATTAACAACCAAGAGTGCCCCCTCCTGGACAGAACAGGAACACCACCGAACATAAACCACAAACATTACAGCCGTGACATAACCCTAACTGACCCACCTCCTGGGAACATTTACACCTCAGCTCTTCTCTGGATTTCTCTCTTCTTCGCTCCCTCCACTCCATGCATTCTTTCTTGATTTCTTTCTTGCCTGTTTGCTTTCATTTCCGTTCAGTCTCCCACCACCATATGTAAAGAGAATGTTCTTCATCTTTCCCACTTCTGGGAACTCTCCATCATGATCATCACACCTGTTACCTCCCCATGTCATCCATCTTGAACCCACAGGTAGGAACCTTAGTATTGAGGTGTTTTCCCTCAGTGTTCCCAGCGCTCGGGTTCCACTTGGGTTGGGGAGATGGCTGACTTTTAAAGGAAGGTATGGGTGGCAGGATAGCTCAGGAGGCAGAGCGGTCGCCTCACAACCGGAAGGTGGCTGGTTAGATCCCCGGCTCCTCCTAGCAAAAACTGTGGTGGTGTCCTTGAGCAAGACCCCCTAACCCTAACTGCTCCTGGCGTGCTGGCTGTCTCCGCCCTCGGTGGTGGTTGCAACACGCATCTCGAAATGCCTGGCCGACATCAGCAGATGGACAGCCGCCAACCACCTGAAGCTCAACCTTGACAAGACTGAGCTCCTCTTCATACCGGGGAAAGACTGCCCTCAGATGGACCTACTGGTCACCATCGAGAACACCCAAGTCTCCCCCTCAACCACAACAAGAGACCTTGGTGTGGTGGTAGATGACCAGCTGTCCTGCAATGCCAACGTCACCGCGGTGGCCCGATCTTGCAGAATTGCCCTCTACAACATCCGCAGGATCCGGCCCTTCCTCACACGTGAAGCGGCGCAGATCCTGGTCCAAGCGCTCGTCATCACCCGCCTCGACTACTGCAACTCTCTCCTGGCGGGACTCCCCGCCTCTGCAACCAAGCCCCTCCAACGCATCCAGAACGCAGCAGCACGCCTGGTATTCAACCTACCGAAATTCTCCCACGTGACCCCTCTCTTCCGCGAACTCCACTGGCTTCCGGTAACTGCTCGCATCAAATTCAAGATTCTGGTGCTGACCTTTAGGGCAGTCAATGGAACTGCCCCGGCCTACCTCCAGGCGTTGGTCAAACCCTACATCCCAGCCAGAGCGCTCCGCTCAACTTCTGCCAGGCGACTTGTTCGACCTTCACTAAGGTCAACCAAACATCGCTCGTCCAAAACCCAGCTCTTCACGGCTCTGGCCCCACAGTGGTGGAATGAACTCCCGTCTCATGTCAGGACGGCAGAGTCCCTCGCCAGCTTCCGCAAGAGACTCAAGACCCACCTGTTCAGAGTCCACCTGGACTCTCCTTTGTGAAACCCCTAAACTTGCTTAAGTCCTGACATTAATAGCTCTTAGCATGTTGTATATGTTAGCAAGTGTATGTCCTTAATGTTGTTAACACGCTCTTATCACAGCTACTTAAGCAGGTGACCTAGCAGTACGAAATTGTGTTCATCTTGTCAATAGGAATACTTGTGAACTGCTGTATTTATATGTTTGCGTACCCCAGTGTTATGCTATTGTCTGCTTCAACTAATGTACACCTTGTAAGTCGCTTTGGATAAAAGCGTCTGCCAAATGCCCTAAATGTAAATGTAAATGTAAATGGTTGAATGTGTGAATGAATGAATGTGTGTATGGATGGGTGAATGTGAGGCATGACTTGTATTGGATAAAAGCATTATTTATGTACCGTATATTGTTATTTATACATATTTAAAAGCTAAATATCCGTTCATGTTGAGGATGGGGTTAAAAGGATGTGTGGGCAATGTAAGAAGTTTGGGCCTCCAATGGGTGACTTGGTGGAACAAGTGGGAACCACAGACTCTTCAATCTGCTGGGGATTGACAGTACAGATTCTGAGGTCATTGGCTGGGTTTGCTTCCTAGTCATGTGTTCAGGACTCAAACCGTGGTTGATGGTTTCCGTCAGCGCCGACTTTGGTTTATATTAAACATGCAGCTTCTAAAGGATCTTGAATAAAAGTCTAATATTTGGAATAAGACAAAAGATGTGGATTACTAAATTACATATTGTGAATATTAAGTGGACTTTTCTTCCCTGAGTGGGGAATGGAACCCTGAACCCTGCTTGTGTAAATGCCCTGCTTAACTAGTTGAGACAAAGGACTAAGGTTTCTCCCACTCCTCATGGTTTTCTGTAGTTTCACCACTCATCTGAAACCAAACAACTAACACATCTCTGTCCAACCCTAGACCCCTCAACACCGTATTGAAATGTTTTGGAATATTATGGTTATGTACTGTATATATATATGTATACAGTATATATATACAGTATATATGTATACAGTATATATATATATATATATATGTATATATATATATATATATATATATATATATATATATATATATATATATATATATATATATATATATATATATATATATGTGTATACAGTATATATATATATGTGTATACAGTGTATATATATATATATATATATATATATATATATATGTATACAGTATATATATATATATATATATATATGTATACAGTATATATATATATATATATACTGTATACATATATATATATATATATGTATACTGTATATATATATGTATACAGTATATATATATATATATATGTATACAGTATATATATGTATATATATATATATATGTATACAGTATATATATATATGTATGTATATATATATATATGTGTATATATATATATATATATGTATACAGTATATATATGTATATGTATACATATATATATATATGTATACATATATATATACTGTATACATATATATATACATATATATATATATACTGTATACATATATATATACATATATATATATATACTGTATACATATATATATACTGTATACATATATATATATATGTATACAGTATATATATATATATATATATGTATACAGTGTATATATATATATATATATATATATATGTATACAGTATATATATATATATATATATATATATATATATATGTATACAGTATATATATATATATATATATATATATATATGTATACAGTATATATATATATATATGTATACTGTATACATATATATATATATATATATATATATATGTATACAGTATATATATATATATATATATATATATATATATGTATACAGTATATATATATATATGTATACTGTATACATATATATATATATATATATATATGTATACAGTATATATATATATATATGTATACAGTATATATATATATATATATATATATATATATATATATATATATATATGTATACATATATATATATATACTGTATACATATATATATATACAGTATATGTACTCTATCTCTATATCTCTATGTACAACCTAGAAATAAAGGTTTGGCTTCTACAGGTCTGTTGGTCTCTCTGTGTCTGCAGAAACAAATATCTCTCTCTGTGTCTGTCGCTCTCTCTCTCTCTCTGTCTGTCTGTCTGTCTGTAGAAACACTAATATCTCTCTGTTTCTCTCAGTGTCTGTAGGAACAAATCTCTCTCTGTGTCTCTCTGTGTCTGTAGGAACTCATCTCTCTCTGTGTCTCTCTCTGTCATGAACTAATATCTCTCTGTATGTCTCTGTGTGTCTGTAGAAACAAATCTCTCTGTGTCTGTATGAACTCATCTCTCTCTGTGTGTCTGTAGAAACTCATCTCTCTGTCTGTAGAAACTAATCTCTCTGTGTCTCTCTGTGTGTCTGTAGGAACTAAGTTATTTTTCTCTGTCTCTCTGTGTCTGTAGGAACTTCAGACGACTGAGGGAAAGGCCGATCACCGTGACGACCAGGCGTATCTTCAGCCAATCCAATTGCAGAAAACTACAACCTGTAGCAGGTGAGTAACTACTCAGCATCTTAAACTACTTAGCATGGTAAACTACTCGACATTTTAAGCTACTTAGCCTACGGTTGCGATGTTGGGGTGTACTGTTGCGATGTTGGGGTGTACGGTTGCCATGTTGGGGCGTACGGTTGCCATGTTGGGGCGTACGGTTGCCATGTTGGGGCCTATGGTCAGAAGCAAGATGTCACAACCTCCTGTCTGTTTTGAGGCTCTCTCTCTCCCATGGTTGTTGTTCTGTTTGACTAATTGTCTCGTCGTTCTTCTTCTGACTCAGTGTTTCTGGGTCTTGTCGGAGGGCGGAGACCCAGGACCGGCCGGCGAGCCGGGCAGAACCAAAATGGAGGGATGAGCAAAGCAACCAGGCCGCTGTGGACGAAGAGAAGGCGAGTGTTTTCTCTCAGAGTTTACAGGTTCGGTGGGGAAATAATTTGAGCTGATATTATTTATTGAAGTATCTATTTTTCCATTTATTCCTTCATGTATTTATTTATGTTAAAAGTCATGGCAACATTTTGTACCTTTCATACATTTAGAATTCTCAAAATTTGACATATGAGACTATCAGACCCCTCCTCTTTCAACCTTTGACCTCTCTGCTGGAGCCACGCTGATAAAATGTGTTTATGACGGCGCCACCTGGTGACCATCAGCTCACTCATTACACTCTGTAACGTTTGACAAGTCATTCCTTTACCAACTACTGCCCTTCTCTGTGTCCTCCAGTCTTCCGATGGCCTCCATGAAGACCCACCATCCTCCTCGCTCCGGGGCATCCTGAAGAAGAGCCGCTCCACCAGCCTTGAGTCTGACCTCGGTGACGCCACCAAGGTAACCACGGCAACCGCCTCCGCAGCGACCGTCGCCGAGCCGACCGGGTGGAGCGACAACACCGTCGGTGAGAGCGACTGTGAGGAGGAGGAGGATGAAGAGGAGCAGCAGGAGGAGATGGAGGAGGAGGAGGTGGAAGAGACATGGAACAAGAAGAGCATGGATGCCAGGATGGAAGAGGAGAGGAGCAGCTACAGCGGAGGGAGTCTGGAGGAGGAGGACGAGGAAGTTAGGAGCATCTCTTTGGACCAGAGCTTCGAGGAGACCACCCCGTCGGCATCCGAGGATGGCGAGGAGCTAGACAGCAGCCTGGATGGAGGTCGCAGTTTTGCCCTCAAGCAGAGGTCAGCCTCGTAGGCCCTACATGTGGGGCCCCTGGGAGATAAAAACTAATTAGTTTAAAAACTAATATTGGTCATTTATGGGATGTAAGTGTTTTTTAACACACAATATGGGGTGTAAAGATTAGTCTAAATACAATATGTACATAGAATTGACTATAATTGGAATTAACTGATACTTGTTAATGTGATAGAAACCTATTGTTAA
>CM051014.1:190920-215920 GCA_027704905.1 Muraenolepis orangiensis | reverse complement strand
ACAGTATGTAGTGTTTGCCTTCAAACTCAAGCAGGTCTGAGGCCACCTCCTCGAATGGTAGCTCTGGTGTTTCTGTCGGTATGAGCGGCTCTCTGGGAAGTTTGTTTTGGACCTCAGCACACTTGCAGCAATTTCTGACCATGTTCTCAATTTCAGCACTCATGCCTGGCCAGTATAGGACTTCCCGAGCTCGCTGCTTGCTCTTCACTATTCCTAGATGAGATTGATGTATGAGCTTCAACATGTCTGCTTGCATGGTGTGAGGCACCACAATGCGCAGGCCCTTATACACTATGCCATCAGACACAGCTAGTTGGCTTCTTGAGTCCCAGTATGGTTGAACAGGAATGGGCACTTCTCTTCGGCTGTCTGGCCAGCCTTGTTGAATTGTCTGCTGGAGAAGGCTTAACTCCTCTTTTGAGCATTCTTGCAGTTCTGTGTATTTCTGCTCACTCACTGACACAAAGTTGAGCATGGAGACACACTCTAGGCTACCTGCCTCTGGTGTGCTGTCCTCCAGCTGTGCTCTGGACAAGGTGTCAGGCAGCTCCATGTCCTTTCCTCTTCTGTACTTGACTGAGATGTCATACCACTGTAGTCGCAGGCGCATTCTCTGGATGCGCATAGGAGTAGACAGCAGCGGCTTCCTGTAGATGTCCTCGAGCGGCTTGTGGTCATTGTATATTGTGACGTGTTTCCCAAATATGTAATGGTGAAACTTAATGCAGGCATGAACAATGGAGAGCATTTCCTTCTCAATTTGCGCATAGCGTGTCTCTGCATCGGTCAATGATCTGGACGAGAAGGCGACAGGCTGATTGTCCTGCAGTAACACTGCTCCCAGTCCCATGCTGCTGGCGTCACTGTATATCTCTACAGGCTTGGCTACGTCATAGTACTTAAGCACCGGAGGGTGCGCACATAGCTGCCTGAGCTCGTCAAACGCTTGTTGTTGTGCTGGCTGCCATCTAAACTCCACGTCGCTCTTCAGGAGCTGTCGCAGTGGAGCGTCTACCTCACTTAAGTTTGGAATGAACTTTGACAGGTACGTTACAAACCCTAGGAAACGGCGGACACCGTCCTTGTCTGTTGGCGGTGGCATGCACCTTACTGCTTCAGTTTTCGCAGGGTCAGGCTTCAGACCATCAGCTGTAATCAGGTGACCCACATATGGCACTGTTGACTGACGAATGTGACACTTGTCAAAGTTAAGCTTTAGATTGTAGCTCGTGGCTCTCTCGACTACTTTGCAGAGTATTGCGTCGTGCTCTTTCATTGTGGGTGCTGCTATCAGAATGTCATCCATGACACCTGTGGCTCCACTAATTCCTTCTAGCATCTGGTCCATGATGCGCTGGAATATTTCAGGTGCACATTTGATCCCAAAGGGCAGTCTCAGCCATCTGAACCTCCCCATTGGAGTGTTGAAGGTGGTGAGAAAGGATGATGCTTCATCCAGCTCTATCTGGAGGAACCCGGATTTAGCATCTAAGACTGAGAATACTTTTGCACCTGGTATGGTGGAAATCACTTGTTCTACGGTGCGCATTGGGTGATGTTCCCTTTTTACTGCTTTGTTCAGGTCACTTGGATCTATGCAGATTCTTATCTTGTCTTTGACTACCATAGAACTGACCCGCTCTGTGGGCTTGTGCACCTTCGTGATGTGACCATCTCTCACCTCACCCTAACCTAACCCTAACCCTGCACAACACCCATTGCGTCTGGATCAATCTTAATTGTGTATTTGCCTGGCAAAGTCCCTGTAGTGCGTGCCAGCTCTGGAAAATCACTCAGGCCCATGGGTACATTTGGTGTCAGTGTGGTGTCATTAGCAGTGCTCACCTTGTTAATTTTGACACCATCCTGCAGGGAGCCCAGTCGAATAATTAGGCCTAAAGCCTCAGCTGTAGCACCACTGAGCACATTCTCTTGAGCAATGTCCATTATCTCCAGCTCTGCTTTGGCTTCACGGTCTTTGTATTTGAGTGGAAGATCAACTGCAGCAACTGGTCTCAGCCTGTGGTTTGAATAGGAGCGCAGTATTCTGTTTGAGCGTTTTAGCTCTCCTTGGTGCTTTAGTAGCTGGTAACTGTCTAGAGTCAGTGTGTTGCACTTTGCACCGGTATCTATTCTAAACTGCACCTCCTGAGACAGAACACAGAGGTTTATCACCCACTTGTCATCTGCCACTATGGCTACTGGAGCCTCCTCCTGTGTCAGGCTTATATTCAGCATTTCCTCATCTGGTGGGTCCTCTTCAGCTGACTCCACCCTCACTGAGCTCGTGCCACGGCTGTGACACACTGCTGCCCAGTGGTTTGATTTGTGACAGTATGAACATGTGGAGCCCTGTGCTGGACATTTGCCTTGATTCCACGAATGCTGGGGGTGTTTTCCACATTTTGGGCATTTGATTTGATTTCCTGCTGTCTGTCTCTGCTGAACGGTTTTGACTGTACATAGCTCTGTGGCTTTTTATTGTAGACTGTGTACTTCGATCTGGTGGACACTGTTGACACTTGTGAATCTTCCTCTCTGACAATCATCATTTGTTTTTGTGACATTTCAAACTGTTGGGGAATCTCTATGGCCTTGGCCAGTGTCAGGTCCTCACCTTTATCCAACAGTCTTTCCTGGACTCGTTTTTCTCTCACCCCAGCTATTATAGCGTCAATTAACATGTGATCTGAGTCTCAGACTCTCAGTCCATCAATTAACATGTGATCTGAGTCTCAGACTCACAGTCCATCAATTAACATGTGACCTGAGTCTCAGACTCCCAGTCCATCAGTAGGAGCTTCAGATCCTTCACAAAGTGATCAAACCCTCCACTTTGTTTCCTTTGCTTGAAACGATGCCTTGCTATTCTTTTATTCTTCCTCAGTCTTATGTACATTGCAAATTTATCCAAAACTTTGACTGGATCCTGTTTCTCACCGTCGGCCCAAGTTAACGTCCTGTAGATTTCTCTGCCTTGTTCGTCGATCCACGTTCCCAGCCAGCCGCTCGTTGTTTAGCTTCTAGCTCAGAGAGGGGACCGTCGAGCACCAAGTCAACGTGGCTGCGGAACCTCTCAAACTCTTGATAGAAATCAGCAGCTTCCCAGTCAATCTTAGGGTGATCAAACGCTGTAGAAGCCATGGTTGCGCGGTGTGTTCTTGACACGTTTCTGACACCATGTAAGATACTTGTGTAGTGTGTATAAGCACGGAGATCGACAAGTGTGTTAATTGAGACTTGTGTGTTTATTCAAGCCGGTGCGGAACCGCCGGTACGGCAGGCACAGAGGGACCAAATAGACCGTGCCTACGGAAGCCCATAATGCAAAAAGCAAAGCCACAATACATTACAGTTTGTTGTAACAAAGTGGTTCGTTGTAACACTGTGGTTCCTTGGAACACAGTGGTTTGTTGTAACACAATGGTTAGTTGTACCATTAAACACAGTGTTGTAACACAGTTACACAGTTTGTTGTAACGCAGTGGTTAATTGTAACATTTAACACAGTGGTTCATTGTAACAGGGGTTCAGTGTAACATGTAACACAGTAGTTTGTTGTAACCAGTGGTGTAACAGTACATGCAGCCATACGACGAATACGTCTGATCCACACCAATCCAAAAGGTGGCGATAAAGTTAAAGCTTTTGTTGTATCAAACCGTGACATCAAAACCACCAAAAGGTACGTACCGAACGCTCACCCACAGTAGTTGGTTGTTACAACCAACTACTGTGTTACATGTTACACAGTGGTTGGTTGTTACAACCAACTACTGTGTTACATGTTACACAGTAGTTGGTTGTTACAACCAACTACTGTGTTACATGTTACACAGTGGTTGGTTTTAGTGGTTACAGTACATTACATTACAGTCATTTAGCAGACGCTTTTATCCAAAGCGACTTACAATAGTGTGTTTCAACAAAGGAAGGTAAGAGAACAACTCGTCACCAGAAGTCAAAAGTGCATTTAATTTCTCTCCAAAGTCTCCAAGAACTGAACCAGTGCTCAGGTAGAAGTACAATAAGTTCAGGTACAATTACAGTAAGGTAAAAGTACAATAAGTTGGCAAACAATATATAATATCTAGAACAATATCTACCTAATAATCTACTTGGATAATCGACTTAGTGCTACGAGGAAGGATCCGGGTAGTGTGTCCTGAAGGAGATGGGTTTTCAGCCTGCGGCTGAAGATGGGCAATGACTCTGCAGTCGTGACCTCCGTGGGGAGTTTGTTCCACCAAATTGGGGCCAGGAAAGAGAAGAGCCGTGACCACGTAGATCGGCCACAGGGGCCCCTAAGCGAGGGGGCGAGCAGACGGCCCGATGAAGCAGAGCGAAGTGGACGGGCGGGGATGTAGGGCTTGACCATTGCCTGGAGGTTGGATGGAGCTGTTCCTTTTACTGCCTTGTAGGCACCAAGGTCTTGAACTGGATGGAGCAGCTACAGGGAGCCAGTGTAGAGACCAAAGGAGGGTAGATGTGTGGGAGATCTTGGGTCGGTTGAACACCAGGCGAGCTGCAGCTTTCTGAATGAGCTCCAGGGGTCTGATGACAGACGCCAGGTGCCAGCAAGGAGGGAGTTGCAGTAGTCCAGCCTGGATGAGCACCTGCACAGCCTTTTCAGTGAGAACACAGCAGTTTGTTGTAACCAGTGGTGTAATAGTAATGTATTCGTGGTTGTTACAACCAACCACTGTTACATGTTACACAGTGGTTTGTTGTAACACTGGTTGGTTGTAACACAGTGGTTTGTTGTAACATCTTACACAGTGGTTTGTTTTAACAAAGTGGTTTGTTGTAACACACTGGTTGGTTGTAACACAGTGGTTGGTTGTAGCATATAACACAGTGGTTGGTTGTAGCATGTAACACAGTGGTTTGTTGTAACATGTAACACAGTGGTTGGTTGTAACACAGTGGTTGGTTGTAACACAGTGGTTGGTTGTAACACAGTGGTTGATTGTAACACTGGTTGGTTGTAACACAGTGGTTGGTTGTAGCATGTAACACAGTGGTTGGTTGTAGCATGTAACACAGTGGTTGGTTGTAGCATGTAACACAGTGGTTTGTTGTAACATGTAACACAGTGGTTGGTTGTAACACTGGTTGGTTGTAACACAGTGGTTTGTTGTAACATGTAACACAGTGGTTTATTGTAACACAGTGGTTGGTTGTAACACAGTAGTTTGTTGTAACATGTAACACAGTTGTTGGTTGTAACACAGTGGTTGATTGTAACACTGGTTGGTTGTAACACAGTGGTTGTAATATGTAACACATTGGTTTGTTGTAACATGTTACACAGTGGTTTGTTGTAACATAGTTGTTTGTTGTAACACAGTGGTTGGTTGTAACATGTAACACAGTGGTTTGTTGTAACACAGTGGTTTGTTGTAACATGTAACAGTTGTTTGTTGTAACATGTTACACAGTGGTTGGTTGTAACACAGTAGTTTGTTGTAACATGTAACACAGTGGTTGGTTATAACACAGTTGTTGGTTGTAACACAGTGGTGATGGAAGTGGCTCTAGGGAAATAGCTGGCCTGGATTGGCCCTCTGAGGCTACCAGTTGAAGTATGGGTTATGGTTCTTTAATAGTTTGTTAAACTAGTGAAGATACCAGGACACTGGTAGACTAAACTAGTGAAGATACCAGGACACTGGTAGACTAAACTAGTGAAGATACCAGGACACTGGTAGACTAAACTAGTGAAGATACCAGGATACTGGTAGACTAAACTAGTGAAGGTACCTGGACACTGGTAGACTAAACTAGTGAAGATACTTGGACACTGGTAGACTAAACCAGTGAAGGTACCAGGACACTGGTAGACTAAACTAGTGAAGGTACCTGGACACTGGTAGACTAAACTAGTGAAGATACTTGGACACTGGTAGACTAAACAAGTGAAGATACCTGGACACTGGTAGACTAAACCAGTGAAGGTACCTGGACACTGGTAGACTAAACTAGTGAAGGTACCAGGACACTGGTAGACTAAACTAGTGAAGGTACCTGGACACTGGTAGACTAAACTAGTGAAGATACCAGGATACTGGTAGACTAAACAAGTGAAGATACCTGGACACTGGTAGACTAAACCAGTGAAGGTACCTGGACACTGGTAGACTAAACTAGTGAAGATACCAGGATACTGGTAGACTAAACAAGTGAAGATACCTGGACACTGGTAGACTAAACCAGTGAAGGTACCTGGACACTGGTAGACTAAACTAGTGAAGATACCAGGATACTGGTAGACTAAACCAGTGAAGGTACCTGGACACTGGTAGACTAAACTAGTGAAGGTACCAGGACACTGGTAGACTAAACTAGTGAAGATACCTGGACACTGGTAGACTAAACTAGTGAAGATACTTGGACACTGGTAGACTAAACTAGTGAAGGTACCTGGACACTGGTAGACTAAACTAGTGAAGGTACCTGGACACTGGTAGACTAAGCCAGTGAAGGTACCTGGACACTGGTAGACTAAACTAGTGAAGATACCAGGACACTGGTAGACTAAACTAGTGAAGGTACCAGGACACTGGTAGACTAAACCAGTGAAGGTACCTGGACACTACCTAAACTAGTGAAGGTTACCATTATGACATCTTGTTGGTTGACCCACCTCATCTACCATAGAACCAAGATGGACCCAAGATGGCCGCTAGACGTCATGGTAACTAACTGCTTTGCGTTGAATGTCGTTGTCAGAAGTCAAGTGGGGATGTGGAGACCAAAGTATCTCTGGCAGACCGGATGAAAGTCCTGCAGGAGAAGGAGGAGCAGTGGAAGAACCGGGGAAAGGGAGCCGCCAACGACTCCTGCCAGTTCACCGTGGCCGGACGCATGGCCAAGAAAGGTGAGACTCTCTAACCCTGACTCTAACTCTCTAACCCTTACTCTCCAACCCTAAGAGAGGTGAGACTCTCTAACCCTGACTCTAACTCTCTAACCCTAAGAGAGGTGAGACTCTCTAACCCTGACTCTAACTCTCTAACCCTAAGAGAGGTGAGACTCTCTAACCCTGACTCTAACTCTCTAACCCTTACTCTCCAACCCTAAGAGAGGTGAGACTCTCTAACCCTGACTCTAACTCTCTAACCCTAAGAGAGGTGAGACTCTCTAACCCTGACTCTAACTCTCTAACCCTTACTCTCCAACCCTAAGAGAGGTGAGACTCTCTAACCCTGACTCTAACTCTCTAACCCTCACTCTCCAACCCTAAGAGAGGTGAGACTCTCTAACCCTGACTCTAACTCGCTAACCCTAAGAGAGGTGAGACTCTCTAACCCTGACTCTAACTCTCTAACCCTAAGAGAGGTGAGACTCTCTAACCCTGACTCTAACTCTCTAACCCTTACTCTCCAACCCTAAGAGAGGTGAGACTCTCTAACCCTGACTCTAACTCTCTAACCCTAAGAGAGGTGAGACTCTCTAACCCTGACTCTAACTCTCTAACCCTTACTCTCCAACCCTAAGAGAGGTGAGACTCTCTAACCCTGACTCTAACTCTCTAACCCTAAGAGAGGTGAGACTCTCTAACCCTGACTCTAACTCGCTAACCCTAAGAGAGGTGAGACTCTCTAACCCTGACTCTAACTCTCTAACCCTTACTCTCCAACCCTAAGAGAGGTGAGACTCTCTAACCCTGACTCTAACTCGCTAACCCTTACTCTAACCCTAAGAGAGGTGAGACTCTAGTCTGTCACGTTCTGAAACGGTGTGATATATGTTGTGTGTTCATTGAGGCTGCAGTGGTAAATATTTGGTTAAGAAGGTTGGGGTTATAGCTTCCTCCTGTCCAAATGCATGGTGGGTTGTGGTTCTAGATATATCACTCTATAACACCGCTTGATACACCTGTATAACACCGCTTGATACACCTGTATAACACTGTTTGATACACCTGTATAACACCGTTTGATACACCTGTATAACACCGCTTGATACACCTGTATAACACCGCTTGATACACCTGTATAACACCGCTTGATACACCTGTATAACACCGCTTGATACACCTGTATAACACCGCTTGATACACCTGTATAACACCGCTTGATACACCTGTATAACACCGCTTGATACACCTGTATAACACCATTGGCTGCAATTTCCATCTCAACAACTTCCTGGTATGGGATATGATTTCAGATCATTACAAACCATAGGATCTCAGTGAATTCATGACTTTGCAAACATGACTTCAGTAAATTCAATGAAGATGTTATTTCAAATTCAAGGGCCCATATTGTAACACCTGGTGGTAAATAAGGACCCTTAAAACAACATATTGTAACACCTGGTGGTAAATAAGGACCCTTAAAACAACATATTGTAACACCTGGTGGTAAATAAGGACCCTTAAAACAACATAGTGTAACACCTGTAAATAAGGACCCTTAAAGCAACATATTGTAACATCCTAAATAAGGACCCTTAAAACAACATATTGTAACACCCTGTAAATAGGGACCCTTAAAGCAACATTTTGTAACACCCTAAATAAGGACCCTTAAAAAAACATATTGTAACACCCTGTAAATAAGGACCCTTAAAGCAACATATTCTAACACCTGGTGGTAAATAAGGACCCTTAAAACAACATATTCTAACACCCTGTCTACCTTGAGTTCTTGATATATACATATACTGTATATATATAAGTATATCCATATTCTGTCCACCAGGTCTGGTGATCAAGCAAGACTCTCCTCGCCTCAAGAAGAGCACTGTGACTCCAGTGAAGCCTCAAGAAGGTACAACTAACCAACCCACTCGAGTGTAGTTATGGTTATAGTATAGTTGTAGTATAATTATAGCTTTAGTATAATTATAGTTGTTGTATAGTTGTTGTATACTTGTAGTATACTTTGAGTATAGCTATAGTTGTTTTATACTGTAGTATACTTGTAGTATAGTTAAAGTTGTTGTATACTTGTAGTTAAGTGATAGTTGTTGTATACTTGTAGTATAGTTATAGTTGTTGTATAGTTGGATAGTTATACTTGTAGTACAGTTATAGTTGTTGTATAGTTGCATAGTTTTAGTATAGTTATAGTTGTTGTTTAGTTGTAGGATAGTTATAGTATAGTTATAGTTGTTGTATAGTTGTATAGTTTTACTTGTAGTATAGTTACAGTTGTAGGGTAGTAATAGTTGTAGTGTTGTGTAGTTGTAGGATAGTTGTAGTATAGTTATAGTTGTTGTTTAGTTATAGTTGTTTTTTAGTTATAGTTGTAGTATAGTTATAGTTGTTGTTTAGTTATAGTTGTAGTATAGTTATAGTTGTTGTTTAGTTATAGTTGTTGTTTAGTTATAGTTGTAGTATAGTTCTGGTTATAGTATAGTTATAGTTGTAGTATAGTTATAGTTGTTGTTTAGTTATAGTTGTAGTATAGTTATAGTTGTAGGATAGTTGTAGTATAGTTATAGTTGTAGTATAGTTATAGTTGTTGTTTAGTTATAGTTGTAGTATAGTTATAGTTGTAGGATAGTTGTAGTATAGTTATAGTTGTTGTTTAGTTATAGTTGTAGTATAGTTATAGTTGTAGGATAGTTATGGTTATAGTAAAGTTATAGTTGTAGTATAGTTATAGTTGTTGTTTAGTTATAGTTGTAGTATAGTTATAGTTGTAGGATAGTTGTAGTATAGTTATAGTTGTTGTTTAGTTATAGTTGTAGTATAGTTATAGTTGTAGGATAGTTCTGGTTATAGTAAAGTTATAGTTGTAGTATAGTTATAGTTGTAGTATAGTTATAGTTGTTGTTTAGTTATAGTTGTAGTATAGTTATAGTTGTAGGATAGTTATAGTTGTTGTTTAGTTATAGTTGTAGTATAGTTATAGTTGTAGTATAGTTCTGGTTATAGTATAGTTATAGTTGTAGGATAGTTCTGGTTATAGTAAAGTTATAGTTGTAGTATAGTTATAGTTGTAGTATAGTTATAGTTGTAGTATAGTTATAGTTGTAGTATAGTTATAGTTGTTGTTTAGTTATAGTTGTAGTATAGTTATCGTTGTAGGATAGTTCTGGTTATAGTAAAGTTATAGTTGTAGGATAGTTCTGGTTATAGTATAGTTATAGTTGTAGGATAGTTCTGGTTATAGTAAAGTTATAGTTGTAGTATAGTTATAGTTGTTGTTTAGTTATAGTTGTAGTATAGTTATAGTTGTAGTATAGTTATAGTTGTAGTATAGTTATCGTTGTAGGATAGTTCTGGTTATAGTAAAGTTATAGTTGTAGGATAGTTCTGGTTATAGTATAGTTATAGTTGTAGGATAGTTCTGGTTATAGTAAAGTTATAGTTCTAGTATAGTTATAGTTGTTGTTTAGTTATAGTTGTAGTATAGTTATAGTTGTAGGATAGTTCTGGTTATAGTAAAGTTATAGTTGTAGTATAGTTATAGTTGTAGGATAGTTCTGGTTATAGTAAAGTTATAGTTGTAGTATAGTTATCGTTGTAGGATAGTTCTGGTTATAGTAAAGTTATAGTTGTTGTTTAGTTATAGTTGTAGTATAGTTATAGTTGTAGGATAGTTCTGGTTATAGTAAAGTTATAGTTGTTGTTTAGTTATAGTTGTAGTATAGTTATAGTTGTAGGATAGTTCTGGTTATATTAAAGTTATAGTTGTTTAGTTATAGTTGTAGTATAGTTATCGTTGTAGGATAGTTCTGGTTGTAGTATAGTTATAGTTGTAGGATAGTTCTGGTTATAGTAAAGTTATAGTTATAGTTGTAGTATAGTTATAGTTGTAGGATAGTTATAGTTGTAGGATAGTTCTGGTTATAGTAAAGTTATAGTTGTAGTATAGTTATAGTTGTAGGATAGTTGTAGTATAGTTATAGTTGTTGTTTAGTTATAGTTGTAGTATAGTTATAGTTGTAGGATAGTTCTGGTTATAGTAAAGTTATAGTTGTAGTATAGTTATAGTTGTAGTATAGTTATAGTTGTTGTTTAGTTATAGTTGTAGTATAGTTATAGTTGTAGGATAGTTATAGTTGTTGTTTAGTTATAGTTGTAGTATAGTTATAGTTGTAGTATAGTTCTGGTTATAGTATAGTTATAGTTGTAGGATAGTTCTGGTTATAGTAAAGTTATAGTTGTAGTATAGTTATAGTTGTAGTATAGTTATAGTTGTAGTATAGTTATAGTTGTAGTATAGTTATAGTTGTAGTATAGTTATAGTTGTTGTTTAGTTATAGTTGTAGTATAGTTATCGTTGTAGGATAGTTCTGGTTATAGTAAAGTTATAGTTGTAGGATAGTTCTGGTTATAGTATAGTTATAGTTGTAGGATAGTTCTGGTTATAGTAAAGTTATAGTTGTAGTATAGTTATAGTTGTTGTTTAGTTATAGTTGTAGTATAGTTATAGTTGTAGTATAGTTATAGTTGTAGTATAGTTATCGTTGTAGGATAGTTCTGGTTATAGTAAAGTTATAGTTGTAGGATAGTTCTGGTTATAGTATAGTTATAGTTGTAGGATAGTTCTGGTTATAGTAAAGTTATAGTTCTAGTATAGTTATAGTTGTTGTTTAGTTATAGTTGTAGTATAGTTATAGTTGTAGGATAGTTCTGGTTATAGTAAAGTTATAGTTGTAGTATAGTTATAGTTGTAGGATAGTTCTGGTTATAGTAAAGTTATAGTTGTAGTATAGTTATCGTTGTAGGATAGTTCTGGTTATAGTAAAGTTATAGTTGTTGTTTAGTTATAGTTGTAGTATAGTTATAGTTGTAGGATAGTTCTGGTTATAGTAAAGTTATAGTTGTTGTTTAGTTATAGTTGTAGTATAGTTATAGTTGTAGGATAGTTCTGGTTATATTAAAGTTATAGTTGTTTAGTTATAGTTGTAGTATAGTTATCGTTGTAGGATAGTTCTGGTTGTAGTATAGTTATAGTTGTAGGATAGTTCTGGTTATAGTAAAGTTATAGTTATAGTTGTAGTATAGTTATAGTTGTAGGATAGTTATAGTTGTAGGATAGTTCTGGTTATAGTAAAGTTATAGTTGTAGTATAGTTATCGTTGTAGGATAGTTCTGGTTATAGTAAAGTTATAGTTGTTGTTTAGTTATAGTTGTAGTATAGTTATAGTTGTAGGATAGTTCTGGTTATATTAAAGTTATAGTTGTTGTTTAGTTATAGTTGTAGTATAGTTATCGTTGTAGGATAGTTCTGGTTGTAGTATAGTTATAGTTGTAGGATAGTTCTGGTTATAGTAAAGTTATAGTTATAGTTGTAGTATAGTTATAGTTGTAGGATAGTTATAGTTGTAGGATAGTTATAGTTGTAGGATAGTTCTGGTTATAGTAAAGTTATAGTTGTTGTTTAGTTATAGTTGTAGTATAGTTATAGTTGTAGGATAGTTCTGGTTATAGTAAAGTTATAGTTGTTGTTTAGTTGTAGTATAGTTATAGTTGTAGGATAGTTCTGGTTATAGTAAAGTTACAGTTGTAGGATAGTTATAGTTGTAGTATAGTTATAGTTGTAGGATAGTTCTGGTTATAGTAAAGTTATAGTTGTAGTATAGTTATAGTTGTAGGATAGTTCTGGTTATAGTAAAGTTATAGTTGTTGTTTAGTTATAGTTGTAGGATAGTTATAGTTGTAGGATAGTTCTGGTTATAGTAAAGTTATAGTTGTAGTATAGTTATAGTTGTAGTATAGTTCTGGTTGTAGGATAGTTATAGTTGTAGGATAGTTCTGGTTATAGTATAGTTATAGTTGTAGTATAGTTATAGTTGTAGGATAGTTCTGGTTATAGTATAGTTATAGTTGTAGGATAGTTCTGGTTATAGTAAAGTTATAGTTGTAGTATAGTTATAGTTGTAGGATAGTTATGGTTGTAGGATAGTTATGGTTATAGTAAAGTTATAGTTGTATACTTGAACGGTCGGGCGGCAGGATAGCCCAGTCGGTTGGGACTTGGGAACCAGAAGGTCGCTGGTTCAAGTCCCCAAACCGGATCAAGTTGGTAGTGAGAACTGGTACTTGGAAAAAGTTGCCAGTTGGCCTCCTGAGTACTTGAGCAAGGCACTAGACCCCTACACTGCTCCCTGGGCGCTGTGTATACAATATCTGCTCACTGCTCCTAATTCTAGGATGGGTTAAATACAGAGAAACCCATTTCACTGTGTGGACATGTGACCAATAAATAGGATTCAATCCTCCTTAGATTTTAGTATAGTTGTACTGCAACAACTTTTGTTGTAGTTGTAAAAATCTGATATTTTGTTTATTTTGAATGTAGTCCAAATCTTCATCATATATTTGACTCTTTTGTTTTTCCTATATATGAATATTTATACATATTTACTGTTCCAGACATCTCTACCAGATCCTCCATCACCGTGGAGGGAGATAAACGTCTGGAGAAGCTGGAATCCTTCTTGGACAAACTCCACAGTAAAGGTACGTTCAGAATATAGTTTCTTTCTTAATGTTTATATTTCCTTGATTTTCAGGAAGTAAAACCAAGTTTTCTTTTTCTTCATGTTAGGGAGATATGTTAACCCTCATCCAGAATCTTACTGTGAAGGGTTAGTGTTAGGGGTTAGTTTAAGGGGTAAGTGTTAGTGTTAATGTTAGTTAGTCTTCATGTTAAGGTGATATGTTAACCCTCATCCAGAATCTTACTGTGAAGGGTTAGTGTTAGGGGTTAGTTTAAGGGGTAAGTGTTAGTGTTAATGTTAGTTAGTCTTCATGTTAAGGTGATATGTTAACCCTCATCCAGAATCTTACTGTGAAGGGTTAGTGTTAGGGGTTAGTTTAAGGGGTAAGTGTTAGTGTTAATGTTAGTTAGTCTTCATGTTAAGGTGATATGTTAACCCTCATCCAGAATCTTACTGTGAAGGGTTAGTGTTAGGGGTTAGTTTAAAGGGTAAGTGTTAGTGTTAATGTTAGTTAGTCTTCATGTTAGGGAGATATGATAACCCTCATCCAGAATCTTACTGTGAAGGGTTAGTGTTAGGGGTTAGTTTAAGGGCTAAGTGTTAGTGTTAATGTTAGTTAGTCTTCATGTTAAGGTGATATGTTAACCCTCATCCAGAATCTTACTGTGAACAAATAGCTTTGATTGGGGCCGGTCTAGTCCTGAAACTGTTTTAGATGTTTGGGTTCCTAACCCAGGGTTAACCCTAACCTTAACACTAGGGGGTTAATGTTAGGGTTAGTGTTAGGGTCAATGTTAGTTAGTGTTAATGTTAGTTAGGGTTAGGGTTAGTGTTAATCTTAGTTAGTGTTAGTGCTAGTTAGGGTTAGTGTTAATGTTTGTTAGGGTTAGTGTTAATTAGTGTTAGTGTTAGTTAGGGTTAATCTTAGTTAGTGTTAGTGTTAATGTTAGTTAGGGTTAGTTGGTGGTTAGTGTTTGTTAGTGCTAGTTAGGGTTAGTGTTAATGTTAGTGTTAGTGTTGGTTACGGTTAGTGTTAGGGTAAGTGTTCAGGTTAGTGTTAGTTAGGGTTAGTGTTAATGTTTGTTAGGGTTAGTGTTTATGTTAGTAAGCATTAGTGTTAGTGTTAGTGTTAGTTAGGGTTAATGTTAATGATTGTTTGGGTTAGTGTTTATGTTCGTAAGCATTATTGTTAGTGTTAATGTTAGTTAGGGTTAGTTGGTGCTTAGTGTTAGGATAAGTGTTCGGGTTAGTGTTAATGTTAGTTAGGGTTAGTTAGTGTTAATGTTAGTTTGGGTTAGTGTTAATGTTAGTTAGTGTTAGTGTTTGTTAGTGTTAGTTTTAATGTTAGTGAGTGTTAGTGTTAGTTAGGGTTAGTCTAAGGTTTAGTGTTAGTGTTAATGTTAGTCAGTGTTATTGTTAATGTTAGTTAGGGTTAGGGTTAGTGTTAATGTTAGGGTTATGAATTGTGTTAGGGTTAGTGTTAGTGTTGGTGTTAGTGTAATGGTTAGCTTAGTGTTGGGGTTAGTGTTAGGGTTAAGGTAAGTGTCAGGGTTATGGTTAGTGTTAGTGTTGGTGTTAGAGTTATGGTTAGGTTAGTGTTTGGGTTAAGGTTAGTGTCGGGGTTAGGGTAAGTTTAAAGTGTTAGTGTTAGGGTTAGTTTCAGGGGTTAGCTTTAATGTCAGGGTTAGGGTTATGAATTGTGTTAGGGTTAGTGTATGTGTTAGGGTTAAGGTTAGTGTCAGGGTTAAGTTAGTGTAAGGTTAGGGTTCATTTTAGGGGTTAGTGTTAACCGTAACCACCAAGGGAGTGTTTTTGTTGACTCTTCAAAACGTTTTCTTTCATTCACACTTCCTGTTTCACACAATTCCTGTTTCACACTTCCTGTTTCACACACTCATCCTCACACACTTCCTGTTTCACACTTCCTGTTCCCTGTGGTTGAGGTGCGGGTCAGGGCCGGTGGTCCACCATCGAGGTGACAGAGGAGACTGAGAAGGAGGTAATGACCCTGGATGACGAGGAGACCTTCGGTAGCTTCTACAAGACGACCTCGCCTCTCCACACCCACGTGGACCTCAGCCTCGTGGACCTCAGCCTCATCCAGAGCAGCACACCCATGTACCTTGACTTCTTGATATAATATATATATACATATTCGATTGTTGTTAGATTTAAATGTTAATATTTGAAGATATTGTTGATTACGATGTAATCATTCCTTGTTTTGGTCGAGCCTGCATATAACCAATCAATGTGTGTGTGTGTGTATGTGGGTCCAGGCTGACCTCCATCACGGCGGCTCACAGACGTGCTCTGCGTCCGGCCCGGAGGACCCGAGGCTCCAGGAACCCCCTGAGGGCCCTGGCTGCCCGGGCCGACCTGAGGCAGGGCTACACGGAGCAGAGGCTGAACGTGGCCTCGGTGGAGACCAAGAGGATCCAGGTGGAGAGAAGTAAGTCTCTATGAGGCTGTGTGTAGAGGATGAGGAGGCCGCACCACGAGGGACATGCAGCAGGGCTTACTGCATAGAAATCTACATATGCTGCTATACATGACTTCTGAAATAGATTTATGGAAGTAATTAATGTTTGTTAAGAGCAATACTATTTCATCTGTTGTATTTATTAAGTCATGTATGTTTTTGTCCAAAGCAGTTTTCATTCTAAATACGGTAAACACAGGGTATGTTTAGTTCAAAATATTATATATATATATATATATATATATACAGTATATATATAATATAATAATATATACTGTGGACCACATCCAGAGTAACTTCACTGATGTATGATAACATAATAATATTTACTGTAGAATGAGGGCAGGGAGGGCCGACAAGCAGACATTGAGGATGGATCCTTAACCACCAAAGCGGTCTCCTGGTGGTCTCCTAACCCTATCGTGGTGATCTCCTAACCCTATCGTAGTGATCTCCTAACCCTATCGTGGTGATCTCCTAACCCTATCCTGGTGATCTCTTAACCCTCTCCTGGTGATCTCTTAACCCTCTCCTGGTGATCTCTTAACCCTCTTTTGGTAATCTGTCACCCAGTGTCCAAACACTCCAACCTGGCGGACGCGGCGCTGGCCGGACTCGCCAGCAAGGAGAACTTCCGGAAGGTCAGCCTGCGCAGCGTCAAGTCCACAGAGGGACTGACCAACAACAGCAGCCTGCCCTTCCTCAACCTCATGCTGATCCACATCAAGGGTCCGACTACCTCCGAGTCTTCAGTCTGTGTGCTCGATCAGTCTGTGTGCTCGATCAGTCTGTGTGCTCGATCAGTCTGTGTGCTCGATCAGTCTGTGTGCTCGATCAGGCTGGCTTAATCAGTCTGTGTGAGTGTGCGTGTGTGTGCGTGTGCGTGTGTGTGCGTGAGTGAGTGAGTGTGTGCGTGTGCAGAATGTTTTTTGCACCATTTGTTTATATTGTCTCATCCATAAGTCACTTTATTGTTATTTTATTGTGTATAGTATGCTATAGTATAGTGATATTTATAGTAAATGGTTTAGTGTAATATATAGTGTTGTTTATTGTATAGTTTAGTATAGCATAGTATTGTTGTTCATAGTTCAAGCTGTATTGTGAATATTTCAGTGGTGTCAGCGTCAATACTTCCCAGCCTTCTCCTGAAAGAGACTTAGAATCTAAGGCTGTCAGTTTTAGAGACATCTAGATGGTTCTATGTTCTCAGGCCGGAGACACGTGCAGGTGCGTGTGGTGGAACCCGTGTGCGGTTCTCTGAACAGTGGTGACTGCTTCCTGCTCATCTCCCCTAGACACTGCTTCCTGTGGAGCGGAGAGTTCGCCAACGTCATCGAGAAGGCCAAGGCATGTCAATATAATATATATAATATATATATATAATATCATACATATCTATATATAGAGAGGGATTAGATATAGATATATAGATATCTATATCATATATAGCATTAATGTAGTTATGATACATCATATAGATATAATATATAGTATTAATCTATACATATATATAAATTGTTATGAAATATGTTTTTTGTTTTGGTTAGGCATCAGAGATGGCCTCCTTCATCCAGGCCAAGCGGGACCTGGGCTGTAAGGCCCCCCAGGTGACCGTCCTGGAGGAGGGCATTAACACCGACAGCCGCTGGGCCAAGGACTTCTGGACCCTTCTGGGGGGAAGACCCAGTACAGAGGTACCTAAGACCAGTAAAGACCAGTACAGAGGTACCTAAGACCAGTAAAGACCAGTACAGAGGTACCCAAGACCAGTACAGAGGTACCTAAGACTAGTACAGACCAGTAAAGACCAGTACAGACCAGTACAGTGGTTCCTAAGACCAGTACAGAGGTACCTAAGACCAGTACAGACCAGTACAGAGGTACCTAAGACCAGTACAGACCAGTACAGAGGTACCTAAGACCAGTAATGACCAGTACAGAGGTACCTAAGACCAGTACAGAGGTACCTAAGACCAGTAAAGACCAGTAAAGACCAGTAAAGACCAGTACAGACCAGTACAGAGGTACCTAAGACCAGTACAGAGGTACCTAAGACCAGTACAGACCAGTACAGAGGTACCTAAGACCAGTACAGAGGTACCTAAGACCAGTACAGACCAGTACAGAGGTGCCTAAGACCAGTACAGACCAGAAAAGAGGTACCTAAGACCAGTACAGACCAGTACAGAGGTACCTAAGACCAGTACAGACCAGTACAGAGGTGCCTAAGACCAGTAATGACCAGTACAGAGGTACCTAAGACCAGTACAGAGGTACCTAAGACCAGTACAGAGGTACCTAAGACCAGTAAAGACCAGTAAAGACCAGTACAGACCAGTACAGAGGTACCTAAGACCAGTACAGACCAGTACAGAGGTGCCTAAGACCAGTACAGACCAGAAAAGAGGTACCTAAGACCAGTACAGACCAGTACAGAGGTGCCTAAGACCAGTACAGAGGTACTAAGACCAGTACAGAAGTACAGAAGACCAGTACAGACAAGTACAGAGGTACCTAAGACCAGTACAGACCAGTACAGAGGTACCTAAGACCAGTACAGAGGTACCTAAGACCAGTACAGACCAGTACAGAGGTACCTAAGACCAGTACAGAGGTACCTAAGACCAGTACAGACCAGTACAGAGGTGCCTAAGACCAGTACAGACCAGAAAGAGGTACCTAAGACCAGTACAGACCAGTACAGAGGTACCTAAGACCAGTACAGACCAGTACAGAGGTGCCTAAGACCAGTAATGACCAGTACAGAGGTACCTAAGACCAGTACAGAGGTACCTAAGACCAGTACAGAGGTACCTAAGACCAGTAAAGACCAGTAAAGACCAGTACAGACCAGTACAGAGGTACCTAAGACCAGTACAGACCAGTACAGAGGTGCCTAAGACCAGTACAGACCAGAAAAGAGGTACCTAAGACCAGTACAGACCAGTACAGAGGTGCCTAAGACCAGTACAGAGGTACTAAGACCAGTACAGAAGTACAGAAGACCAGTACAGACAAGTACAGAGGTACCTAAGACCAGTACAGACCAGTACAGAGGTACCTAAGACCAGTACAGAGGTACCTAAGACCAGTACAGAGGTACCTAAGACCAGTACAGAGGTACCTAAGACCAGTACAGACCAGTACAGTGGTGCCTAAAAACAGTACAGACCAGTACAGAGGTACCTAAGACCAGTACAGACCAGTACAGAGGTGCCTAAGACCAGTACAGAGGTACCTAGGACCAGTACAGAGATGCCCAAGACCAGTACAGACCAGTACAGAGGTACCTAAGACCAGTACAGAGGTACCTAAGACCAGTACAGACCAGTACAGAGGTGCCTAAGACCAGGACAGACCAGAAAAGAGGTACCTAAGACCAGTACAGACCAGTACAGAGGTACTAAGACCAGTACAGAAGTACATAAGACCAGTACAGAGGTACCTAAGACAAGTACAGAGGTACCTAAGACCAGTACAGACCAGTACAGAGGTACCTAAGACCAGTACAGACCAGTACAGAGGTGCCTAAGACCAGTACAGACCAACTAAGACCAGTACAGAGGTACCTAGGACCAGTACAGACCAGTACAGAGGTACCTAAGACCAGTACAGACCAGTACAGACCAGTACAGAGGTGCCTAAGACCAGTACAGAGGTACCTAAGACCAGTACAGACCAGTACAGAGGTACCTAAGACCAGTACAGACCAGTACAGAGGTACAGTACACTGGACCAGTACAAAGTGTAAGTGTTTTAATTAGATGTTAACTAGATAACTAACGTGTTTTAATTTGATGATAACTACATAACTAAAGTGTTTTAATTTGATGATTTCTAGATATCTAAAGTGTTTTAATTTGATGATTACTAGATAACTAGATTAGGTCATTTTTTTAATTCAACACTTCAAATCTCATATTATGCACACCCTGTTTTAACCAGGCTCAGTAAGTTTGACACGAGTCAACTTTCAGGTTAACTGGAAACTAGTGTCTGTACTACAGAACGCTGACCTTAACCTTCAGGACAGACACTGACCTTAACCTTCAAGACAGACACTGACCATAACCTTCAAGACAGACACTGACCTTAACCTTCAGGACAGACACTTACCTTAACCTTCAGGACAGACGCTGACCTTAACCTTCAAGACAGACACTGACCTTAACCTTCAGGACAGACACTGACCTTAACCTTCAGGACAGACATTGACCTTAACCTTCAGGACAGACACTGACCCTATCTTCTTTGTAGGGGCTGGTGAGCCTGATGAAGATGAGGAATATGAGAACGGGATCCTGGACTCTTATGGAGTCTATCGTCTCCACGGCAACAAGCTGGTACCCGACCAGGACGCCTGGGCCTCCATCCCTAGTGTCACCCTGCTGGACTCTGGAGAGGTACTACGTACTACATAGTACTACTACTGCATACTACATAGTACTATTACTACATACTACATCGTACTGCTATTACATACTACATAGTACTACTACTACATACTACATAGTACTACTATTACGTACTAAATAGTACTACTATTACATACAACATAGTACTACTATTACATACTACATAGTACTATTACTACATACTACATAGTACTACTATTACATACTACATAGTACTACTACTACATAGTACTACTATTACATACTACATAGTACTACTATTACATACTACATAGTACTATTACTACATACTACATAGTACTACTACTGCATACTACATAGTACTATTACTACATACTACATAGTACTGCTATTACATACTACATAGTACTATTACTACATACTACATAGTACTACTACTGCATACTACATAGTACTATTACTACATACTACATAGTACTACTACTGCATACTACATAGTACTATTACTACATACTACATAGTACTACTACTGCATACTACATAGTACTATTACTACATACTACATAGTACTGCTATTACATACTACATAGTACTATTACTACATACTACATAGTACTGCTATTACATACTACATAGTACTACTATTACGTACTAAATAGTACTACTATTACATACAACATAGTACTACTATTACATACTACATAGTACTACTATTACATACAACATAGTACTACTATTACATACTACATAGTACTACTATTACATACAACATAGTACTACTATTACATACTACATAGTACTACTATTACATACTACATAGTACTACTATTACATACTACATAGTACTACTATTACATACGACATATTACTACTATTACATACTACATAGTACTACTACATAGCACTACTACTGCATACTACATAGTACTACTACTACATACTACATAGCACTACTACTGCATACTACATAGTACTACTACTACATACTACATAGTACTACTACTACGTACTACATAGTACTACTACTACTACATACTACATAGCACTACTACTACTACTACTACTACATAATACTACTACTACATACTACTACATACTACATAGTACTACTATTACATACTACATAGTACTACTACTACTACATAGTACTACATAGTACTACATAGTACTACTACATAGTACTACATAGTACTACTATTACATACTACATAGTACTACTACTACTACATACTACATAGTACTACTACTACATACTACATAGTACTATTACATACTTCATAGTACTACTACTACGTACTACATAGTACTACTATTGCATACTACATAGTACTACTACATAGTACTACTACTACGTACTACTACATACTACATACTACATAGTACTACTACTACATACTACATAGCACTACTACTACATACTACATAGCACTACTACTACTACTACTACATAATACTACTACTACATACTACATAGTACTACTACATACTACATAGTACTACTACATACTACATAGTACTACTACTACATACTACATAGTACTACTATTACATACTACATAGTACTATTACTACATACTACATAGTACTACTATTACATACTACATAGTACTACTACTACGTACTACATAGTACTACTACTACGTACTACATAGTACTACTACTACATACTACATAGTACTACTACTACGTACTACATAGTACTACTACTACTACTACTACATAATACTACTACTACATACTACATAGTACTACTACATACTACATAGTACTACTACTACTACATACTACTACTACGTACTACTATCTACATACTACATAGTACTACTACTACGTACTACATAGTACTACTTACATACTACATAGTACTACTACTACATACTACATATTGCTACTACATAGTACTATTACATACTTCATAGTACTACTACTACGTACTACATAGTACTACTATTGCATACTACATAGTACTACTACTACATAGTACTACTACTACGTACTACATAGTACTACTACTACTACATAGTACTACTATTGCATACTACATAGTACTACTATTGCATACTACATAGTACTACTACTGCATACTACATAGTACTACTACTACATACTACATAGTACTACTATTACATACTACATAGTACTACTACTACTACATAGTACTACTACTACGTACTACATAGTACTACTATTGCATACTACATAGTACTACTACATAGTACTACTACTACGTACTACTACATACTACATACTACATAGTACTACTACTACATACTACATAGCACTACTACTACATACTACATAGCACTACTACTACTACTACTACATAATACTACTACTACATACTACATAGTACTACTACATACTACATAGTACTACTACTACATACTACATAGTACTACTATTACATACTACATAGTACTACTACTACGTACTACATAGTACTACTACTACGTACTACATAGTACTACTACTACATACTACATAGTACTACTACTACGTACTACATAGTACTACTATTACATACTACATAGTACTACTATTACATACTACATAGTACTACCACTACATACTACATAGGACTAATACATAATACAGTGCTGGTGTTGGTTAACGAGGTTGTCTCCTACAGGTGCTGGTGTTGGTTAACGAGGTTGTCTCCTACAGGTGCTGGTGTTGGTTAACGAGGTTGTCCCTACAGGTGCTGGTGTTGGTTAACGAGGTTGTCTCCTACAGGTGCTGGTGTTGGTTAACGAGGTTGTCCCTACAGGTGCTGGTGTTGGTTAACGAGGTTGTCCCTACAGGTGCTGGTGTTGGTTAACGAGGTTGTCCCTACAGGTGCTGGTGTTGGTTAACGAGGTTGTCCCTACAGGTGCTGGTGTTGGTTAACGAGGTTGTCTCCTACAGGTGCTGGTGTTTGACTTTGGCAGTGAGGTATATGTTTGGCACGGTAAGGACGTGCCTCTGGGAGAGCGGAAGGTGGCGGTGAAGCTGGGGAAGCAGCTCTACTCCGGGCCCTACGACTACTCCTCATGCAGGGTCAACCCTCTGGGGTCCTGCTCCCTACTCACCCACCAGGAACCGTGAGTCAGGCTGGAGGGAGGGAGGGAGGGGGGGGGGGGGGGAGGAGAGAGAGAGAGAGAGAGAGAGAGAGAGAGAGAGCGAGCTGTATTGATGGGAGATGATGGATGGATGAATGGGGTGAGGGTTAGAGGTTAAGGGAGAAGGTGAGATTATTGATACAGTGACCCCTAGTGGTTGCAAATAGCCATTACACCTCACAGCTGTGTGTGTGTGTGTGTGTGTGTGTGTGTGTGTGTGTGTGTGTGTGTGTGTGTGTGGTGTGTGTGTGTGTGTGTGTGTGTGTGTGTGTGTGTGTGTGTGTGTGTGTGTGTGTGTGTGTGTGTGTGTGTGTGTGTGTGTGTGTGTGTGTGTGTGTGTGTGTGTGTGTGTGTGTGGGGGTGTAGGCAGGGCGAGGGCCGGCCCAGCTGGGCTCTGTTTGGCAGGCTGTCGGAGCACAACGAGACCGCCTTGTTCAGGGAGAAGTTCCTGGATTGGGCTGAGAGGAGGACCGAGGAGTCAGCCCCCACGGAGGAGGTCAAGGTGTGGAGAAACTGGCATGTATCCTATATCTATCCTCCCTCTCCTCTCTACTCCTCATCTCTCCTCCAACCCCAGTCATGCAGCAAAAACAGAGAAACACACACAGATAGATACATATATAGTAATTGGTATAAAACATACACACATACGTGACCATATCTTTTTTTATAGTTTCCGAACGCTATACTTATATTTATCCATTGCATTGACTTTTATATATTTTATATATTTGTATATACTTTGTTCATACACATATGTTTTATATATTTGTATATACTTAGTTTATGCACATATGTTTTATATATTTGTATATACTTAGTTTATGCACATATGTTTTATATATTTGTATATACTTAGTTTATGCACATATGTTTTATATATTTGTATATACTTAGTTTATACACATATGTTTTATATATTTGTATATACTTAGTTTATACACATATGTTTTATATATTTGTATATACTTAGTTTATGCACATATGTTTTATATATTTGTATATACTTAGTTTATACACATATGTTTTATATATTTGTATATACTTAGTTTATACACATATGTTTTATATATTTGTATATACTTAGTTTATGCACATATGTTTTATATATTTGTATATACTTAGTTTATACACATATGTTTTATATATTTGTATATACTTAGTTTATGCACATATGTTTTATATATTTGTATATACTTAGTTTATGCACATATGTTTTATATATTTGTATATACTTAGTTTATACAAAGTTTATTGCAGTTTTTCTATTTTCTATTCTATTTGGCTCTGCCCTTTATTTCCACTGCACATCCTGCATGTTTATGTGACAAATAAAGTTCCTGACTCTTGAATACTTTCCTCTCTCCTCTCTCTCCCATCTCTCTAATCTCTCATCTCTTCTCTCTCTCCCATCTCTCTAATCTCTCATCTCTTCTCTCTCTCCCATCTCTCTAATCTCTCATCTCTTCTCTCTCTCCCATCTCTCTAATCTCTCATCTCTCTCCCATCTATCTAATCTTTCATCTCTCCTCTCTCTCCCGTCTCTCCTCTCTCTAATCTCTTATCTCTTCTCTCTCTCCCATCTCTCCCATCCCTCTCTAATCTCTCTCCCATCTCTTCCTCTCGCTCTC
>CM051014.1:56732-189920 GCA_027704905.1 Muraenolepis orangiensis | reverse complement strand
ATCGCTCTCATATCTCCTCTCTCCCATCTCTCTTTCTCTCTTATCCATCTCTCTCATCTCTCCTCTCTCCAATCTCTCTCCTCTCTCTTCCATCTCTCTCATCTCTCCTTCTCTCTCTCCCATCTCTTTCTCTCGCACATCTCTCTCATCTCCCTCCCTCTCATCTCTCTCATCTCTCCCTTTCCCATCTATCTCATCTCCCTCATCTCTCTCTCATCACTGATCTCCCTCTCTCGTCTTTCTCTCCCATCTCTCTCATCTCTCTTTCCCATCTCTCTCATCTCTCTAATCTCCCTTGTATCTCTCTCATCTCTCATCTCCCGCTCTCTCTCATCTCTCTTTCCCATCTCTCATCGCTCTCATCTCTCCTCTCTCATCTCTCTCATCTCCCTCTCTCTCCCATCTCTCCCTTCCTACTTTCTCCCCCAACACAACATCCTGATTGTTTATCCTTTCTGTAAATGATATCACCGGCCCTTTCCTGTAACATTCACACTCGTTAGATGACTAATTATTTTCTCTGTACTGAACTTGTGCTGTGAAATGACAAGAAGATTAGAATCTAATTGAATTGCTTGTGTCAACATGGTCTCTCTCTCTCACTCACTCACTTTCTGTCTCTCTCTGTGTCTCTCACTCACTCACTTCTGTCTCTCTCTCTCACTCTCTCTGTCGGTCTCTGTTTCTCTCACTCTCTGTCTCTCTCTCTCACGCTCTCTCTATCTTTCTCACTCTCTGTCTCTCACTGTCTCTCTCACTCTCTATCTCTCTCTCTCTCTATCTCTCACTTTCTGTCTCTCTCTCTCTCTCTCTCTATCTCTCACTCTCTATCTCTCTCTCTCTCTATCTCTCACTTTCTGTCTCTCTCTCTCTCTCTCTCTCTCTCTCTCTATCTCTCACTCTCTCTCTCTCTCTCTCTCTTCTCTCTCTCTCTCTCTCTCTCTCTCTCTCTCTCTCTCTCTCTCTCTCTCTCTCTCTCTCTCTCTCTCTCTCTCTCTCTCTCTCTCTCTCTCTCTCTCTCTCTCTCTCCCCCCCTTGTAGAGTCCGGTCTCCAGCTGTGGTCCTCGCTCACCCCTGGAGCTGCTGGACCTCCAGCCTCTGGATGCCGCCTCCCTGCTGTCCGGGGAGGCGGGGCCTGTGCGTTGTGTACTTGAGGGCGTGGATGTGCGGCGGGGGCGTGGCTCCGTGCGGACAGAGGACGGCCGCAGGGCAGAGCTAGCCACGGTCGGCGTGGACGCCTGGCACATCCACGAGCACGGGGAGGAGGAGCTTGAAGAGGGGGAGGAGCCAGGGCAGCTGCACGAGGAAGACGCCTACGTGGTCCGCTGGAGATACTCCGTCACCACTGTTGGTAGGTGTGGGTCAGAGGTCACCACTGTTGGTAGGGTGGGATCAGAGGTCACTGTTGGTAGGTTAGGGTCAGCGGTCACCACTGTTGGAAGGGTGGGGTCAGAGGTCACCGCTGTTGGTAGGTCGGGGTCAGAGGTCATCACTGATGGTAAGTCAGGGTCAGAGGTCATCACTGTTGGTAGGGTGGGGTCAGAGGTCATCTCCCTCTCTCTCATCTTTCTCATCTCTTTCCCATCTCTCATCTCTCTAATCTCCCTCTTATCCCTCTCATCTCTCTAATCTCCCTCTCATCTCTCTCATCTCTCTTTCCCATCTCTCTAATCTCCCTCTTATCTCTAATCTCCCTCTTATCTCTCTCATCCCTCATCTCTCTTTCCCATCTCTCTAATCTCCCTCTTATCTCTCTAATCTCCCTCTTATCTCTCATCCCTCATCTCTCTTTCCCATCTCTCATCGCTCTCATCTCTCCTCTCTCATCTCTCTCATCTCTCTCATCTCCCTCTCTCTCCCATCTCTCCCTTCCTACTTTCTCCCCCAACACAACATCCTGATTGTTTATCCTTTCTGTAAATGATATCACCGGCCCTTTCCTGTAACATTCACACTCGTTAGATGACTAATTATTTTCTCTGTACTGAACTTGTGCTGTGAAATGACAAGAAGATTAGAATCTAATTGAATTGCTTGTGTCAACATGGTCTCTCTCTCTCACTCACTCACTTTCTGTCTCTCTCTGTGTCTCTCACTCACTCACTTTCTGTGTCTCTCTGTGTCTCTCACTCACTCACTTTCTGTGTCTCTCTGTGTCTCTCACTCACTCACTTTCTGTGTCTCTCTGTGTCTCTCACTCACTCACTTTCTGTGTCTCTCTGTGTCTCTCACTCACTCACTTTCTGTGTCTCTCTGTGTCTCTCACTCACTCACTTTCTGTGTCTCTCTGTGTCTCTCACTCACTCACTTTCTGTGTCTCTCTGTGTCTCTCACTCACTCACTTTCTGTGTCTCTCTGTGTCTCTCACTCACTCACTTTCTGTGTCTCTCTGTGTCTCTCACTCACTCACTTTCTGTGCTCTCTCTGTGTCTCTCTCTCACTCACTCACTTTCTGTCTCTCTCTGTGTCTCTCTCACTCACTCACTTTCTGTGTCTCTCTGTGTCTCTCACTCACTCACTTTCTGTGTCTCTCTGTGTCTCTCACTCACTCACTTTCTGTGTCTCTCTGTGTCTCTCACTCACTCACTTTCTGTGTCTCTCTGTGTCTCTCACTCACTCACTTTCTGTGTCTCTCTGTGTCTCTCACTCACTCACTTTCTGTGTCTCTCTGTGTCTCTCACTCACTCACTTTCTGTGTCTCTCTGTGTCTCTCACTCACTCACTTTCTGTCTCTCTCTGTGTCTCTCTCTCACTCACTCACTTTGTCTCTCTCTGTGTCTCTCTCACTCACTCACTTTCTGTGTCTCTCTCTGTGTCTCTCACTCACTCACTTTCTGTGTCTCTCTGTGTCTCTCACTCACTCACTTTCTGTGTCTCTCTGTGTCTCTCACTCACTCACTTTCTGTGTCTCTCTGTGTCTCTCACTCACTCACTTTCTGTGTCTCTCTCACTCACTCACTTTCTGTGTCTCTCTCACTCACTCACTTTCTGTGTCTCTCTCTGTGTCTCTCTCACTCACTCACTTTCTGTCTCTCTCTGTGTCTCTCACTCACTCACTTTCTGTGTCTCTCTCTGTGTCTCTCTCACTCACTCACTTTCTGTGTCACTGTTAGTAGGTTGGGGTCAGAATTCAACACTGTTGGTGGGGTTAGAGGTCACCACAGTTGGTAGAGTGGGGTCAGAGGTCACCACTGTCTGTAGGATGGGGTCAGAGGTCGTCACTGTTGGTAGGGTGGGGTCAGAGGTTAAATGTTAATTCAATGGAAATTGATTTGAAGTTCTGAAGGTGTTCTGTGTTCTGTGTTTGTGGTCTGTGTTGTGTTCTCTGTTCTGTGGTCTGTGTTTTTGTTCTGTGTTCTGTGTTTGTTCTGTGTTCTGTGTTCTGTGTTTTTGTTCTGTGTTGTGTTCTCTGTTCTGTGTTTGTGTTCTGTGTTCTGTCCAGTGGGGAAGCGTCAAAAGCCCGGGGAGATCAGTGCCGGAGCTCCGGGCCGAGAGCGTTCAGCATGTTTCTTCTGGCAGGGCCGACGGTCCGGAGTCAGCGAGAAGGGAACCTCGGCTCTCATGACAGTGGAGCTGGGCAGCCACCGGGGGGCGCAGGTGAGCAGATATTGATTACTCCTTTCACCCGTAGTCCTCAATGATTATGGAAGAACCCTTGGACCACTTTTGGCGGCAGTAGCTCAGTCTGTTGTGACTGCGCTTGGGAACCGGAAGGTCGCGGGTTCAAGTCCCTGAAACACCTGAGCACTGCTTCCCGGGTGATGTATATACAAAAGCTGCCCACTGCTCCTAATACTAGCATGGGTTCAATGCAGAGACACATAATAATGATACTAATATTATTAAATATATAAATATAATAGGACTTCCGGTATGGTGTCGGCGAGAGTGGCAGCGTAAAGTGGGGGCTCTCAGACAGGTCTACTATTTACCTCTAAAATAACCTGAGTTTCCATTTTTTTTTGGAGTTAAATACTATGTCAGGGGGGAAATCGCAGAAGACTAAAGGCAAACCACCCCAGAAATCCGAAAAGACTGTACACACACGGGGAAAGGACGGCGACCACAAGGCAACGGATAGCCTTCAAGCTACCATCGGAGCGATGGGTGGTTTTCACCCACGTGAATAAGTCCTTGACAACTGTTGCTATCCGCCATGTTGGAGCCCCTCGAACGTAAACACAGAGTCACAATACAGATGCTCAAGTGACGAAAACGATGGTTCATTGTATTCTAGTTGGCTGTGGAAGTAAAAGGACGGCGTAGGACTATTCCGTATACCTTCTGTTATACATAATCAAGGTGAAGAGGTACAGAGGCTACGAACCCCACACCATTTGGTTAAATGCCTCCAAGCTTTTATAGGCCTTAAATGGCTGTTTGGTGTAATAGCTGGTCTCCAAAACAACAACGTCAAACGGATCGGGATACTAGCGGGGTCGACACCAAACAGCGATATTTTTTGTAAATATCTCCTCTTTATATGTATTTCGAGACATTTTGCGTACTCGGAAAGCACTGGGATATCTTTAGCTAGATATTCCAAGTCATCCTTGGTTTCTTTCTGTGAAAGATCCATAAAAAAGTAGAAAGGAACGTGAGAGCTAGAGACAAACGGCTTATGTTTACATAGATTTTAACACTGGGGGGCTCCAACATGGCCGACACCCAGATACAGACAGCCCTCTGACTTCTGAAAACTGAAAACCTGAAAACCACCCATACATGCCGAGATTAAAGCTATACGCTCGGACATGAAGACAGATTATATATATATATATACATATATATATACATATACATTTTTTTTTAAGTACAAAACTGTATAAAGTTAAATATATAAAATAAAAATGCAATTTATAAAATGCAATATATCGGCACAGAAAAAGAGCAATATGTATATATAAATCAATGTAATAAAATATACATTGTTATATGCTATACGCCCTTGTTCAGCAGCCTGATGGCCTGACTGTGGAAGCTATCTCTGAGTCTATTTGTACGGCACTTGATACTGCGGTATTGCCTACATGATGGTAAAAGTGAATACAGTTCGTGGCTGGGGTGGGCAATGTCTTTTATGATGCGTTTGGCCTTGGCCACGCACCGCTGGTTGTATGTATCCAAGAGGGAGGGGAGCTCACCTCCAACGATATACTGGGCCGTCCGCACCACCCTTTGAAGCGCTCTGCGCTCGAGTGCGGTGCAGTTCCCGTACCAGGCGGTGATTCACCCTGTAAGAACACTCTCAATGCTGCCGGTGTAGAATGTTCTCAGGATGCGGGGGCCCATGCTGAACTTCCTCAGACGCCTGAGGAAATACAGGCGTTGTTGGGCCCTTTTTCACCACGTGTGTGGTGTGCGTGGAGGTCCTCGGAAATGTGCACGCCAAGGAACTTGAAGCTGCTGACACTCTACTGCAACACTGTCGATGGAGATAGGGCTGTGTTCTCCTCTCTGCTTCCTGTAGTCCATGATCAGCTCCTTGGTCTTCTTGACGTTGAGGGCGAGGCTGTTCTCCTGGCACCACTGCTCCAGCGATCCAACCTCCTCCCTGTAGGCTGTCTCGTCGTCGCCAACGATCAGGCCCACTGTCGTGTAGTCAGCAAACTTGATGATGACGTTGGAGCTGTGCATAGCCATGCAGTCGTGGGTGTAGAGGGAGTAGAGGAGAGGGCTCAGCACGCATCCCTGGGGGGCTCCCGTGTTGAGGGTCAGTGGCTCTGGGGTGGTACTGCACATCCTCACCACCTGGCGGCGGTCCGATAGGAGGTCCAGTATCCAGCTGCACGTGGATGGGGGCACGCCTAGACCTCTAAGCTTGGTGTCGAGCTTGATCGTGTTGAATGCTGAGCTATAGTCCACAAACAGCATTCGCACATAACAGTTCTTTCCCTCTAGGTGGGAAAGGGCAGTGTGGAGGGCCATGGCAATTGCGTCGTCCGTGGATCTGTTTTGACGATATGCAAATTGCCATGGGTCCAGCGTGGCAGGTAACACGGAACAAATAAAGTCCTTGACCAACCTCTCGAAGCATTTGCTGACAATCGAGGTGAGAGCTACAGGTCTATAGTCATTCAGGCATGTTACCTTGGGTTGTTTAGGGACAGGCACGATGGTGGACATCTTGAAGACCGCGGGAACAACAGCCTGGGACAGGGAGAGGTTGAAGATGTCTGCAAAGACTCCTGCCAACTGGTCTGCGCATGCTCTGAGGACGCGGCCCGGGATGTCGTCGGGGCCTGCCGCCTTACGGATGTTCAACCGCTTGAAGGTGCGGCGCACATCTGCCTCCGAGATGTTCAGCAGGCTGGTCTCCTCAGGTGGCGCTGGCTTCGGCGGGCTGCCGTTGACGTCGAACCGAGCAAAAAAAGTATTTAGCTCTCTTGGGAGGGAGGTAGAGGAGTTCTCTACACAACTGGTTCTCCCTCTGAAGTTCGTTATCGTCTGTAGCCCCTGCCACATACCCCTCGCGTCGTGGCTCTTGAATTCCTCCTCCACTCTGTCCATACTCCCGCTTGGCAGTGACGATGGTCTTACGGAGGTCGTAACGGGCTCTCGTATATTCCTCTGTATTCCCGGAGCCAAAAGGCGGCGCTACGTGCGTGTAGGGCAGCGAACGTTAATCCACGGTTTCTGGTTGGGGTATATTCGAACCGGCTTGGTCGGAACAACGTCATCTATGCACTTCTTGATGAACCCGGTGACCGAGGACGCGTACTCGTTGATGTTATTGTCCGAGGCAACGCGGAACATGTGCCAGTCAGCACGATCAAAACAATCCTGCAGCATAGAGTCCGATTGGTCCGACCAGCATTGGACCTCCCTTACAGCGATTGTTTAATGCTTCAGTCTCTACCTATAGGCGGGGAGTAGCTGGATAGAGCGGTGGTCTGATTTGCCGAACGGTGGGTAGAGGAGGGCCTTGTAGCCATCGCGGAAGGGAGTGTAGCAGTGGTCGAGGACCCGCTCACCCCGTGTGTTGCTCGTTATGTGTTGGTAGAACTTTGGGAGAACCTTCTTCAGGTTCGCCTTGTTGAAGTCCCCCACCACGATGAGAGCAGCCTCAGGGTGTGCCGACTCCTGTTAGCTCCTTCAGCGCTGTGTCCGTGTTGGCTTGTGGGGGAATGTAAACAGCGGTCACGGTTACCGCTGTAAACTCCCGAGGTAGCCAGAATGGACGGCATAAGCATCAGGTACTCCAGGTCCGGGGAACAGAAAGACTTGAGGGGATGTACATGACTTTGGTTGCACCAAGATCTGTTTATCATGAGACATACCCCCCCTCCACGATCTTTACCGGAGAGAGCCTTTGTTCTGTCCGCCCGGTGGACGGAAAATCCCGTCAGCTCGATAGCTGCGTCGGGCAGATGATACAGTTGTCCTTAGTTTCCCGGTGGAATTGAATACGAGCCTGTAGCTCGCTTAACTTATTGTCCAGAGACTGTACATTAGCCAGTAGAATGGTGGGTAGTGGGGGGCGATCGGATCGACATCTCAGCCTGACTAGCACGCCGGCTCACTTCCCTCGCTTCTTCCTGCGACGCCTGTAATCGTGCCCAAGATGGTCGGAGATAATCCAGCTGTGACTTCGGGTGGGACGTCCAAGTCGAAAGAATGAAAAAACTCTGGTAGGCGGCGAGCGACTGTCGATCTGATCTCCAGAAGTGTGCAAAAGTCATAAATGAACGTGTTGCTAACTTCCTGAACAAAGATAGTCATGATAAAAATAATAAATAACAAAAAAACGCGTCGTCGTGCAGGAGCTCGCGATGCGGCAGCCATCTCGTACGGCGCCATACTTGGTACGCACATCGAGAGAGAGCACGGGGAAACCTCCGGGATTTCCTCTCAGAGTAAATACCACTAAGTGATAACTGGACGGCGCCGTGGCAAGAACACTCAGTCAGGTAGACGTTATATAAAACAGTTGACAAGAGACTGCCTTCATGTTTATTTAGGAGCTTTTCCTTCGTTCTTAGGATCTAGTCCTATCATATAATTGTTCTGGGTGTGAAGCCATAACCTTGAGAATTCAAATCAAGAGACCTGTTAGTCTGGGAGTTCATAGTATTGCATTTGTGTATACTGAGCAACTCATAGCAGAGATATTTCAGTTTACACGGGAGAGGCCCTTCATACATCGAAGGTTATCCTCTCCAATTTAGATTTGACTTCTATGAGTAACATCGTTGATGGAAGCTTTTTTTGTTTTTGAACATGTGTTACACGAGTTACACGTTCTGTGTTTTTGTATATATATGTGTTACCATGTTAAGGTCACCCTGGATTTGCAATGTGGAGGTATTGATAATACTTAGAAACAAATGTTACAGCAAGAATATAGCGTAATTTCCCTCAATGTTAACGGGTTACATAGTCCAATAAAAAGAGGCAAACTTATTGCAAAAATGAAAAGAGAAAATCAACATATAATCTTTTGGCAAGAAACTCACCTAGTACAAGCTGAACATGAGAAACTAAAGAAAATAGGATTTAGAAATGCATTTTATTCCTTTGCTAAAGGAAATGCAAGAGGAGTTGCTATTTTAATTTCCAATAATTTGGCGTTCCAGCTCTCCTCACAAATTGTGGATAAGGAGGGACGTTATATCTTGGTAAAGGGTACTCTTGATTCCAGGAAAGTAACACTACTCAATGTTTATAGACCACCAGGACAGGACAAATCACTAATTAAGAAAATATTTGATATAATCGCTGCAGAAGTTTCTGGCATTTTTATTTGGGGGGGGGGACTGGAATGTACAGCTGCACCCCAGTCTAGATTCAACAAACCCCACGAAAAGGACAAACCCTGAGTCAATATATGTGAGGAAAATGCTTAATTGGGATGATCGATATTTGGAGGGAATTACACCCATCAGTAAAACAATTTACATTCTTCTCCCACCCACATGCCGTTTATTCAAGAATTGATTACTTCTTTATGTTCAACTCAGAGAGACATAGAATTATAGACTGTAATATTGGTGTTAAGGATGTATCAGATCATGCAGGACTATATTTGAAACTTTAGAAATACAATCCAAAAGCTCTCTGGAGACTTATACTAGACTTATATAGATATAATACTAGCCTGCTGAATGAACGTCAGTGCATTTGACGAAAGGAAATTCAGGAATATTTGGAATTTAACAATACTGAGGATATTTCACGTGTTTTATGGGATGCGGCAAAGGCAGTGCTTAGAGGAACACTCATAATGTGGTCTTCAAAGAGTAAAAAAGAAAAACAGAAACAATTGAAGGATTTAACGACCAAATTGAATACATTAGAACAAAAACATATGGAATTAAACAACCCCCAATTGTTAGAACAAATAAATACAACAAAACAAGAATTGAATAAGATATTGGACAAAGAAGTGGAGATTAAACTCAAATATATTAAACAGACTTGTTGACAGTCACATGTGTAGAAAGAAAGTAGTCATGACGACGAGGTCTTCTTTAGCCTTAGCGTGGTTTATTTTCACCTGTGCATCGCACCACTTGAGCCGCTCTCCGTGAGAGCTAGAGAGAGAGAGATAGAAGGGAGGGAACAATCCCTCCCTTCTATCTCTCTCTCTCTAGCTCTCCGTGAGAGCTAGAGAGAGAGAGATAGAAGGGAGGGAACAATCCCTCCCTTCTATCTCTCTCTCTCTAGCTCTCCGTGAGAGCTAGAGAGAGAGAGATAGAAGGGAGGGAACAATCCCTTCTCTCTCTCTCTCTCTAGCTCTCCGTGAGAGCTAGAGAGAGAGAGATAGAAGGGAGGGAACAATCCCTTCTATCTCTCTCTCTCTAGCTCTCCGTGAGAGCTAGAGAGAGAGAGATAGAAGGGAGGGAACAATCCCTTCTATCTCTCTCTCTCTAGCTCTCCGTGAGAGCTAGAGAGAGAGAGATAGAAGGGAGGGAACAATCCCTTATATCTCTCTCTCTCTAGCTCTCCGTGAGAGCTAGAGAGAGAGAGATAGAAGGGAGGGAACAATCCCTTCTATCTCTCTCTCTCTAGCTCTCCGTGAGAGCTAGAGAGAGAGAGATAGAAGGGAGGGAACAATCCCTTATATCTCTCTCTCTCTAGCTCTCACGTGAGAGCTAGAGAGAGAGAGATAGAAGGGAGGGAACAATCCCTTATATATGACACCTGACGTCAGCTACAATAGCTGCGCCTCCTTACGTCTATAGCGCCCTCTTACTGTGGAACAGTTATAGTGCAGTTACATACAGACATATTAACACTTACACTTAACACTCCCACTTATGAATGACGTGTATACTGTACAACTTTTCCAAGAAAAATAACAATTCAAAACATCAAAAGAACATGGCGGTCAATATTACATAACAGGCAATATCTTACACACCGAACATGACCCCTGCACATTTTTTCAATTTCAGTTTGGAGACAGGCTTGGTCATAGCGTCTGCAACCATGTCATCTGTAGGACAGTAAACCAGTGTCATCTTTTCTTCTCTGATGACAGATCTAATGAAGTGATATTTTATATCCACATGTTTACACCTCTGTCAGCACACAGGGTTTCTGGCAAGTGCAATGGTTCCCTGGTTGTCTTCATAAACAACAGTTTTCCTATATCCATAGGTATCCATTCCTTCGAGCAGTTGTTCCAGATAAATACATTCCTGTATTGTCAAGGCTAGAGCCATATATTCGGCTTCACAGGTTGATAGTGCCACTGTGGGCTGTTTCTTTGTTTTCCATGAAACCAGTGAGCTGTCTGTAGCCATACTCACACAATACCCTGTGGTCCTTCTCCTGTCTGTGGCGTCTGCCGCCCAATCTGCGTCACTAGAGGCTTGAAGCCCTAAGCCCTCGCTGCTCTTTCTAAGCTCTTTATCTGTACCTTGAGATAACGGAGAACATGTTTAGCTGTAATCCAGAGCTCTTCTGTGGGATCAGCTAAATGCTGTGATAGCTAACTCACTACAAACATAGGTCAGAGTACATGTTGTCAAATAAATGAGGCTGCCTACAGCTTCTCTATACATTTTTACATCCATCAATTTTTGTGCATCCTCATTGTAGTCTAGCTTTTGATCCCATGGTGTTTCCCTAGTTCTACACTCCTGCATGTCAAAACGATTCAGGATCTTTTCCACATATCTCTTCTGGGATATTTTTACACAACTGGCAGACTGTTTGAAGTCCATGCCTAGAAAATGTTTGAACCTGCCCAGGTCCTTCATCTTGAATCAGGTGGAGAGCAGACCTTTCACCTGCTCTAGGTTTCTAGTGTTGTCTGCTGCGATGATCAAATCGTCCACCCAAATCACAATTATCACTTTCCCTGCCTCTTTTGACTCCTTTGTGTAAACACAGGGGTCTACTGGGTTCTGTATGAAGTGGTCTTCGATTAGACATGTATGAAGCATCTCGTTCCAATTTCGCCCAGACTGTTTCAGGCCGTAAATTTCTAGCTTGCATACTAGCTTCTCTCCTTTCTTCTCGTAACCTTCAGGTTGTTCCATATATATGTCCCTGTCAATGGGTGCGTGCAGGTAGGCTGTCTTCACATCCATCTGGTGTAAAATCAAGTCGTCTTCGGCTGCCTTCTGCATAACTACCCGTACACTGGTCAGATTAGCTGTAGGGGAGAATGTCTCACCGTAGTCTATTCCTTCACTCTGACTGTAGCCTTTAGCTACAAACCTGGCCTTGTACCTGTCGTGCCCTTCAATACCCTCCTTGATGAGTACACCCACTTGCCTCCCACTGCCTGTCTACCCTCGGGTAACTTTGTTAGAGTAAAAGTATGATTGTCCTCCAGGGACCTCATCTCCTCATCCATCGCTCTCTCCCATTTTCCTGACTCAGGGGATATCATGGCCTCTTTAAAGGTCTGAGGTACACCACTCACTACTCTGTAGCAGTAATCTATGCTGGTAAGTGTACTGTCATCCTCGTCACTTTCTCTCTGGGCATAGTCTTTCAGATACTTTGGGGGTTTATGTTCCCGGGGGGGGATATCTCCCACTGCATGAGGCACGTGACGTCACCCTAGGGTGCTTCTCGCCATCATCCTCCGGTGGCTGTTGACCGTCTGTCTGCATGTCTGTGCTCAGTACACTAGGCTGTGGCGTCTCTCTTTTCTCACACCCTACTCTGGAGTCCAGCTCTGGCTCCTGTGTCTGTGTCTCGTTCTCACATGTTGTCTTTGTGACAAACTTTACTAACCTGTGCTTTTGCACTTTCCCCTTACCGGGATAATAGACTAGAAAAGCGGGGCTGCCCTTGTCATGCCCTACAAAAAGTCCTTTCTCACACCTGGACTCGAGTTCTAGATATGTGTTAACTAGCTCAAGTGGTGTCTTTACTTTTTCTGTGGGACCTCTGTTCCTTGTTTGAGTGAACTTTCCCTTTATACACACATCACATTCTTTGTTAGGTCTATGCTTTTCACCGTTAATGTGCATGCCTACTGTTACCTCCTGCAGCTTCAGTATGTCCATCTCATGCCATGTCTGAATATCATGACTGACATTACACACATCATTTTCATTACATTCTGTTTGTAGATAATACATTCTCTTGTACACCTCAATGTTAAATCTCGTACCGTCAGGCTCCACAAGAACATCGTTACCTTCATTGAAGAACACCTTGGCACCATTTGCAGTAGCAGATTTTACAGAAAATAGTTCTTGGGGGAATGAGGGTATGTAGAGGGCGTTCTTCAGCGTCACTGTACACCGGCGCCCCTCACTGTCTATGAGGCATACCTGTGCGTCTCCTCTCCCGTGCGCCAACCCGAAAGTGCGCTTCCCGTCTGCCAGCTCCATGCTGTGTCTCTCCGGCTCGAAGGTGCTGTCAAAGTTCTTGAATTGGTTCCTGTCGTTGATAATGTGGGACGACGCACCTGTGTCCACGATCAGTCCCTTCCTTTGGGCCTGCTGCTGCTGCGCTGACCGGCTGGCGTATGCTGTCTGCGCCCCGAAGGTGAAGTCCTCTCTTCCCGCTCCTCTCCGGGCGTCATCTCGACTCGCCTCACGTCCACCGCTGCCGCCATCTTGTCCACAGCTGCCATCTTGCACGCGCGCATACCGAGCGCTCTGTTCGCGCTTCTTTCTACACACTCTGTCTGCGTGTCCCGAAGTTTTGCAGAAACTACACCAAACAGTTTTTGTGCAATTATCTTTTCGGTGACCCTTTTCTCCACATCGCCAACACGCCATCTCTGTCGGGGGTCCGGTTCTTTTTCTTTGGCGCTGCCCGGGCCTTCATTACCCTTTCTCCCGCCTCCTCGGCGACCGGGTCTGAGTCTTCTGAGGCCTCGAAGTTCCGCAACTTGGCCTTGAACTCCCCCAGCGACATGTCCGCTGAACCGTGCGTCACCAACAGTGTGAACGGTTTATACATCTCCGGTAGTCCCCTCATAACCATCGCCATCATTAGTCCATCGCTCGGTGCTTCTCCTGCACTTTTGAGCGCCGTGATGATCTGCTCCGCCCTGATGACGTATTCAGTCACAGTCTCTGTGTTAGCTTTCTTCAGCGCGGTCAATGTTATATACAGGGATACAATCCGGGGCCTACCTCTGCCGATGTAGTGTTCTCTTAACACTTTTAGACTCTCTCGGCCTTTGTCCTTTGTGTCCCGGAATATCAGCCCCAAGCTCGTGTTGTCTAGGAGTGGTGCTAGCTCGCAGTATGCGTCGGCGTTCAGCTTAGTATCCAGGGCTTGCGCGGCCTCCGTTATTTCTCCCGTGAGGCCCGTCAAAATTGTCTTTTTCAGCCCCAATCCGTGCATACAGCACAACATCCGCTCTTCCCAGAGCTCGTATTCTTCTGCCCTTCCGTCAAACGTGGGCCACTTGCTTCTGCCTCTGATCGCCATCTTTTGATTGTAGCTTAGCTTAGCTGCCCGTTAGCTTAGCTTTAGCGTCCCGCGGTTTTCCCGCCGCTAAACTAGCCTAAACTTTTCAGCTAACTAGCTATCGTTATTTCGCTCTTCCGTGATCTGGGCCCATAACCTGTTGACAGAGTCACATGTGTAGCAAGAAACTAGTCATGACGACGAGGTCTTCTTTAGCCTTAACTGGCGTGGTTTATTTTCACCTGTGCATCGCACCACTTGAGCCGCTCTCCGTGAGAGCTAGAGAGAGAGAGATAGAAGGGAGGGAACAATCCCTTATATCTGATACCTGACGTCAGCTACAATAGCTGCGCCTCCTTACGCCTATAGCGCCCTCTTACTGTGGAACAGTTATAGTGCAGTTACATGCAGACATATTAACACTTACACTTAACAAGACTCACTACGAAATCGGTGCTAGAGCCCAAAAAATGCTTGCATGGAAACTAAGGAAACAGCAGTCTGAAAGGTCAATCTTTAAAATCAGAGCCCAGACTCCAACGGCATGTGTATTAAACCAGGTGATATACAACACTCCTTTGAAAAATATTACAAGAAACTATACTCTCAACCTAATACAGTAGAACCCTCCGTCATTAAAACCTTCTTGGATTCCCTAGACTTACCATCAACCGGTGTGGGGCAAACTAAATTGATAACAAAATAAATTACACATTTTATCGACAGTGCCATATCAAGACTGAAAAATAGCAAGGTGCCAAGAGGAGACGGGTTTCCAGCAGAATGGTACAAGAAATGTAGGGACCTATTAACACCTATACTTCTAAAGTGCTTCAATTCTGTCCTCAAGGGGGCAGGACCCCTGCGTCCTGGAAACACAATCTGTGGCTATAATATCTGATTCCTAAGGTTGGAAGCTTCAACAATTACAAAAAGACTTAGTTCCTGACTTGATCGACATTGATCAAACAGGATTTATTAAAAACAGGCAGACTCATGATAATGTGAGGCGGGCGCTGTTTGTGGTTGATAATGAGTAAAACAAATCTGAATCATTAGCAATCAGTCTTGGCGCAGAGAAAGCCTTTGACTGTACGATGGGAGTTTTTGTATCTGGTATTACACCGTTTCGGTTTTAATGAAGAAGCCATAGGATGTCTTGAATCCCTATACCACCTTACCAACGGCCCGGATTAAGATAAATGGTAACCTCTCAAAGGTAGTGGATCTGGAGCGGAGATGCCGACAGGGTTGTCCCTTAAGTCCCACTCTCTTCGCACTATTTATAGAACCACTTGCTCAATCAATTTGAGAAAATGCCGAAATAACCGGAATTTCTATTAAAGAAATAGAGCACAAAATATACTTATATGCGGACGACATTTTGGTGACCCTCTCCGATCCAGACTCAAGCCTGCCTAAACTAATGTCCTGCCTTGAACAGTTTGGATCTTACTCAGGATATAAATTAAATATAAATAAGACCCAAACTCTCTCTTAGAACTATTCACCACAAGAGAACATACAGGATCTGTACAATTTTAAGTGGAATACTTTAAATACTTTAAAACTTTAAATAATAATAATATGATGATGGTGATATGATAATCTAATAATAATAGTATCATAACATGTGTTCCTCAGGTACTGGTCAGCCAGGGCAGTGAGTGTCCATGTTTCCTCCAGCTGTTCCACGGAGGCCTGGTCATCCACAGAGGCTCCAGGGACCAGACCACCACAGGTCAGTGGGCTTAGGGTTTGTTCAGTTTGGAGAAAATAAGTTGGCATCTAACCAGAGTGCAAGTGTAACAGTAAAGTGCATGGTAATATAAGATGTAAAGACAGTCTACAAGGTATAAAAACAGGTATAAAACTTATAGAGTAGGTATGAGATATGTGCAGAATTATAGGTATATATATATATATATATATATATACAGTATATATATATATACAAGTATTCAACAGGTAGTGAGCAGGGGTAAGGGTGGGGGCTGTCATCGTGGTACAGAGTTCAGAGAGATGACAGTTGAGGGGAAAAAGCGGTTCCTGAGCCTGCTAGACTTGGAACAAAGGTTTCTATAGCGCCTCCCGGAGGGGAGGAGGGCAAACAGTCCATGGTTGGGGGGAGAGGTGTCTTCCCATGATGCATTGGGTGGTTTTCACCACCCTCTGCAGCGCTTTCTGGTATGAGACATTGCAGTCTCTGTACCACACTGTGATGCAGTTAGTAAGGATGCTTTAAATGGCACACCAGAATCTGAGGGGACAGGTGGGCTTTCCTCAGTCAGTTTTTTGGCCCTGACACAACGGAAGTGGTTTTAAAGAAAACTGGGACAACTGTCTGAGCTAGTGACATAAAAATGATTGAGCTGGTCAGGGAGGGATGAGTCCGTGGTTTGGGGGGATTTGTTGGAGGGTTTGTAGACGGCAATGGCCTGGATACCCTGCCACAGGCGTCGGATCAGAGTTGTTGTGTGGTCTTCAACCCTATGCTTGTGGTTGAGCTTGGCCAGCTTGATGTCCTTGTTCAGGTTTGCCCTGGCTGAACAGTAGGCCTGTTCATCTCCCGACCTTAAAGCAGCGTCACGTGCCTTTAGGAGTAGGCGGACCTCTCTGTTCATCCACGGCTTCTGGTTGGGGAATGTTGTGATCTGTTTGAGGGGGGTGACCGTGTCAATGCTGGAGTTGATATAATCCAAAACAGAGGAGGCGTAGGAGTCGATGTCAATTTGGGAGTCTAGGAGGGTCTCTGGGTGGGAGTTCTGCTTTTTGTTAATAGAGTAAAATTCCTGTCAGGGATTGGTGTAGGTGGGACCCAAAATCCGAACGATAGAAACAAGGAACAATAATATAAATTTTAATCGACCAGCTCGATTAGGCTGAGCGAATGGCAGTCCAACGAGAAACAAACCCTGAAAGGTAAAACATGGTGGAGTCCAAAAACGTCGTCAAGGCAAGCAGTCGTTAACAGGTTGTCGAGGGTTGAAGCAAAGGTACAATAACGCTTAGGTAAAAACAAATTGTTATCCAGGCAATGGTCAAACACGGTGAATCAAAAACAGAATACAATACGTGATACTTTGACTTGAAACAAACGTGAAGCTTTCCGAGAATCAGTGTGTGATAGTCCAGCGGTTAATGACAGACAAGAGGTTTAAATACAGTTAAGGCCTAATGGTCGTCAGTTAAGGCCTAATAGTCGTCAGTTAAAGCCTAATGGTCGTCAGTTAAGGCCTAATAGTCGTCAGTTAAAGCCTAATGGTCGTCAGTTAAGGCCTAATGGTCGTCAGTTAAGGCCTAATGGTCGTCAGTTAAAGCCTAATGGTCGTCAGTTAAGGCCTAATGGTCATCAGTTAAGGCCTAATGGTCGTCAGTTAAAGCCTAATGGTCGTCAGTTAAGGCCTAATGGTCGTCAGTTAAGGCCTAATGGTCGTCAGTTAAGGCCTAATGGTCGTCAGTTAAAGCCTAATGGTCGTCAGTTAAGGCCTAATGGTCGTCAGTTAAGGCCTAATGGTCGTCAGTTAAGGCCTAATAGTCGTCAGTTAAAGCCTAATGGTCATCAGTTAAGGCCTAATGGTCGTCAGTTAAGGCCTAATAGTCGTCAGTTAAAGCCTAATGGTCGTCAGTTAAGGCCTAATGGTCGTCAGTTAAGGCCTAATGGTCGTCAGTTAAGGCCTAATGGTCGTCAGTTAAAGCCTAATGGTCGTCAGTTAAGGCCTAATGGTCGTCAGTTAAGGCCTAATGGTCGTCAGTTAAGGCCTAATGGCGCGCATGAAACCGCACGCATGAAACAAGCCGTTTAACGACACAGCAAGTCATTAATTGATGATTCTGAATGTGTCAACAAGGAGACTGTCTGAACATTTTGTTAATTTATTTCAACAAAACACAGCATATAACATCAACATCACACAACTTATGAACTTTTAAAACCATAATAACTTTATAAAACAAACAATGAGTAAAACAGTCTTTTGTTAAAAAACTAAATTGAAACTATGTAAACTACTAATGTAAAATAAATATAAATTATATAAACCACCAAATAAATAAATATAGGCTTAAGCAAACTTTGTCTACGTTGTCCAGAAGTGAGATGAAAAAGTGAGCTTGAAAATATGCGCTCCGATGGCGTGGATGTGGAAGGGATGGAGTGGATGTGGAAGGGATGGAGTGGATGTGGAAGGGATGGCGTGGATGTGGAAGGGATGGAGTGGATGCATTTGCTGCTCTGCTCTAGCAAACTTAGGATAGCGTTCCTCATTTATTTTCCACCAAGTCAGTGGTCCCTTATCCAAGTATTTCTTCATTTCATTGTTCTCAGCTTCCGCCTGTTGCTCTTCACCAGAAGCCATCAGCATTGATATCTCCTGCTGCTTTTCCCTTTGCTTCTTTGTCCCTTTGCTCACTTTCCTCTGCGCCGCTGCTGTCACGTGACGACTAATGACTCTTTGTCAAGTCAAGTCAAGTCAAGTTTATTGTCAGTTTACACAAGTATAAAGCAGTGAGTGAAAATCTTATGTGCAATACCCGACGACAGACAGCAGTTATAAAATAAGTCTATTTTTACGGCACTTGATACTGCGGTATCGCCTGCCTGACGGTAAAAGTGAATACAGTTCATGGGTCCAGCGTGGCAGGTAACACGGAGCAAATAAAGCCCTTGACCAACCTCTCAAAGCATTTGCTGACAATCGAGGTGAGGGCTACAGGTCTATAGTCGTTCAGGCATGTTACCTTGGGTTGTTTAGGGACAGAAACGATGGTGGACATCTTGAAGACTGCGGGAACAACAGCCTGGGACAGGGAGAAGTTGAAGATGTCTGCAAAGACTCCTGCCAACTGGTCTGCGCATGCTCTGAGGACGCGGCCCGGGATGTCGTCTGGGCCTGCCGCCTTACGGATGTTCAACCGCTTGAAGTTGCGGTACACATCCGCCTCCGAGATGTTCAGCAGGCTGGTCTCCTCAGGCGGCGCTGGCTTCGGCGGGCTGCCGTTCACGTCGAACCGAGCAATTGGTCGACTAATAGGGGGCTACAAAACAGATTCCTTTACCTCTCAGGAATTCAATTTTCTCCCTTTGAGAAATTCTCTTTAGTTTTGAACATTTAGATAATTGATGTGACGCTTTACAATAAAGACATGCTTCTGAAGACAGCTCTTTAGATATCATGGGCTTAGGAGGTGAAGTGTGGTTGGTAGCCTCGTCGTTCTTGAATGTCACACGCTACAGACCTCCAGCTTTCCCGCAGTTTGTATGGCCACTTCATTGTGGAGTTTCTCATGTTTGATGGGATATTTAACTCCTCCATGAAGTGTAGCTTAGTCATGGCAGTGCAGCATCCTTTGAAGAACAGAGCGAATTCATTCAATGCCTCAAACAACAGACCATGCAAATACTTTGTCCATGTAGGCTGTGTGATATTGTATTCATTACCAAAGTGTTCTTTCAAAAGGCCTTTTGCTCTTTGATAACCTTGTTGCGTTTCATATGAAGACAACTTCTCACCAGTTCTCTGGGCTGCCCCCTGGTGTTTTGCTGTAGATAATACAAGCAGTCTTGATAACTGCTGGTTCTCTATTCAATACAATGTTCAAAAGTCCTAATAAAGGAAGTACATTGCAATGGATCACCATCGAAAATGGTTATTTCCCTTTGTGGCAAAGTGGCTGACATTTGCTGTTGAACAAGCAATTGTGGTGATTTCATTCGGCTTTTGCATGATACCACAAATTACATTGTGCCAAGCTGTATTTTGCACTGGTGAAATGTCCATTTTGAAACCTGTGGTGTTGCTGTGCAGCAACTGACCTAAAGGATGCAGCAGTAGATGTTGGGACAACATTTTGAGGTTGGCCCCTTAAGGGGGTTGTGTGAGACCTTTCAGTGATTGGTTGCAACTGTGACCTGCGAGATATCCATTGCTATTGAGGCTTCCATGTTGTTTGATTTAGCCCTGTGGCTGTGCACATCCACCTTTGATCAAACATCTTGTGCAGATGCATTCACATTGCTCCACATTCAGAGGTTTTCCCTTTGGCACAATTTGCATTTGGGTTGCATTCCAGTCTTTGCTCTTTAAGTCCTTTCCCATAGGAATTCATTCCATTTGAATGGGACTTTCCTCCAACATCACAGCCTTCCAGCACAGAGAGTCTTGCATCAGAAGCAGCTAGTTGTGCATCAATGTCCAGCTGTTCCTTTATTTTCCTCAGTGTGTTACTTTCCTGTCTGAGTTTCTCCTCTTGTGCCTCATGTTCATGTCTCCTTTGCAAAGCAGCAGCTTTCACCATTACAGCTGCTTTCTCAGCCTTTGCCTCCAAGCGTGCAGATGAAGTACCAGACATAGTTTATCTAGAATGGCTTCTCCTGCTTGACATTTTACTTGGCACATTAGACACACTTTCCTCAGAATTTATATCATCTTGACCATCATTTTTTTTTAACATAATTTTATCCACATTATCATTTGATCATAATTTCCATTTTGATCAATATCATTTTCATTTGAGAATCTATTACTGTTTAACCAGGTTGATATTTCTTCAACAAACACATCGTTGTTTGACATTTTGGACTGAAACCACGTTTCCTGTTTTCTGCTGAGTAAGCAATGTGTTATGAAGCTCAGAAGCCTTCTGACATAATTGTTTGAGAGTCTTTAGATGTTGAACAGCAGACATTTTACTTAGACACCAAGAGAGTTTTGATTCTGACCTTTAATTAGCTTGTCTGTGTGAAACGGTCTCTCCTTTCCCATTGGAGCCGTTGAATCACAATCGGGATTCCTTTCAAGGTAGGTTTTCTTGTTCTTTTCTCCGTGACGTCACTTTTCACGGCGTCCGTTTTGGCGTTTAACGCATTGCATTTTATTTATTGCATTTCACGGTGGGGTCCCAAGATGTTGTCCATGTCTCCATGTGAGATGCGGTTTTTACTTGTATAGTGACTATCCTGCCCTCCTATAGTCACTCATGGGTGCGGAGACTGTTTTTGACTCGCTCTGACAAACTGCTGTCCATGCGGTGGTTCAAGTTTGGGTGATGTTCCCATTTATTGATGGGTAAAAATCCAACGAAACATGACACGGTTGATGCAATAAAGAAAAAGTTCATTGGTGACCTGTAACAAAGGCGTAAATCAGCATAACCTCCACTACCCCACCTGATTACCTCCACCTGATTACCCCACCTGATTACCCCCACCTGATTACCCCACCTGATTACCTCCACCTGATTACCCCCACCTGATTACCCCACCTGATTACCCCACCTGATTACCCCACCTGATTACCCCACCTGATTACCCCACCTGATTACCTCCACCTGATTACCCCACCTGATTACCCCCACCTGATTACCCCACCTGATTACCCCACCTGATTACCTCCACCTGATTACCTCCACCTGATTACCCCACCTGATTACCCCACCTGATTACCCCACCTCATTACCCCACCTGATTACCCCACCTGATTACCTCCACCTGATTACCTCCACCTGATTACCTCCACCTGTGCTTATAAAGTATAACCCTCCGGTGGTGACCTGACGTAGACCATGAACCCTCCGGTGGTGACCTGACGTAGACCATGAACCCTCCGGTGGTGACCTGACGTAGACCATGAACCCTCCGGTGGTGACCTGACGTAGACCATGAACCCTCCGGTGGTGACCTGACGTAGACCATGAACCCTCCGGTGGTGACCTGACGTAGACCATGAACCCTCCGGTGGTGACCTGACGTAGACCATGAACCCTCCGGTGGTGACCTGACGTAGACCATGAACCCTCCGGTGGTGACCTGACGTAGACCATGAACCCTCCGGTGGTGACCTGACGTAGACCATGAACCCTCCGGTGGTGACCTGACGTAGACCATGAACCCTCCGGTGGTGACCTGACGTAGACCATGAACCCTCCGGTGGTGACCTGACGTAGACCATGAACCCTCCGGTGGTGACCTGACGTAGACCATGAACCCTCCGGTGGTGACCTGACGTAGACCATGAACCCTCCGGTGGTGACCTGACGTAGACCATGAACCCTCCGGTGGTGACCTGACGTAGACCATGAACCCTCCGGTGGTGACCTGACGTAGACCATGAACCCTCCGGTGGTGACCTGACGTAGACCATGAACCCTCCGGTGGTGACCTGACGTAGACCATGAACCCTCCGGTGGTGACCTGACGTAGACCATGAACCCTCCGGTGGTGACCTGACGTAGACCATGAACCCTCCGGTGGTGACCTGACGTAGACCATGAACCCTCCGGTGGTGACCTGACGTAGACCATGAACCCTCCGGTGGTGACCTGACGTAGACCATGAACCCTCCGGTGGTGACCTGACGTAGACCATGAACCCTCCGGTGGTGACCTGACGTAGACCATGAACCCTCCGGTGGTGACCTGACGTAGACCATGAACCCTCCGGTGGTGACCTGACGTAGACCATGAACCCTCCGGTGGTGACCTGACGTAGACCATGAAAGACAAACAAACAAACAGATATTGCTCCTACAGTTGGTAAAAGGGTCTACATTTAACCATCAGGTATTCCACGTCAGCAGAGCAGTGGCACTCAATGGTGGTAGTGTCTGTGCAATTTATTTAGATTTAGATTAGTACTAATTATCAGGAGTGATACATGACTTTAGATTTAGATTAGTACTAATTATTATCAAGAGTGATACATCACATTTTAGTTAGATTTAGATTAGTACTCCTTTATATCAGGAGTAATACATCACTTAATAGTTCGATTTAGAGTGATACATCAAGAGAAAAATGAAAGATGGATGGCATGGATGAAATTATCTCCTCTCCTCTCCTCCTCTCTCCTCTCTCTTCTCTCCACATCTCTCCTCTCCCCTCCTCTCCTCACCTCCCCTCTCTCCACATCTCCATCTCCTCTCTCCTCTCCCTCTCTCCTCCCCTCTCTCTTCTCTCCACATCTCCATCTCCTCTCTCCTCTCCTCCCCTCTCTCTTCTCTCCACATCTCCATCTCCTCTCTCCTCTCCCTCCCTCTCTCCCCTCTCTCCTCTCCTCCCCAGGTTGCTGGCGTCTGTTCTGTGTGCGTGGGGAGGTGGCGGTGGAGGCCTCCCTGGTGGAGGTTGAGTGCCGCTGCTCCAGCCTCCGCTCCAGGGCCAGCCTGGTGCTGCTGGGGGCCCCCAGGGGCCCGCTGTACTTGTGGCACGGCTGCAAGACCCAGCCAGGGGCTCGCCAGGTTGCCAGCAGGGCGGTGGAAAAGCTGAGACAGCGGTGAGGGGTTGGATGATGGATGAGTGTTTGGAGGGATGGACAGGTGGATGATGGATGAGTGTTTGGAGGGATGGACAGGTGGGTGATGGATGAGTGTTTGGAGGGATGGACAGGTGGGTGATGGATGAGTGTTTGGAGGGATGGACAGGTGGATGGTGGATGAGTGTTTGGAGGGATGGACAGGTGGATGGTGGATGAGTGTTTGGAGGGATGGACAGGTGGGTGATGGATGAGTGTTTGGAGGGATGGACAGGTGGATGATGGTCTACAGCAGGGACCCCTGACAGGGAAAGATAATGTCCCAGGACCCCCCATTAATCATACGCTTACTACCATTTGTACTCATAGATGCTATTGGAGCTATTTGTATTCTAAAAATGTTCAACCTAAATACTTCAGACATGTTTCATAGTAATAAACAGAAACACATTTAAATTTGAACCATGTTAATACCACTTATATACTTTGTATATTTATATATATATTATATACTAATATAACAGTAAAAATACATAGTTCCATGCCTATGAACAGTAACAAGACAAGACTATTGACATTAAAAAGATGAACAGTAACAACCGTAACAAGACAGTCCTATGACTATGAACAGTAACAAGATATAGTCATGAATGACGTGTCACAATGAGTCCCATCAGAGTTTATATTGGCCCAAAGCTAACATTGGTGGGAGTAATGAACTCTATATACTACTTGTTCTCCCCACTGTACTTGTTTGATTGCCGCAAATGGTCCCCGTCTATAGATCTGCATTTATTTTAACGAAACACACTTTTGAACAAAACTGTACACATTATTTACCGGACCCCCTGACTATGGGTCGGACCCCAGTTTGAGAACCCCTGACCTAAAGGTGGATCATGACCTAAAGGTGGATGATGACCTAAAGGTGGATGATGACCTAAAGGTGAATGATGACCTGAAGGGGGGGTGTGTGTGTGTGTGTGTGTGTGTGTGTGTGTGTGTGTGTGTGTGTGTGTGTGTGTGTGTGTGTGTGTGTGTGTGTGTGTGTGTGTGTGTGTGTGTGTGTGTGTGTGTGTGTGTGTGTGTGTGTGTGTGTGTGTGTGTGTGTGTGTGTGTGCGTTCATGTCTGGCTTTGACCAGTAGCAGCGAGGTGGAGGAGGTGGAGGAGGTGGAGGAAGGGATGGAGCCAGCAGAGTTCTGGAAGGCGCTGGGCCACCAGGACAAGAAAGCCTACGACTGCATGCTACAGGGTACACACACACACACTGATTACTACAGGTAGATTACTGCAGGTAGGTTACTAGAGCTAGATTACTACAGGTAGATTACTGGAGCTAGATTACTACAGGTAGATTACTAGAGCTAGATTACTACAGGTAGGTTACTAGAGCTAGATTACTACAGGTAGATTACTGGAGCTAGTTTAGTACAGGTAGATTACTAGAGCTAGATTACTACAGGTACATTACTACAGGTAAATTAATACTGCTAGATTACTACAGGTAGATTACTACAGGTAGGTTACTACAGATAAATTACTACAGGTAAATTACTACAGGTAGATTACTACAGGTAGGTTACTACAGGTAAATTACTACAGTTAGGTTACTACAGGTAGATTACTACAGGTGGGTTACTACAGGTAAATTACTACAGGTAGGTTACTACAGGTGGGTTACTACAGGTAAATTACTACAGGTAGGTTACTACAGGTAGATTACTACAGGTAAATTACTACAGGTAGATTACTACAGGTAGGTTACTACAGGTAAATTACTACAGGTAGGTTACTACAGGTAAATTACTACAGGTAAATTACTACAGGTAGGTCACTACAGGTCGATTACTACAGGTAGGTTACTACAGGTAGGTTACTACAGGTAGATTACTACAGGTAAATTACTACAGGTAGGTTACTACATGTAGATTACTACAGGTAGGTTACTACAGGTAGATTACTACAGGTAAATGACTACAGGTAGATTACTACAGGTAGTGCGATGGACACAACACCCATACCTTCAAGTGTGTCTCTCATGTGATCGGTTGTAGACCCCGGGAAGTACAACTACACGCCACGCCTCTTCTGGTTGGACGCCAGCTCAGGTGTGTTCCGGGGGGAGGAAATCCTCAGCCCCACCCGTGTGGCCGAGGGAGTCATGGCCATGCCCTTCCTCCAGGAGAACCTCTACTCTGCCCAGCAACCAGGTATGGGGTGGTGAAGGACCATGGAGGTGGTGGTGGTGGAGGAGGTGATGGTGGTGGAGGAGGTCAAATTGTAAAGATTACAGTAGTTTAGATGTATAGATTACAGTAGTCTGGATGTATAGATTACAGTAGTCTGCATGTATCGATTACAGTAGTCTGGATGTATAGATTACAGTAGTCTGCATGTATCGATTACAGTAGTCTGGATGTATAGATTACAGTAGTCTGGATGTATAGATTACAGTAGTCTAGATGTATAGATTACAGTAGTCTAGATGTATAGATTACAGTAGTCTAGATGTATAGATTACAGTAGTCTAGTTGTATAGATTACAGTAGTCTATATGTATCAATTACAGTAGTCTGGATGTATAGATTACAGTAGTCTGGATGTATAGATTACAGTAGTCTAGATGTATAGATTACAGTAGTCTGGATGTATAGATTACAGTAGTCTAGATGTATATATTACAGTAGTTTAGATGTATAGATTACAGTAGTCTGGATGTATAGATTACAGTAGTCTTGATCTATAGATTACAGTAGTCTGGATGTATAGATGACAGTAGTCTGTATGTATAGATTACAGTAGTCTAGATATATAGATTACAGTAGTCTAGATGTATAGATTACAGTAGTCTAGTCTAGATGCATAGATTACAGTAGTCTGGATGTATAGATTACAGTAGTCTAGTCTAGATGCATAGATTACAGTAGTCTGGATGTATAGATTACAGTAGTCTAGATCAGGGGTTCCCAACCTTTTTTGTGCCACGGACCGGCAGATACATGAAAAAAATCTCGCGGACCGGTTGTCAAAGTGTGTGTCAACACACACCCCTAACACAACGGCAGGGCTCGATTTCAGTATAAACGCGCATGTACGCGGAGCACAGTAACAAAACCCGGCTCGTTCGCGACCGACACGTCACTAGCGCGTAGTCTCTTTAGTAGCGCGTGCAACTGAAAGTCTCTCGTTATGCCGCCGATATATATTTATATTTATATATAGATTATACTATATATATAATCTCTATATATAGATTATACCGCCCGCCGTTCACCTATACTCAAATGATTTGAGTCAAATATGATGATAAACACAGCTGTTTCGCTGCCCGGCAGTAACACCTCCACGGCCCGGTACCGGTCCGCGGCCCGGCGGTTGGGGACCCCTGGTCTAGATGTATAGATTACAGTAGTCTGGATGTATAGATTACAGTAGTCTGCATGTATAGATTACAGTAGTCTGGATGTATAGATTACAGTAGTCTGGATGTATAGATTACAGTACTCTGGATGTATAGATTACAGTAGTCTGCATGTATAGATTACAGTAGTCTGGATGTATAGATTACAGTAGTCTGCATGTATAGATTACAGTAGTCTGGATGTATAGATTACAGTAGTCTGGATGTATAGATTACAGTAGTCTAGATGTTTAGATTACAGTAGTCTGGATGTATAGATTACAGTAGTCTGCATGTATAGATTACAGTAGTCTGGATGTACAGATTACAGTAGTCTAGATGTTTAGATTACAGTAGTCTAGATGTTTAGATTACAGTAGTCTGGATGTATAGATTACAGTAGTCTGCATGTATAGATTACAGTACTCTGGATGTATAGATTACAGTAGTCTGCATGTATAGATTACAGTAGTCTGGATGTATAGATTACAGTAGTCTGGATGTATAGATTACAGTAGTCTGGATGTATAGATTACAGTACTCTGGATGTATAGATTACAGTAGTCTGCATGTATAGATTACAGTAGTCTGGATGTATAGATTACAGTAGTCTAGATGTATAGATTACAGTAGTCTAGATGTATCAATTATAGTAGTCTGGATGTATAGATTACAGTAGTCTGGATGTATAGATTACAGTAGTCTAGATGTATCAATTACAGTAGTCTGGATGTATAGATTACAGTAGTCTAGATGTATAGATTACAATAGTCTGGATGTATAGATTACAGTAGTCTAGATGTATATGTATACATTATCTGAATCTGAATCTGAATATACAGTTGCAAGACAAAGTATGTGAACCCTTTGGAATTACCTGGATTTCTGCATAAATTGGTCATAAAATGTGTTCTGATCTTCATCTAAGTCACAACAATAGACAAACACAGTCTGCTTAAACTAATACCACACAAACAATTATATGTTTTCATGTTTTTATTGAACACACCATGTAAACATTCACAGTGCAGGGTGGGAAAAGTATGTGAACCCAAGTATGGGATCTATACTTTTTCATGCAACTGTACATATTGTCCTCCCCCAGCTCTCTTCCTATTGGATAACCGCCTGGAGGTGTACCTGTGGCAGGGCAGACCCTCGGAGGACAGTCAGCTGGTCGGATCCGCTAAAACACGCTGGGATATCCAGAGGAAGCTCGCCATGGAAACGGTGCTTCAGTACTGCAAAGGTCAGAGGTCACCGCAGCCTCCGAAGGACCAATGAGAAATGACTGAATTAAAATAAGTGAATGAATGGTGCTTGGCCATTGAGGTGATGTTAACATGTAAAACATATGTGGTGCTTGTGTTCCCTAATGGATTATAAATGTGTCTCTGTTCCAGAGAAGAACCCTCGGCGCCCCCCGCTGGCCTACCTGGTCATAGCAGGCAGTGAACCGCTCACCTTCACCAACATTTTCCCCTACTGGGAGAAAGACCTCTTCACAGCTCCACAGGTGGGACCCTCGTCTTCCTCAGTCTCACTGTGAATGGGTTATGAAGCTCTCTGTCCAGGGGACTCAAACTTGTTTTTCTTCTCACCCCCCATGTCTGGGTCATGTCCACATCATTACATTTCTAAAAATCCTTTGTTGTCCACTGAGAAAACGTCTTTCTTTTGTTTTTGGTTTACGACAACAAGAGGGTTTTATTGTCCAGAAGGACAACATGGAAGAGAAAGAAGAAGAAGCGGCTGAAACATCAGAGAGACTAGGGGTCATTAGAGAGACTAGGGGTCATTAGAGAGACTAGGGGTCATTAGAGAGACTAGGGGACATTAGAGAGACTAGGGGTCATTAGAGAGACTAGGGGACATTTGAGAGACTAGGGGACATTAGAGAGACTAGGGGTCATCAGAGAGACTAGGGGTCATCAGAGAGACTGGGGTATTTAGAGAGACTAGGGGACATTAGAGAGACTAGGGGTCATTAGAGAAACTAGGGGACATTAGAGAGACTAGGGGTCATCAGAGAGACTAGGGGGTCATTAGAGAGACTAGGGGTCATTAGAGAGACTAGGGGTCATCAGAGAGACTAGGGGTCATTAGAGAGACTAGGGGACATTAGAGAGACTAGGGGTCATTAGAGAGACTAGGGGACATTAGAGAGACTAGGGGACATTTGAGAGACTAGGGGTCATTAGAGAGACTAGGGGACATTTGAGAGACTAGGGGTCATTAGAGAGACTAGGGGACATTAGAGAGACTAGGGGTCATTAGAGAGACTAGGGGACATCAGAGAGACTAGGGGTCATTAGAGAGACTAGGGGTTATTAGAGAGACTAGGGGTCATTAGAGAGACTAGGGGACATTAGAGAGACTAGGGGTCATTAGAGAGACTAAGGGTCATTAGAGAGACTAGGGGACATCAGAGAGACTAGGGTCATTAGAGAGACTAGGGGTCATTAGAGAGACTAGGGGACATTTGAGAGACTAGGGGACATTAGAGAGACTAGGGGACATTAGAGAGACTAGGGGACTTCAGAGAGACTAGGGGGACTTAGAGAGACTAGGGGTCATTTGAGAGACTAGGGGACATTTGAGAGACTAGGGGACATTAGAGAGACTAGGGGTCATTAGAGAGACTAGGGGACATTAGAGAGACTAGGACTTCAGAGAGACTAGGGGGACTTAGAGACACTAGGGGGACATTAGAGACACTGGGGGGACATTAGAGAGACTAGGGGGACATTAGAGAGACTAGGGGTACTTCAGAGAGACTATGGGACTACAGAGAGACTAGGGGACTACAGAGAGACTAGGGGACATTAGAGAGACTAGAGGACATTAGAGAGACTAGGGGACATTTGAGAGACTAGGGGACATTAGAGAGACTAGGGGACATTAGAGAGACTAGGGGTACTTCAGAGAGACTAGGGGTACTTCAGAGAGACTAGGGGACTACAGAGAGACTAGGGCTAGAGAGACTAGGGGACATTAGAGAGACTAGGAGGACTTCAGAGAGACTAGGGGGTCTTCAGAGAGACTAGGGGGACTTCAGAGAGACTAGGGGGACATTTGAGAGACTAGGGGGACATTTGAGAGACATGGGGACATTAGAGAGACTAGGAGGACTTCAGAGAGACTAGTGGGACTTCAGAGAGACTAGGGGGACTTCAGAGAGACTAGGGGACATTAGAGAGACTAGGAGGACTTCAGAGAGACTAGGGGTCATTAGAGAGACTAGGGGTCATTAGAGAGACTAGGGGACATTTGAGAGACTAGGGGGACTTAGAGAGACTAGGGGGACATTAGAGAGACTAGGGGTACATTAGAGAGACTAGGGGTACTTCAGAGAGACTAGGGGACTACAGAGAGACTAGGGGACATTAGAGAGACTAGGGGTCATTAGAGAGACTAGGGGACATTAGAGAGACTAGGGGATATTAGAGAGACTAGGACTTCAGAGAGACTAGGGGGACATTAGAGACACTGGGGGGACATTAAAGAGACTAGGGGGACATTAGAGAGACTAGGGGTACTTCAGAGAGACTATGGGACTACAGAGAGACTAGGGGACTACAGAGAGACTAGGGGACATTAGAGAGACTATGGGACATTAGAGAGACTAGGGGACATTAGAGAGACTAGGGGACATTAGAGAGACTAGAGGACACTAGAGAGACTAGGGGTACTTCAGAGTGACTAGGGGACTACAGAGAGACTAGGGGTCATTAGAGAGACTAGGGGACATTAGAGAGACTAGGAGGACTTCAGATAGACTAGGGGGACTTCAGAGAGACTAGGGGGACTTCAGAGAGACTAGGGGGACTTCAGAGAGACTAGGGGGACATTTGAGAGACTAGGGGACATTTGAGAGACTAGGAGGACTTCAGAGAGACTAGGGGGACTTCAGAGAGACTAGGGGACATTAGAGAGACTAGGAGGACTTCAGAGAGACTAGGGGTCATTAGAGAGACTAGGGGTCATTAGAGAGACTAGGGGACATTTGAGAGACTAGGGGGACTTAGAGAGACTAGGGGACATCAGAGAGACTAGGGGGACTTCAGAGAGACTAGGGGACATTAGAGAGACTAGGAGGACTTCAGAGAGACTAGGGGTCATTAGAGAGACTAGGGGTCATTAGAGAGACTAGGGGACATTTGAGAGACTAGGGGGACTTAGAGAGACTAGGGGGACATTAGAGAGACTAGGGGTACATTAGAGAGACTAGGGGTACTTCAGAGAGACTAGGGGACTACAGAGAGACTAGGGGACATTAGAGAGACTAGGGGTCATTAGAGAGACTAGGGGACATTAGAGAGACTAGGGGATATTAGAGAGACTAGGACTTCAGAGAGACTAGGGGGACTTAGAGACACTAGGGGGACATTAGAGACACTGGGGGGACATTAAAGAGACTAGGGGGACATTAGAGAGACTAGGGGTACTTCAGAGAGACTATGGGACTACAGAGAGACTAGGGGACATTAGAGAGACTATGGGACATTAGAGAGACTAGGGGACATTAGAGAGACTAGGGGACATTAGAGAGACTAGAGGACACTAGAGAGACTAGGGGTACTTCAGAGTGACTAGGGGACTACAGAGAGACTAGGGGTCATTAGAGAGACTAGGGGACATTAGAGAGACTAGGAGGACTTCAGATAGACTAGGGGGACTTCAGAGAGACTAGGGGGACTTCAGAGAGACTAGGGGGACTTCAGAGAGACTAGGGGGACATTTGAGAGACTAGGGGGACATTTGAGAGACTAGGAGGACTTCAGAGAGACTAGGGGGACTTCAGAGAGACTAGGGGACATTAGAGAGACTAGGAGGACTTCAGAGAGACTAGGGGTCATTAGAGAGACTAGGGGTCATTAGAGAGACTAGGGGACATTTGAGAGACTAGGGGGACTTAGAGAGACTAGGGGACATCAGAGAGACTAGGGGGACTTCAGAGAGACTAGGGGGACATTAGAGAGACTAGGGGTACATTAGAGAGACTAGGGGTACTTCAGAGAGACTAGGGGACTACAGAGAGACTAGGGGACATTAGAGAGACTAGGAGGACATTAGAGAGACTAGGACTTCAGAGAGACTAGGGGGACTTTAGAGAGACTAGGGGGACATTAGAGAGACTAGGGGGACATTAGAGAGACTAGGGGACATTAGAGAGACTAGGGGAACTTCAGAGAGAGTATAGGGACATTAGAGAGACTAGGGAACATTAGAGAGACTAGGGGACATAAGAGAGACTAGGGGACATTAGAGAGAGTATGGGGACATTAGAGAGACTAGGGGACACTAGAGAGACTAGGGGGACTACAAGGAGACTAGGGGACATTAGAGAGACTAGGGGGACTTCAGAGAGACTAGGGGGACATTAGAGAGTGATTGTACTTTTACCTTACTGTAATTGTACCTGAACTTATTGTATTTTTACCTGAGCACTGGTTCAGTTCTTGGAGACTTGTTAGAAATGAAATGCACTTTTGACTTCTGGTGACGAGTTGTTCTCTTTCCTTCCTTTGTTGAAACACACTATCGTAAGTCGCTTTGGATAAAAGTGTCTGCTAAATGACTGTAATGTAATGTAATGTAGAGAGACTAGGGGGACTTTGTTGCTCAACTCTTGGATATTGGATTCCTCTTCTATTCATTCATCAGAATTATGCAAATTCTGTTTGTGTGTGTGTTGTAGGGGGAGAGGAGCAAGGTGGTGCTGGTGAAAGAGGTTCTGTCCAAGCTGAGTAAGGAGCAGTTCTCCATCGAGGAGTTGACCGGGAAGCCTCTCCCTGAGGGAGTGGACCCGCTCCGTCTGGAGGACTACCTGTCAGACCCGGACTTCAAAGTAAGAGCGTACAGAGATACCTGTCAATGATCAAGTCAAGTCAAGTTTATTGTCACTTCACAGTTTACACAAGTATAAAGCAGTGATGTGAAAATCTTATGTGCAATAAGATGAAGTCAGGTTGGCCATTTGTATTCACATGCATTATTAAGACTTGATTTAAAGATTTGATTTAAATTCATTATTTAGACTTGATTTAAAGTTTGATTTAAATTCATTATTTTGACTTGATTTAAAGTTTGATTTAAATGTATCATTTAAATTGTATTAAATTGCTTTAGAATGGATGAGGTTAGATATGATTGACTTTGTTTTGTATTGTAACTGTGTGTGTGTGTGTGTGTGTGTGTGTGTGTGTGTGTGTGTGTGTGTGTGTGTGTGTGTGTGTGTGTGTGTGTGTGTGTGTGTGTGTGTGTGTGTGTGTGTGTGTGTGTGTGTGTGTGTGTGTGTGTGTGTGTGTGTGTGTGTAGATTCTACTAGAGATGAATCGGGTAGAGTTCAGTTCTCTTCCCAGCTGGAAGCAGAGGAACCTGAAGAAGAGAAAAGCCTTGTTTTAGAACCTTCAAGTGGAACATCTAACACTGCATCTTGTACATTTGTGTACAAATGTTTTTTTTCCTACAAAATGTAATGCAAATTTTTGTTAGGTGGCAGTGAAACGTTACAGTTTGATGGTTGGTCCCCGGTATAGAATCGGTATTTACCCGGCACACACATTTAAATATGTAATATACCTTCAATGTTTCCTTGTGCCAATGTTAACCTTTCAATATTGAAATATGTGTGTTAGTGTATGGTTTACGTGATATATATATATATATATATATATATATATATATATATATATATATATTTATACATGTATATCAAACTTTATATCCAGGGACTATCCTACTCATGAAATAGTAGTTATTCCTCTAGCAGCCATCTTGGATTGAATCACTAACTGAGCGGTTCAATCTGGAACCAAGATGAACCAAAATGGACCCAGATGAACCAAGATGAACCAAAATGGACCCAGATGGACCCAGATGGACCAAGATGGACCCAGATGAACCAAGATGGACCCAGATGGACCCCGATGGACCAAGATGAACCCAGATGGACCAAGATGGACCAAGATGGACCAAGATGAACCAAGATGGACCCAGATGAACCAAGATGGATAAATATGGACCAAGATGAACCAAGATGGACCAAGATGGACCCAGATGAACCAAGATGGACCCAGATGAACCCAGATGGATATATATGGACCAAGATGAACCAAGATGGACCCAGATGAACCCAGATGGACAAAGATGGACCAAGATGAACCAAGATGGACCAAGATGGCCGCTAGAGGAATATGGGCCATGGACAGCCCAATGTAGACGTCATTTCATATCATATATGTAGTGAATTATTCAGCATTAAAAGTCAATCTGTGACCCTAAGGTGATTCATCTTATATATGATATTAAATGGTCTGAATTCTGAACCATTTGGTTGGACTACCTTAGTAGCCAATAACACTGATCAATGGATGGGAGAACCATGTCCTGACCTTCAGTCAGTAAGACACAACACTATAACTATCCACTCTTACTGTATAGACCTACATTAGACCTACATCTAGCTGTTTACTTTACTTTGATCTGGAGGAATAAATCCTCTTTATTGGTCTCATGTCCACACAGTGAGATGAGTGTCTCTGCATTGAACCCATCCTAGTATGAGGAGCAGTGGGCAGCTATTGGATATCCAGGGAAGCAGGGGAGGGGTCTGGTGCCCAGATGTTTTGGGGACTTGAACCGGCAACCCTCCCAAGTCAAGTCCCAACAGACTAAGTTATCCTGCCGTGTGTGTGTGCGCCATAACCTGCTTTTATAACCTCATCTTAAATTGCCTCAAACTGTTGTACAGTGCATGTTGTAACAATATAAAAATTTTGTAAATGACAACTGCTTTCTTGACTTATTTATCATATCATCTAAACCTAACCCTTATTTCTCATATTACACGTATATATCATCATATAACCCTTATTTATTATATATCATCATCTAACCCTTATTTATATATCATCATATAACCCTTATTTATCATATATCATCATATAAACCTTATTTATCATATCATCATATAACCCTTATCATAAATCATCTAAACCTATCCATCCATCCATCTTCTCCCGCTTATCCGTAATCGGGTCGCGGAGGCAGCAGCTCCACCAGGGGACTCCAAACTTCCCTCTCCCTGGCAACATCGACTAGCTCTGACCGGGGGATCCCGAGGCGTTCCCAGGCCAGTGTGGAGATGTAATCACCCCACATGTACCTCGGTCTGCCCCGTGGTCTCTTCCCAGTTGGATGTGCCTGGAAAACCTCCTTACTAGATGCCCGAACCACCTCAACTGGCTCCTTTCTACTCAAAGGAGCAGCGGCTCTACTCAGAGTCTCTCACGAGTGACTGAGCTTCTCACCCTATCCCTCAGGGAGATACCAGCCACCCTCCTGAGGAAACAAATTTCGGCCGCTTGTATTCGCGATCTCGTCCTTTCGGTCATTACCCATTGCTCATGGCCATAGGTGAGGGTAGGAACGAAGACTGATCAGTAGATCGAGAGCTTTGCCTTCTGGCTCAGCTCTCTTTCGGTTACAACGGTGCGCCAAAGTGCACCCAATACCGCTCCCGCTGCACCTATTCTCCTGTCAATCTCACGCTCCATCCTCCCCTCACTCGAGAACAAGACCCCGAGATACTTGAACTCCTTCACTTGGGATAAGGACTCCCTCCCTACTTGGAGTAGACAATCCACCGGTTTCCTGCTAAGAACCATGGCCTCAGATTTGGAGGTGCTGATCCTCATCCCAACCGCATCACACTCCGCTGCAAACCGATCGAGTGAGTGCTGAAGGTCACATACTGATGACGCAAACAGGACCACATCATCTGCAAACAGCAGCGATTCAATCCTGAGCCCACCATACTGAAACCCCTCCCCTCCATGACGACGCCTTGAAATCCTGTCCATGAAAATCACAAACAGGATGGGTGACAAAGTGCAGCCCTGGCGGAGGAACACCCACTGAGAATAGGCCTGACTTACTACCGAGAATCCGGTCACAGATCTTGCTTTGGGAGTACAGAGATTGGATGACCCCCGCACCCCATACTCCTGCAGCACCCCCCACAGTATTTCCCAAGGGACCCGATCATATGCCTTCTCCAAATCCACAAAACACATGTAGACCGGATGGGCATACTCCCAAGCCCCCTCCAGGATCCTTGCAAGAGTGAAAAGCTGGTCTGTTGTTCAACGACCAGGGCGGAATCCGCATTGTTCCTCTTTAATCTGAGGTTCGACTGTTGGCCAAACCCTCCTTTCCAGCACCTTGGAGTAGACTTTCCCAGGGAGGCTGAGTAATGTGATACCCCTGTAATTGGCACACACCATCTGGTCACCCTTTTTGAACAGGGGTACCACCACCCCCGTTTGCCACTCCTCAGGCACTGTCCCAGACATCCACGCAATGTTGAAAAGACGTGTCATCCATGACAGCCCCTCAACACCCAGAGCCTTTAGCATTTCTGGACGGATCTCATCAACCCCTGGGGCTTTGCCACTGCGGAGATATTTGACTACCGCAGTGACTTCCTCCAGGGAGATTGATGTTTGCCGTGCTTCATCCTCCAGCTCTGTCCATTGAGGGTGTAGTTGGGTTAAGAAGTTCCTCAAAGTTTTCTTTCCACCGCCCGATCACCTCCTCAGTTGAGGTCAGCAATGTCCCACCCTTACTGTACACAGCTTGGATGGATCCACGCTTCCCCCTCCTGAGGCGCCGGATTGTTTGCCAGAAACGCTTTGGTGCCGACTGAAAGTCCTTCTCCATGGCTTCTCCGAATTCCTCCCACACCCGCTGCTTTGCCTCCGCTACAGCCGAGGCTGCCATCCTCTTGGCCTGTTGATACCTCGCAACTGAGTCCGGAGTCTCACAGGCTAACATAGCCCGGAAGGCCTCCTTCTTCAGTCGGATGGCTTCCCTGACCACCTGTGTCCACCACGAAGTCCGAGGGTTGCCGCCCCTTGAGGCACCAATGACCTTGAGGCCACAGCTCTCAACCGCAGCTTCAGCAATAGAAGCTTTGAACAATGACCACTCTGGCTCAATGTCCCCAGCCTCCACAGAGATGCCCGAAAGATTCTGCTGGAGGTTGGAGTTGAAGGTCTCCCGGACAGGGGCATCCACCAGACATTCCCAGTTCACCCGCACTACACTTTTGGGCTTACCAGTCGAGGTTGTGAGGGGCTCAGCCCCACCTGTAAATCCTGAGGTTGTGAGGCTCTCAGCCTTACCTGTAAACCCTGAGGTTGTGAGGGGCTCGGCCTCACCTGTAAATCCTGAGGTTGTGAGAGGCTTCCCCCGCCATCTTACCCAACTCACCACCAGATGGTGATCGGTTGACAGCTCTGCCCCTCTCTTCACCCGAGTGTCAAAAACATGCGGCCTCAGGCCAGATGACACGATAACAAAATTGATCATTGACCTTCGGCCTAAGGTACTCTGGTACCATGTACACTTATGTTTGAACATGGTGTTTGTTATGGCCAATCCATGACTAGCACAGAAATCCAATAACAAAACCCCACTCCGGTTCAGATCAAGTAGGCCGTTCATCCCCAACACGCCCCTCCAAGTTTCCCCATCGTTACCCACGTGTGCGTTGAAGTCTCCCAGGAGGACTATAGAGTCCCCTTCAGGAGCCCCATGCAGGACTCCATCCAGGGTGTGCAAGAAGGCGGGATATTCCGAACTGTTGTTTGGTGCATAGGCATAAACAACAGTCAGAGTTTTCCCTCCCATGACCCTAAGGCGTAGGGAGGCGACCGTCTCGTCCACCGGGGTAAACTCCAACAAAGCGGCACTCAGCCGGGGACTTGTGAGTATCCCCACACCCGCCCGGCACCTCACACCCTGAGCAACTCCAGAGAAAGAAAGAGTCCAACCCCTATCCAGGAGTTTAGTTCCAGAGCCAGTGCTGTGCGTAGACCTCTCACACAAGTTCAGGCTCCTTCCCCCCCAGAGATGTGACATTCCACGTCCCCAAAGCCAGACTCTGTTGGCTGGGTTTGGTCCGTCGAGGCCCCCTGCCTTCACTGCCTCCTAACTGGCAGTGCACCCGACCCCAGCGGTTCTTCCCGTAGGTGGTGGGTCCGCGGGAAGGAAAAGTGGCCACTTTGCTTTTACGGGCTATGCCCGACCGGGCTCCGTGGCTAACCCGGCCACCAGGCGCTCGCTGACAGGCCCTCTTTCCGGGCCTGGCTCCGGAAAGGGGCCCCGGGCTTCCTCCGGGCAGGGTATCCTCACTTCTACTTGTTTGTTTGTCCATTAGGGTCTTTGAACCATTCTTAGTCTGGCCCTCCCTGAGACCAATCTGCCATGGGAGACCCTACCAGGAGCACTAGGCTCCAGACAACACAGCTCTCAGGTTCACAGGGACACCCAAACCTCTCCACCACCATAAGGTGATGGTTCCCGGAGAGGCATCTAAACCTAAAATCATATATCATCCAACCCTTATTTATAATTGATCATCATCTAACCCTTATTTATCATATATCATCCAACCGTTATTTATCATATCATCTAACCCTTATTTATCTTACATCATCATCTAAACCTAGCCCGTATGTATCATATATCATCATATAACTTATTTATCATATATCATCATATAACCCTTATTTATCATCATCATCTAAACCTAAACCTATTTATCATATCTCACCTGAAGCTGCTCCTAAGCCTGCTTGACTAGGAACAGAGGTTTCTATAGCGCCTCCCGGAGGGGAGGAGGGCTAACAGTCCATGGTTGGGGTGAGAGGGTGTGGTGGGTGGTGTTTATTGCAGGGAGGGGTAATCCAACGATGCGTTGGGCGGTTTTCACCACCCTCTGCAGCGCTTTCCGGTCAGAAACAGTGCAGTTGCCGTACCACACTGTGATGCAGTTAGTGAGGATGCTTTCAATAACACACCAGTAAAAGTTCATCAGAATCTGAGGGGACAGGTGGGCTTTCCTCAGTCTCTCAGGAAGAAGAGACGCTGGTGAGCTTTCTTTACCAGTGAGGCAGTATTGAGGAGGAGGGTGTAGCGGGCAGTGTGTGTGTGAGACTTCAAGATACAAGATATTGATTGGCCAACAGGTACATTGGAATGCTGACTCCCCATTCCCTCCCGCAGTATAAATCTCCAAAACAATACCATAAAAATGAAATATACAATAAAAATGAACAAAAAAGGACAGCAAAGTGACTGATAGATGATATGAACATTTGTTGAATTGTGCAAAAAGCATTTAAAAGCATTTAAAGTGCCAGTAGTGCAGCAGCAACATGAATACAGTGCAGTACAGAGCAGCAACGGTGATGAGTCCAGAAAGTCCAGAAAAGTATGGTAGTGTAATGTTAATAACATGTTATGATAGGGTAATGTTAATGACATGTTATGATAGGGTAATGTTAATGACATGTTATGATAGGGTAATGTTAATGACATGTTATGATAGTGTAATGTTAATGACATGTTATGATAGTGTAATGTTAATGACATGTTATGATAGTGTAATGTTAGTGACATGTTATGATAGTGTAATGTTAATGACAATGTTATGATAGTGTAATGTTAATGACATGTTATGATAGTGTAATGTTAATGACATGTTATGATAGTGTACATCATCTGGTCCGACATCTGGTCCTAAAGATCTCTGTTATATGCAAATAATGACCATACTCCGAGTTAGAACTTGCAACTGTCTTTACCGAAGGCTTAGTCAGAATAGATTAACGACACTGTTACAACACAGGTACCGTCGTAAACCATGATGTGTCACGTTAGTTGTGACAGCATACACAACATTTCCTCCCCCCATAGAAAACAACAAACAAACAACAAAGCCACTAAAAATAAACAGTTGAAACACTTGAACATAGGGAACTAAACTTAGTAGTGAAGCCAACACGCTATGTACTACGATGAAAATTAAATACTAAAAGTCAGTTATATAGTCTTCAAGATAACTCGGCCGGGCCTGGGTTAACCGAGTGATCGGTTCGGCTTGGCGTTCGGCCGGGTGGTCGATGGGAGCTGCTCAGATCGTCCGCCCCCTGTCACTCTCCGTAAGACGGAATGTTGCTGGTCCCAGTTGCTTGGTAAACTGCATAGGTGTAGACCAGAACCACAGCAGCTTGTAGTCCCTGTGAGCCCGACAGACTCTGACCCAGTCTAGGGCTTTAATGAGTGATCCAAGGGCAGCTGGATCTCACACCCCACCATGAGGAGTGGTGGGGTGCTGCCCGTTGTGGAGTGTTGGGTTGCTCCATAGTGCAGCTGGGTGCGGAGCAGTGCTGTGTTGAACTGGAACCTGTTGGCCAGGTCAAGTTAAGTCAAGTCGATTTTATTTCTACAGCCTTTAATCCCAGTTCCAGTCTCAAAGGGCTTCACAGGTCACATGTTTACAACACCCCCCAAACCCTAGTCCCTCTTAGTTCAAGAAAAAACTCCCTTAATTATGGAGGAAGAAATCTTGAGAAGGAACGCAGAGTGGGAGGGGATCCCTCCTTCCAGGGATGGTTCAGGAGTGACATGGGGGCCATAAGTGACATACATAGTGATGTACATAGTAATGTACAAAGAAAAGAAAAGTACGAATAAGAAGTAGAAGTAAAATAAGAATATAATGTGTGTGGAAAACAGAAGGAGAATGCAGTATGGTTAGATGGGGTAGGGTGGACCAGGAACATGTAGAGAACCTCTAGTCTAGTACATATCGGCAGCAAGGGTAGGCTAGTGCTGGCTAACCGGTCAATTGATCTGTAATGAGAGCTGAGGGGCTACTCCTAGGAGCCAAAAGACAATGTAAAAAGGTAGGTTTCTTTATGACTTTTGGGATTGATAGAAGGCCGGCTCCTGAAGACCGGAGGGGCCCCTTAAAACCTCAGGATTCACAGGTGAGTCTGAGCCCCTCACAACCTCAGGATTTAAGGGTGAGGCTGAGCCCCTCACAACCTCAGGATTTACAGGTGGGGCTGAGCCCCTCACAACCTCAGGATTTACAGGTGAGGCGGAGCCCCTCACAACCTCAGGATTTACAGGTGAGGCCGAGCCCCTCACAACCTCAGGGTTTACAGGTAAGGCTGAGAGCCTCACAACCTCAGGATTTACAGGTGGGGCTGAGCCCCTCACAACCTCAGGATTTACAGGTGGGGCTGAGCCCCTCACAACCTCAGGATTTACAGGAGATGCTGAGACCCTCACATACTGCCGTGTTTTGGCTCTCAAGGTGAGACAACACAAACTTACTTTTTATGGAAGCATGATCACGAACTAAGAGCTAACTAATCTTCTTAGACTAATCTTCTAAGAGCAAGAAGAAACGGTTAGACAGAACGAGGAGGAGTATAAAGTGATGTATATAGTGATGTATAAAGTGATGTATAAAGTGATGTATATAGTGATGTATATAGTGATGTATATAGTAATGTATAAAGTGATGTATAAAGTGATGTATATAGTGATGTATATAGTGATGTATATAGTGATGTATAAAGTGATGTACATAGTGATGTATAAAGTGATGTATATAGTAATGTATAAAGTGATGTATAAAGTAATGTATAAAGTGATGTATAAAGTGATGTATATAGTGATGTATATAGTGATGTATATAGTGATGTATAAAGTGATGTATATAGTGATGTATAAAGTGATGTATATAGTAATGTATAAAGTGATGTATATAGTAATGTATAAAGTGATGTATATAGTAATGTATAAAGTGATGTATATAGTGATGTATATATAGTGATGTATATAGTAATGTATAAAGTGATGTATAAAGTGGGGTCATGAAAGGAGCGTCCACGTCGCGGCCCTGGGAGTATTGACGAGATCGACAAGATCAACTAGATACTGCTAATCCTATCACCACTACAAGCAACAGTTACAAGCTACAAAACAAGCCACAAGCTACGCTACAAGCTACGCTGAAAGCTGCAAGCAAGCCACAGAACACCAAGAGAAAACATCATGCCTGGAGATAGACACAAAGGTCGATGTCGTAAACGAGGGACCTCCTCAAGACCGGCATTGACAGTCATATCTGTGAACATTGAAGGGTTCTCCTCTGCAAAACAAACCATCTTAGCCGACTTATGCAGCAAGCAACACTGTGACGTCCTCTGCTTGCAAGAGACGCACAGAGGGAGTGAAAACAATCGCCCCACCATACCAGGAATGGTCCTGGCCATTGAGCGACCTCACCGGCAGTACGGCAGTGCTATATATGTAAAAACAGGCTCAGCTATAGAAGATACAGATATGTCAGATGACCATAATATCGAAGTCGTATCTGTTGAGCTAAGCAGTGTTGTAGTAACATCTGTCTATAAACCACCACCTGTAGACTTTGTATTTTCCCAGCCAATCCCCAAAGTACACGGCAAACCACAGATCATTATTGGTGACTTCAACAGCCACAGTACCCAGTGGGGCTACCCTGAAATGAACAAGGATGGAGAAGCAGTAGAGGACTGGATGGATACTAACCAACTAAGTCTGATCCATGACCCCAAGCTACCACACTCGTTTTTCAGTGCTCGCTGGAAACGTGGCTACAACCCAGATCTCACCATGGTCACAAGTAACATCGCTGGACTGTGTAAAAAGACTGTGCTGGACCCTATTCCATCAAGCCAACACCGTCCCATTGGGATCCTAATCAATGCGGCTGTAGTCCCAACCATCGTGCCCTTTAAAAGGCGCTTCAACTACAAGAAAGCAGACTGGAAAGGTTTCACCAACGAGCTGGAAGAAAAGATCAAAAATATAATACCAGTTAGCAAGAACTACGACCAATTTGCTAACCTGGTGCTGAAAACTGCTCGGAAACATATCCCACGAGGCTGTAGAGTTGAATATATACCAGGACTTTCAAAGGACTGTGCAGGACTCTATGACAACTACGTCAGCATGTTTGAAGCAGATCCCTTCTCAGATGAAACAACTGCCCAAGGCGAGAAGGTGATGGAAAGCATTGCCCAAGAGCGAAGCAAGACCTGGAATGCTCTTATAGAGTCCACAGACATGTCAAAAAACAGCAAGAAAGCATGGGCACTTATTCACAAGCTACGGGGTGATCCTAAAGCAGCTCCTCAGCACCCAAAAGTCACTGCCAACCAAGTTGCCAACCAATTGCTCGAAAATGGAAAGAGTAGAAAGAGAGGGAAAAAGACCAAGCTGAACCGCAAGAAATACATCGAGGACCCTGCTTTTACAAGACAGCTTACTATGGAAGAGCTGGAAGGGGGAATCTCTATCCTCAAACCAGGAAAGGCAATTGGACTGGATAATATCGCAACGGAACAGATCAAGCACTTCGGTCACAAGGCAAAGACGTGGCTTCTACAGCTCTACAATGAGTGCTTAACAACACACAAGCTCCCTAACATCTGGAAGAAAGCCCACATTATAGCACTGCTGAAACCTGGGAAAGATCCATCCGCTCCCAAGAACTTCAGACCAATCTCACTTTTGAGCCACACCTACAAGCTCTTTGAACGTCTGATCCTCAACAGAATTGGTACCTTTGTTGACGAACACCTCATCCCTGAACAAGCAGGTTTCCGCCCTGGCAAGTCGACAACTAGCCAAGTACTCAACCTCACCCAGTACATCGAAGACGGATATGAGGAAGGGATGGTAACTGGTGTGGTGTTTGTCGACCTCTCAGCTGCCTATGACACAGTCAACCACAGACGTCTCCTCAGCAAGATCCTGGAGACCACAAGAGACACCCGTCTGACAGAGTTGATTGAAAGCATGCTTGAAAATAGGCACTTCTTCGTTGATCTAGGAGGAAAGAAAAGCAGGTGGCGAAGACTCAGGAATGGCCTCCCACAGGGAAGTGTGCTTGCACCACTTCTCTTTAACATCTACACCAACGACCAACCAAAAGTGCAGACACCCGCCGCTTCATCTATGCAGATGATCTTGGCATAGGTGCACAAGCCACTGATTTCAAAGTTGTGGAAGACAGACTCTCCAACGCTCTGGCAGAGCTAACACCTTACTATGAAGAGAACCACCTACGTGCAAACCCATCTAAGACACAGGTGTGTGCCTTCCACCTGAGAAACCGTGAAGCCAAGCGCCAACTGAAGGTCAGCTGGTCAGGAACCTCCCTTGAACACTGTGAGCACCCAGTCTATCTAGGGGTAACCCTGGACAGATGCCTCTCTTTTAAGACCCACACTGAGAAGACCAAGTGCAAAGTGAGTGCGAGGAACAACATCATCCGCAAGCTCACTGGCACAACCTGGGGTGCTAACCCACAGACTCTGAAGTCAACCGCACTAGCCCTCTGCTACTCAGCTGCCGAGTATGCCTGCCCAGTATGGGAGCGAGCTGCCCATGCCAAGAAGTTGGATCCCGCCCTCAATGCTAGCTGCCGCCTTATCACAGGCTGCCTGAAATCAACACCTACAGACCGTCTGTACATCCTGGCAGGCATAGCCCCACCAGAGATACGACGAAATGCAGCAAGCAAGAAAGAGCGCCAACAACAGTCTACTGACCAAAGACATCCTCTCTTCGGCCATGTGCCAGCCAAAAGCCGCCTTAAATCCAGGAAAAGTTTCCTGAAGAGCGTCCCACCCCTCGGAACACCGAGCACAAGCAGTGAAAGAGTCACTCGGTGGGAAGAAAGACTTGACAACCTCCCATCAGCAACAACAATGGAGCTAAAGGCGAGCGAGGCACTGCCCCCTGGAGCAGACACCAACTACGCAGTGTGGAAATGCCTAAACAGAATAAGATCTGGTGTTGGACGTGCAAAAGCCACTCTCGCCAAATGGGGATACCTAAATGACGGGGACGTTGTGTGTGACTGCGGCATCGAACCACAAACCATGCAGCACCTCCTGATATGCCCCCTGCTGGAGCAACCCTGCACAGCATCGGACTTGGCAGAGTTTAATGAGAAGGGACAGCATTGTGTTCAGCTGTGGCTGAACCACATCTAGCCAAGCCTTGTAACTGACTGTCTTGTGGACACGATAAGAAGAAGATGTATATAGTGATGCATATAGTGATGTATATAGTGATGTATATAGTGATGTATAAAGTGATGTATATAGTGATGTATATAGTGATGTATATAGTGATGTATATAGTAATGTATAAAGGGATGTATATAATGATGTATATAGTGATGTATATAATGATGTATATAGTAATGTATAAAGGTATGTATATAGTGATGTATATAGTGATGTATATAATGATGTATATAGTAATGTATAAAGGTATGTATATAGTGATGTATATAGTGATGTATATAATGATGTATATGTAAATATAGATATATATATATTAGGGCTGTCAAAGTTAACGCGTTAACGCATGTGATTATCGAGACTTTAACGCGTGTTTTCATAGCATCCGGTGTAGAGGCTCCTCCCTCAGAGTTCATTTCACTTTAACACATCGTGCTCGCAATATGATTGCGGCAGCAAAGAACCTTCCTTTGAGCATATGCCCTGGATATATGTATATATATGTGTATATATATGTGTATATATATATAGGTGTATAGCGCACATTATACAGAGGACCGTTGGTCTCACTCCGCGACTGTGGATTTGATGGTGCACATCAAGCAAAGTGCCGTCAAATAGTTGGACATTTCACAGTCCTGCAAACACAGCGGAGCTGAAAGTCCACCTCTGTTTCAATGTCCTTTTACAGCTAAGAATGGGAAAAAGGATGTTCACTTTGGCACTTTGTTATTCAGTTTCTTATTAAAGTGGCCTACTTGTTGCAACATTCATTTGCATGTTTCTTTGCAAACTATTTACAGGCAAGCTGATGTTCACTTTGTTGCAGACATTATTTTGTAACAGATTATTTATGCAGTTGTCTGCTTAATATTAATTTTATTATCGATGTTTAGGGCAATACTAAGCACTCTGAGACTTTTTTGCTCAGAGTAAACTAATGAAGAGAAACAAATAAAATAATATAAATCTTGATCTCTGAACTGCTTTTAGCATTTCATTCTTCCAAACCTGCATTTGTTTTGCCACCCGCAAAGAAAAAGTACAAGTAATTATGCATGCATGCATATTTATTTTAAACTTGTGATTAATCTGATTAATCACAGAATTTTATTTGGATTAATCAGATTAAATATTTTGATCTATTTACAGCACTTATATATATATATGTATATATATATATATAAATATACAAAGTAAATAAGTGGTATTAACATGATTCAAATTGAATTGTGTTTCTGTTTATTACTATGAATTATAAGTATTTAGATCATTTTTTGAAAACCGGTAGTTCCAATGGAATCTAAGAGTACAAATGGTAGTTAGATTATGTTTAATTGTTATAAGGATTTTGAGGGGGTCATTGGAAATTATTTTTTCCTGTAAAGGCTGCCTTGCCCCAAACTGTTTGAGAACCCCTGCTGTATAGGTCAGTAAAGTACTTCACTAGTTGTATAGGTCAGTAAAGTACTTCACTAGTTGTATTGTATAGGTCAGTAAAGTACTTCACTAGTTGTATTGTATAGGTCAGTAAAGTACTTCACTAGTTGTATAGGTCAGTAAAGTACTTCACTAGTTGTATTGTATAGGTCAGTAAAGTACTTCACTAGTTGTATAGGTCAGTAAAGTACTTCACTAGTTGGATTGTATAGGTCAGTAAAGTACTTCACTAGTTGAATGGGTCAGTAAAGTACTTCGCTAGTTGTATTGTATAGGTCAGTAAAGTACTTCACTAGTTGTATTGTATAGGTCAGTAAAGTACTTCACTAGTTGTATGGGTCAGTAAAGTACTTCACTAGTTGTATTGTATAGGTCAGTAAAGTACTTCACTAGTTGTATAGGTCAGTAAAGTACTTCACTAGTTGGATTGTATATGTCAGTAGAGTACTTCACTAGTTGTATGGGTCAGTAAAGTACTTCACTAGTTGTATTGTATAGGTCAGTAAAGTACTTCACTAGTTGTATAGGTCAGTAAAGTACTTCACTAGTTGGATTGTATATGTCAGTAGAGTACTTCACTAGTTGAATGGGTCAGTAAAGTACTTCACTCGTTGTATTGTATAGGTCAGTAAAGTACTTCACTAGTTGTATTGTATAGGTCAGTAAAGTACTTCACAAGTTGTATGGGTCAGTAAAGTACTTCATTAGTTGTATTGTATTGGTCAGTAAAGTACTCCACTAGTTGAATGGGTCACTTAACTGCTTTACTAGTTGTTTGGGTCTAAACTACTTCACTAGTTGTATAGGTCAGTAAACTACTTCCCTAGTTGTATGGGTCATTAAACTACTACACTAGTTGTATAGGTCAGTAAGCTACTTCACTAGTTGCATAGGTCAGTAAACTACTTCACTAGTTGTATGGATCAGTAAACTACTTCACTAGTTGTATGGATCAGTTAACTACTTCCCTAGTTGTATGGGTCAGTAAACTACTTCACTAGTTGTATGGATCAGTTAACTACTTCCCTAGTTGTATGGGTCAGTAAACGACTTCACTAGTTGTATGGATCAGTAAACTACTTCACTAGTTGTATGGATCAGTAAACTACTTCACTAGTAGATATGTATAGGTCAGTAAATTACTTTACTGGTTGAATTGTATAGGTCAATAAATAACTTTACTTCTAGTGTAGGTCAGTAAACTACTTCACTAGTTGTATTGGTCAGTAAACTACTTCACTAGTTGTATGGGTCAGTTAACTACTTCACTAGTTGTATGGGTCAGTAAACTACTTCACTAGTTGTATGGGTCAGTTATCTACTACACTAGTTGTATAGATCAGTAAACTACTTCACTAGTTGTTTGGGTCAGTAAACTACTTCACTAGTTGTATAGGTCAGTAAACTACTTCACTAGTTGTATGGATCAGTTAACTACTTCACTAGTTGTATGGGTCAGTAAACTACTTCACTAGTTGTATGGATCAGTAAACTACTTCACTAGTTGTATAGGTCAGTAAACTACTTCACTAGTTGTATAGGTCAGTAAACTACTTCACTAGTTGTATAGGTCAGTAAACTACTTCACTAGTTGTATGGGTCAGTAAACTACTTCACTAGCTGTATAGGTCAGTAAACTACTTCACTAGTTGTATAGGTCAGTAAACTACTTCACTAGTTGTATGGGTCAGTAAAGTACTTCACTAGGTGTATGGGTCAGTAAAGTACTTCACTAGTTGTATGGGTCAGTAAACTACTTCACTAGTTGTTTGGGTCAGTAAACTACTTCACTAGTTGTATAGGTCAGTAAACTACTTCACTAGTTGTATGGATCAGTTAACTACTTCACTAGTTGTATGGGTCAGTAAACTACTTCACTAGTTGTATGGATCAGTACACTACTTCACTAGTTGTATGGGTCAGTAAACTACTTCCCTAGTTGTATGGATCAGTTAACTACTTCACTAGTTGTATAGGTCAGTAAACTACTTCACTAGTTGTATAGGTCAGTAAACTACTTCACTAGTTGTATGGGTCAGTAAACTACTTCACTAGTTGTATAGGTCAGTAAACTACTTCACTAGTTGTATAGGTCAGTAAACTACTTCACTAGTTGTATGGGTCAGTAAAGTACTTCACTAGTTGTATGGGTCAGTAAAGTACTTCACTAGTTGTATGGGTCAGTAAACTACTTCACTAGTTGTATAGGTCAGTAAACTACTTCCCTAGTTGTATGGGTCAGTAAAGTACTTCACTAGTTGTATGGGTCAGTAAACTACTTCCCTAGTTGTATGGATCAGTTAACTACTTCACTAGTTGTATGGGTCAGTAAACTACTTCACTAGTTGTATGGGTCAGTAAACTATTTCACTAGTTGTATGGGTCAGTAAACGACTTCACTGTTGTATGGGTCAGTAAACTACTTCACTGGTTGTATGGGTCAGTAAACTATTTCACTAGTTGTATGGGTCAGTAAACTACTTCCCTAGTTGTATGGGTCAGTAAACTACTTCCCTAGTTGTATGGGTCAGTAAACTACTTCACTTGTATGTATATTATTTTGCTTGTTTTTATTATTTTAATATATGAATGGTTGGTCTCCTGAGCTTCATACGCATTTTCTATGTTTCTGGGTCTAGCCTTGTGTCTGAACCATGACTTACTGTATGTTTCTGGGTCTAGCCTTGTGTCTGAACTATGAGTTACTGTATGTTTCTGGGTCTAGCCTTGTGTCTGAACCATGACTTACTGTATGTTTCTGGGTCTAGCCTTGTGTCTGAACCATGACTTACTGTATGTTTCTGGGTCTAGCCTTGTGTCTGAACCATGACTTACTGTATGTTTCTGGGTCTAGCCTTGTGTCTGAACCATGACTTACTGTATGTTTTGGGTCTAGCCTTGTGTCTGAACCATGACTTACTGTATGTTTCTGGGTCTAGCCTTGTGTCTGAACTATGAGTTACTGTATGTTTCTGGGTCTAGCCTTGTGTCTGAACCATGACTTACTGTATGTTTCTGGGTCTAGCCTTGTGTCTGAACCATGAGTTACTGTATGTTTCTGGGTCTAGCCTTGTGTCTGAACCATGACTTACTGTATGTTTCTGGGTCTAGCCTTGTGTCTGAACCATGAGTTACTGTATGTTTCTGGGTCTAGCCTTGTGTCAGCAGGGTGCCTCTCTGAGTTCTGAGTGTTGTCTGATTGTAATCACCAGGCTGGTCTGGAGGACTCTCTCCTGAGTGGCTCCAAGCTGCTCTTGTTTCCCTCAAACTCATTGTAGCGCCTCGTTAAGCAAATTGATGCAACAACAAATGATTGACCTTCTCTTCCCCCTCCTCCCTCCTGCCTCCCCCCTACCTCCCCATCCAGCCCATCCCACTGAAGGAAGGGAAATGCCGTACCATCACCATGTCCCAGGAGCAGGCAGCTTGTCTTCTGCACCTACCCTCCACGCAACTCCAGGAGATCAGTGTACGGAAACTACCCCGACATCAACTTCTATAGGTACTGGTCCCGCTCCCCGGGAATGGCACGTAGCACAAGCCTGTGTGATGGTCCACTTGTGAGTACTTCAGTTGTAGCTGTAGGTTGTAGCTGTCCTTCCTTCCCTCTTGAAATCCACTGAAACCAGCGACTTAAGACATTCAGATATTTAGATATTTATTTTGACGACTTTTTATTTTTACACACACCTGGGTCCTGATGAAAGGACATCCATTTTAATATATTTATTATTTTATTTATCATTGTTATTATTATTATGATCATTATTAGGTTTATTGTTAAAGTATTTCCCTGTGATTCATCACCTCTGAGGGTATTGAGGTGTAATTACAAAGGGAGAGTTAGATTAACGACCACAATAGACTCTACAGACATTCAGTGGCTTCTCTTTCATTTAATGGAACATCCAAAAACAGATCCTGGTCACTAAAATACATTGTCCCTCTATCACTAAAATGCAGTGTCCCTCTATCACTAAAATACATTGTCTATCAATAAAAGACAGTGTCCATATATCACTAAAATACATTGTCCCTGTATCACTAAAAGACCCCTCTGGGCTAGGAGACGTCTCTGACCGGACAAATGGGAACTCCAGTGGAGGAAGGAGTTTGTCCTGAACGCCTATCCTTATCCCATCATGTGATCGGATGGAAACAAGAGAGAGAGATTGTTAAGAAGAGAGAGGGAGAGAGAGGTAGGGAGGGAGAGAGAGGGAGAGAGAGGGGGAGAGGGAGAGAGAGAGAGAGAGAGGGAGGGAGGGAGAGAGAGAGAGAGAGTTGTTAAGAAGAGAGAGGGAGAGAGAGGGTGGGGAGGGAGGGAGAGGAGAGAGAGAGAGAGAGAGAGGGAGGGAGAGAGAGAGGGAGGGAGGGAGAGAGAGAGGTAGGGAGAAGAGAGAGAGGGAGAGAGAGAGAGAGGGAGGGAGAGAGAGGGAGGGAGGGAGAGAGAGAGAGAGAGAGGGAGGGAGGGAGGGAGGGAGGGAGGGAGAGGGAGAGGGAGGGAGAGGGAGGGAGAGGGAGAGGGAGGGAGGGAGAGAGAGAGAGGGAGGGAGGGAGAGAGGGAGGGAGGGAGGGAGAGGGCGAGAGAGAGAAAGAGAGAGAGAGAGAGAGGGAGAGAAAGGACCATGTGTCTATTTTGTATGTATAGACCAGGGGTTCCCAACCTTTTTCACCCAGAGCCCCCCCAAATGACTCCTGTTGGAATTTGCGCACCCCCCCCCCCCCCCGGAATTTGTGCCCCCCCCCCCCCCCCAAACTTTGAAACTTTAATTAACGCTGTTGCCAAGGCAAGGCAACAGCGTTAATTTGAGTTTCAAAGTCTCAAAAATGCTACAACTACTGTCACAAACTGGATGAATGTAAAGTATTTCGTTAAAGGAGGATGAAAGCGTAATTAAGGAGCACTATTGGAGTGACTTTGATGGGTATTGGACTCGGGATTATTTCATTTGGATGCCCGCTGTATGAATAAATTAAAGGACGGCGCAAGTGGAAACAATTCGCAAAGAGATTAAACTGTTTAAAACACATACTCAAAGTAAGCCGGATTTTGCCGATGTGTTTATGTGGATTCAAAAGTTGTAAATAATCTACAAAATGGAGGATACCGATTTGATCGGAGCAACTGTGACAAATAATCCAACTGAAACCGACACCTTACGCGCAGAATAAACATTTATATTAAAGAAAAAATGATACATTTCTGTCTTTTTATTCCTTTATTAGCTACTAACTTGCAATTGTATGCATCATATTTATTTAAAATTTCGAAGAACAGGACACTTCAAAATAATAGACTATGCCTAATAAAAAGAATCCACTGCAGTAAAAATGTCCTCACCCCGGGTGGTAGTGGTAAGGTTGACTGACATAAGAATGTCCTGCTTCAAATCTTCCCCATCGATATATTGCACATAAACGATGAGCACAGCCTCGTCTGCTACAGTTGTAGTTTCATCAAGTTGTATGGCAAATGGCCCCTTTCCAAGCTTTTCGAGCAGCTGCAGCTCGCAGTTACTTGCCATCTTGTCAATTCTGTCTTTCACCGTATTGTTTGACAGTGGTACAGTTTTTAGCTTCTCCGCCACCTGCGGGCCGCACAGTTTCTCAACCATTTTAATGCAAGCTGGCTTAATGAGCTGCTCGCCAATGTTGTGCGGTTTCTTTGCCTTTGCTATTAAAAGTGCACATTCAAAAGAGGCCTCGGTGGCCTTCTGTACATCGCTGCCAGCCCTAACAAACGCTGTTCTGATATCCTTTGGCTTGTTTGCCTTTGCAAGCTGTTGTTTCTTTATGAAAAAGTCCCGATCACGCCCGACCGTTTCTGGGTGCATGGTCTGTTGGTGTCTCTTCATTTTGCAGGGTTTCATGCTGTCGTTGGCTAGCTTCTCTCTGCATATCACACACTCTGGGCGGGTTTTGTCCGTTCCCTCCATGAAACCTAAGTTAAGATAGCTCTCTAGGTAGGTCCTCATTTTCTTTTTGATTGCAGGTGAGCTGTCATCTCCTTTTTCTCCTACGTTTTTCAGACATTTTTAGACAAAATATTCACCTTATGAAGTTGGTCGCTAGCTAGCAAGCACAGCAAACTGTTACTACTACGGAAGCTGACACAGTAACGTCAATGTTGGCGCGAATCGGAGGAGTATCAGATTAATTTGTAGAATTTTTATTAAAATTAATTAATCAATTAATTTATGTATTTTATTGTAATGTAGAGACAAGGCTTTTAGCGACAATCATGTATTGCGTTACAATTATATGTAAAAAACTTTAAAAAAATAAAAAAATAAAAAAATATGATATTAGGCCTCAAATCATCTGAGGCCTGGCGCCCCCCCTGCGATCCCCCCAGGTTGGGAACCACTGGTATAGACAGACACTGTCACATGGTCCACCTTCTGTCTCTTTACTTTTTACTAGAGACAATAAACAAAAATGTTAATAATAATGTTAATAATAATGTTAATAAATATGTTAATAAATATGTTAATACATATGTTAATATTTAATAATATCTAATAATAATTAGTATTATTACTACAAAACATTTATATTATACATCAATAATATTATAATAAAGTGTCACTGAGGACAGAAAGTTCAATAAAACATTTATATTATTATTATTACTACAAAACATTTATATTATACATCAATAATATTATAATCAAGTGTCACTGAGGACAGAAAGTTAAGTAAAACATTTATATTATTATTATTACTACAAAACATTTTTATTATTTTATAGTCTTTTATAAATATAAAATGTACTTATTATTATATGATATATTATATTATTATATATTTATTATATATATATAATATTGACTTTATTATATATATATATATAAAGTATATATAAAGTATATATATATGTGTATATAATAAGTCAATATTATATATACTGTATATATCAACTTAATATTGACTTGACTAAATATTATATATATATAATATTAAGTCAAGTAAATAAAGTATTAGTTGTAAATAAAATAACTAGGTTCTTACTCCTGGAAAACATATTTATATAAATATTTTTTCTAATTTTTCTAATAATAAATAATATTTCCTGCATAGAGGTTAGAACATCTGAAAAGTTGTGAGGGTTAGTTGTATCTAACAAAGAGGGTTAGTTGAAGAGAGTTAGTTTTATCTAACCCTAGTTTTGTTTTACAGTGCTGACTGGACTCATAACCTTAACACGGAAGTCAGTGGATTCACCACCAGACAGAAGCAGGTGTCCTTAAGCTACTATATTACTCTTTAATATTATTGAAGTACTCTATTACTCTTTAGTATTATTGAAATACTCTTTTACTCTATAGTATAATTGAAGTTCTCTATTACTCTTTAGTATTATTGAAGTGCTCTTTTACTCTTTAGTATTATTGAAGTACTATATTACTCTATAGTATTATTGAAGTACTCTAGTATTATTGAAGTACTCTAGTATCAGTGAAGTACTCTATTACTCTATAGTATTATTGAAGTACTGTATTACTCTTTAGTATTAATAAAGTACTCTTTAGTATTAATAAAGTACTCTATTACTCTTTAGTATTAATGAAGTACCCCTTTACTCTATATTATAAATGAAGTACTCTATTAATCTTTAGTATTATTGAAGTACTCTATTACTCTTGAGTATTATTGAAGTAGTCTAATACTATTTAGTATTATTGAAGTACTCTATTACTCTTGAGTATTATTGAAGTAGTCTAATACTATTTAGTATTATTGAAGTGCTCGTTTACTCTTTAGTATTATTGAAGTACATTAGTATTATTAAAGTACTCTATTACTCTTTAGTATTATTGAAGTACTCGATTACTCTTTAGTATTATTGAAGCACTTTAGTATTATTGAAGTACTCTATTACTGTTTAGTATTATTGAAGTACTCTATTGCTGTTTAGTATTATTGAAGTGCTCTTTTACTCTTTAGTATTATGGAAGAGCTCTTTTACTCTTTAATATTATTGAAGTTCTCTATTACTCTTTAGTATTAATGAAGTACTCTATTACTCTTTAGTATTAATGAAGTACTCTTTTACTCTATAGTATTATGAATAGTATCTAATATATTATAAAGATCGCGGAGAGGGGGTATACCTCCCTCCCAGGAGAGCTAAATACTTTTTTTGCTCGGCTCGACGTGAACGGCAGCCCGCCGAAGCCAGCGCCGCCTGAGGAGACCAGCCTGCTGAACATCTCGGAGGTGGATGTGCGCCGCACCTTCAAGCAGTTGAACATCCGTAAGGCGGCAGGCCACGACGACATCCCGGGCCGTGTCCTCAGAGCATGCGCAGACCAGTTGGCAGGAGTCTTTGCAGACATCTTCAACCTCTCCCTGTCCCAGGCTGTTGTTCCCGCGGTCTTCAAGATGTCCGCCATCGTGCCTGTCCCTAAACAACCCAAGGTAACATGCCTGAATGACTATAGACCTGTAGCCCTCACCTCGATTGTCAGAAAATGCTTTGAGAGGTTGGTCAAGGACTTTATTTGCTCCGTGTTACCTGCCACGCTGGACCCATGGCAATTTGCATATCGTCAAAACAGATCCACGGACGACGCAATTGCCATGGCCCTCCACACTGCCCTTTCCCACCTGGAGGGAAAGAACTGTTATGTGCGAATGCAGTTTGTGGACTACAGCTCAGCGTTCAACACGATAGTTCCTGCCAAGCTCGACACCAAGCTTAGAGGTCTAGGCCACTGACCCTCAACACGGGAGCCCCCCAGGGATGCGTGCTGAGCCCTCTCCTCTACTCCCTCTACACCCACGACTGCATGGCTATGCACAGCTCCAACGTCATCATCAAGTTTGCTGACGACACGACAGTGATGGGCCTGATCGCCGGCAAAGACAAGACAGCCTACAGGGAGGAGGATCGCTGGAGCAGTGGTGCCAGGAGAACAGCCTCGCCCTCAACGTCAAGAAGACCAAGGAGCTGATCGTGGACTACAGGAAGCAGAGAGGAGAGCACGGTCCTATCTCCATCGACGGTGTCGCAGTAGAGAGGGTCACCGGCTTCAAGTTCCTCGACGTGCATCTCCGAGGACCTCACATGGTCCACGCACACCACACACGTGATGAAAAGGGCCCAACAACGCATGTATGTATTTCCTCAGGCGTCTGAGGAAATTCAGCATGGGCCCCCACATTCTACACCGGCACCATCGAGAGTGTTCTTACAGGGTGTATCACCGCCTGGTATGGGAACTGCACCGCACTCGAGCGCAGAGCGCTTCAAAGGGTGGTGCAGACGGCCCAGTATATCGTTGGAGGTGAGCTCCCCTCCCTCCTCAATATATACAACCAGCGGTGCGTGGCCAAGGCCAAACGCATCATAAAAGACAATGCCCACCCCAGCCACCAACTGTACTCACTTTTACCGTCAGGTAGGCAATACCGCAGTATCAAGTACCGTACAAATAGACTTAGAGACAGCTTCCACAGTCAGGCCATCAGGCTGCTGAACAAGGGTGTATAGCATATAACAATTTATATTTTATTACATTGATTTATATATATATATTGCTCTTTTTTGCTAATATATTGCATTTTATAGATTTTATATTTTTATATATTTAACTTGTACTTTTTACTTATTTTTTATTCTATTATTTTTATTTTTATAACGGCTGTCTGTCGTCGGGTATTGCACATAATATTTTCACCCATTGCTTATACTTGTATAACTTTGATTTGACAATAAACTTGACTTGACTTGACTAGTATTATTGAAGTACTCTATTATGCTATAGTATTATTGAAGTACTCTATTACTCTTTTGTATTTTTCTATTCTATATTCTATTGTGATATAACTCTCTCCTCAGCTCTGAGGCCTCTGTTCACTCTGCTCCACGTCACAGGTGAAGGAACTCTCTCTCTCTCTCTCTCTCTCTCTCTCCTCTCTCTCCTCTCTCTCTCTCCTCTCTCTCCTCTCTCTCTCTCCTCTCCTCTATATATTTTCTCTTTGTCTTTTCTATGGTTGTCATATTCCTTCTTCTCTCTGGATGAGAGCAGCCTAAGAAAGCCAATCACTCACATGTTTTACAGTACTATTCTAGTCAACACCTTCCCCAACATACAGCAGACACGTCTTCAGCCACCCCCTTGAGTGCCCATCAGTGGTTTGTCTGGTTGGAGGTCGTTGAGGCCGCTGATTGCCTCCGCTGGGTCTCTTCCGTTGAGCACCGCTTGTGTCCTGCTGTGTTCTGGTAAAGAGCGACAAACAAACTGGGAAACACTCAATGCAAAAGAAAGAAAACAGCAGGAGCCCCATGGGGTTGATTGTCCCAAGTAGTGCTCCTCCTCCACCTCCTCCTCCTCCTCCTCCTCCTCCTCCTCCTCCTCCTCCTCCTCCTCCTCCACCTCCTCCTCCTCCTCCTCCTCCTCCTCCTCCTCCTCCTCCTCCTCCACCTCAGGTCAGGCTTCTGGTTTCAGGTATAAAAACTACAAGAACAGCTATATACAAGTCCACTGGTAATACTGGTGCTCCTTATTCATCTCACAACTGGTACACTTACTTCCAAGCCCCCCGAGGCACCCACTCCACCATCAGCCTGGACGGGTTAGTGTTGTTTATAGTATAGTATTGAATAGTTAAGCATAGTATAGTATAGTGTTGCATAGTATTGTAGGTATTTCAATTGATACTGTGGGAGGGAATGGGGAGTAAGAATTCCATTGTACTTGTTGCATATGGAGAATAACAACATCTTGAATCTTGAATGGCTTTTAAAAATGCCTTTGGGGCTTCCACAGCGATGCTATTTCGATGGTTCAGTTTGAGACCAGTCAGCCATGCAGGCCTCCTCCGTCTATGGTGAACATCCGACTTTCAGCCACATCATGGGGACCCTAGTATAGCTTGCATAAAGTGTAGATAGGTAGCATATCTAGCTAGTATAAAGTGTAGATAGGTAGTATATCTAGCTAGTATAAAGTGTAGATAGGTAGTATATCTAGATAGTATAAAGTGTAGATAGGTAGTATATCTAGATAGTATACAACAGTGGTGAAGCGTCAGGGCCTTCAAGGTAATTCAGACCCTGGAACTCTCAGATGAAACCAAAAAATCTAATTAATTGTATTAATAAAATGTAATACAATTTAATAACATTTCATAAAATTTAAATAAATTGAATAAATGAGAATCGTATCTGTGTTATATTACAGTGTTACGTTGATTTGTTTGTCTTTCTCGGTCCATGCACGACGCATTTGAGTGGTTTTGTGTTGGAAAAACAATGCAACCAATCAGATATTTTTCTGGGTTGCTGGGAAGAATATCCTTCAACCAAAGTATTCCCGCTGACATTGGCCCTTAGACTGAATGAGAGCGTACGTTTGGATTGACAATTTGATCAACCAATCATATCGTGATTTGTAGCCAATGGGCGTATTCTTTCAGATTTCCCCGCAGCTCAATAGGGAGCTAGAAGGTGCAAGGTGGTGGCTGGCACGAGAGTGGATCTAGCGTAGTGTTACGTTTTCTACGTTGTTTTTTTTACGTCAAAATGGCAACAGGTGAAGATGATGTCGTTGCGGATTTATTGTCTGAACCATTTTCAAGACGACCATTTAATGTTAAGATGGACATTATTAAAAAAGGCCGTCCAACACCTGACAATCTGGAGCTGACTCAAGTAGTTAAAGCAGGCTATGTTCGCCATTTTCAGAGTAGCAACTGGGAACGATACCCGTGGCTAACGGGCTCTACTAGCCACAAGAGGCTCTACTAGCCACAAGAGGCTCTACTAGCCACAAGAGGCTCTACTGATGGGAGTGTTGCTGTTTGGGACCGACAAGAGAGCAGGGAATTGGAACTTATTTTGGATCTGAAAAGCGATCATCTTTATGACCTGATGGTGGTCGAACCATCCAGAAGGACAGGAGAATGGATTTGGACTTTAAGTGAACATCATTGGTGAGTGAGACTCATTTGTCTTTGCTGGTTTTGTCTCAGTGTTGCGTCTCGTTGAGCTGGTTGTTGCATTTTGTTTCCACACACTTGTTGACTGATTAGTTAATGGCTGTTTTGGGTTTGTTAAGCATTGTTGTGCATTTGAATTGAGAGTTTTGACTTGATCTTTCTTTGCATCGCTTAACGTGAAAAGACTTAACGTAACTAAGAGTTACAAACCGCGATCAATAATCACCAAATTTGCATATGTCTTGTCATTAGCACTTTCACCTTTTCACTTTCATTTTGACAGGTGAAAGTGCTAATGACAAGACATATGCCAGAGACATTTGGTGATTATTGATCGCTATTTTGGAACTTTAAGTTACGTTAAGCCTTTTCACGTGAAGCGTGTTAGACTGTCCCTTTAACCGATAGCCTGTGTGTGGTGGTCTGTTGGGCTGTTACTTCACTACATGGACTCTGCTTTACAACTATGGTACACTTGGGAATTGGCTGCGACAATCTGATCTTCCTAAATGAGATAAGGCATAAAGTGACTCCTCCGTGACGTCCGTCTGACTGGAACAACTGAATTGTCGAATGGGGGTGGTCTACAGCAGGGGTTCCCAAAGTGGGGGTATTATGTAAGCCTGTTTAATATGTAAGGGTGACGAATAAAGGAATTCTGATTCACGACTATCATTTACAGCTGGAAAAAAAAACCACACACAATTTTCGCAATCACGATTAGCCCCCCCCCCCCCCCCTTGGACTTCACGATGTTCTCGATGGTGAAAATCTGTCCACACGTTGTTTTTAATGTTCCAGTCCCTCCGGTGATAGTGGGGGGGGGGGGGTCTGTTATGTTGGGGGTCGCGGGCTGAAAAGTTGGGGAACCCCTGGTCTACAGAAGGTCCAGTTGTGATAGACACGCTTCGCCACTGGTATAAAGTGTAGATATGTATTCCACCAGGTGTGTGTGTGTGTGTGTGTGTGTGTGTGTGTGTGTGTGTGTGTGTGTGTGTGTGTGTGTGTGTGTGTGTGTGTGTGGTGTGTGTGTGTGTGTGTGTGTGTGTGTGTGTGTGTGTGTGTGTGTGTGTGTGTGTGTGTGTTTAGTGTCTTCACAGTACATTTTTCTCATTTGTGGTTATTTCCAGCCTTTGCCGGTTGTTTGGTTGAGATTGCCCTTAAACTGACCCTGATTGAAGGGAGCTGTAAGAGAGGTAGAATAGCAGCAGACAGGTGATAATCAGCTCTCTGGGGAGGCCCCCTACAGAGCTGACCATGCCCCCTCACCAGGCCCCCTGCTGCTCCTCCGTTTATTCACTTTCCTCTTAAGAGGGTAATGAGCCCTAATGAGTAAGGCTGATCTGGGTGGTCTTGGTTGAATTGTAAACCTATCGGTTTGCTCCTCCACCTTCACCTCCTCCACCTTCTCCACTCTACTAGTGCTGAGGATGCTACTCCTCCTTTCCTCCACCCACCTGCTCTCAGAGGGTAATACGTTGACCTCCTCTTGTCCACAGCTGCTCCCCACTCATCACTTTAGAATTACTACACAACAAGGTCATACCAGTTATATTTGAAATATGCAAACCACAATCCTTTTATCCTTTGGGACTTATATTATTTTGGGACATATTTATTATATTCAAGATACAAGATTTTTATTTGCCATGTTTAACATGTACAACGGAATGCCTACTCCCCATTCCCTCCCACAGTATGACATTCTAGAACACAATACGATAAAAATACTATACACAATAAAAAATGAACATAAAAAGAACAATAAAGTTACATTTACGTATATGGGACATATATACGTATAATATTAGGATATATATACTGTATATATAACATTGGGATATTTATTATATTGGGACACATAAATTGGGATATATATTTTATTCGGACATATAAATGATATTTGGATATATATTATATTGGGATACATCAATATTGGGATATATATATTGGACATAAATTATATTTGGATATATATTATATTGGGACACTGCAGGGGACTCTCACCTCACCTGCACCTTGATCTGCCCCGTGGTCTCCTCCCAGTTGGATGTGCCTGGAAAACCTCCCTTCTGGAGGCGACCTGGAATCATCCTTACTAGATGAACCACCTCAACTGGCTCCTTTCTACGCAAAGGAGCAGCGGCTCTACTCCGAGTCTCTCAGTGACTGAGCTTCTCACCCTATCCCTAAGGGAGATACTAGCCACCCTCCTGAGGAAACTCATTTCGGCCGCTTGTATTCGCGATCTCGTCCTTTCGGTCATGACCCATTGTTCATGACCATAGGTGAGGGTAGGAACGAAGACTGATCAGTAGATCGAGAGCTTTGCCTTCTGGCACAGCTCTCTTTTGGTTACAACGGTGTGGTAAAGTGCACCCAATACCGCTCACGCTGCACCTATTCTCCGGTCAATCTCACGGTCCATCCTCCCCTCACTCGAGAACAAGGCCCCGAGATACTTGAACTCCTTCACTTGGGATAAGGACTCCCTCCCTACTTGGAGTAGACAATCCACTGGTTTTCTGCTGAGAACCATGGCCTCAGATTTGGAGGTGCTGATCCTCATCCCAGCCGCATCACACTCACAAACCGATCCAGTGCGTGCTGAAGGTCACATACTGATGACGCAAAAAGGACCACATAATCTGCAAACAGCAGCGATTCAATCCTGTGCCCACCATACTGAAACCCCTCCCCTCCATGACTACGCCTTGAAATCCTGTCTATGAAAATCACAAACAGGATGGGTGACAAAGCACAGCCCTGGCGGAGGCCAACACCACTGAGAACAGGCCCGACTTACTACCGAGAATCCGGACACAGCTCTTGCTTTGGGAGTACAGAGATTGGATGGCCCTTAGTAGTGACCCCCGCACCCCATACTCCTGCAGCACACCCAGTCCCGAGGGACCCGATCATATGCCTTCTCCAAATCCACAAAACACATAGTAGACTGGATGGGCATACTCCCAAGCCCCCTCCATGATCCTTGCAAGAGTGAAAATCTGGTCCGTTCGCAACCAGGGCGGAATCCGCATTGTTCCTCTTCAATCTGAGGTTCGACTATCGGCCAAACCCTCCTTTCCAGCACCTTGGAGTAGACTTTCCCAGGGAGGCTGAGTAATGTGATACCCCTGTAATTGGTACACACCCTCTGGTCCCCCTTTTTGAACAGGGGTACCACCACCCCCGTTTGCCACTCCTCAGGCACTGTCCCAGACTTCCACGCAATGTTGAAAAGACGTGTCATCCATGACAGCCCCTCAACACCCAGAGTCTTTAGCATTTCTGGACGGATCTCATCAACCCCTGGGGCTTTGCCACTGTGGAGATGTTTGACTACCGCATTGACTTACTCCAGGGAGATTGATGTTTGCCGTCCTTCATCCTCTAGCTCTGTCTCTACCGTTGAGGGTGTAGTTGGGTTAAGAAGTTCCACAAAGTGATTTCCACCGCCTGATCACCTCCTTAGTTGAGGTCAGCAATGTCCCACACTTACTGTACACAGCTTGGATGGATCCACGCTTCCCCCTCATAAGGGGGTCTGAAAGTCCTTCTCCATTGCTTCTCCGGATTCCTCCCACACCAGCTGGGGGGGGGGGGCACTGGCCGCTAACGCGGCCCTGGTCACCGAGCCGCCGGTCACCGAGCCGCCGGTCACCGAGCCGCCGGTCACCGAGCCGCCGGTCACCGAGCCGCCGGTCACCGAGCCGCCGGTCACCGAGCCGCCGGTCACCGAGCCGCCGGTCACCGAGCCGCCGGTCACCGAGCCGCCGGTCACCGAGCCGCCGGTCACCGAGCCGCCGGCTGCTAACGTGGCCCCGGTCCCCGATCCGCCGGTTCCCGAGCCGCCGGTTCCCGAGCCGCCGGTTCCCGAGCCGCGGGACGGCGGCGGGCGGTTGTGTAGAGAACTCCTCTACCTCCCTCCCAGGAGAGCTAAATACTTTTTTTGCTCGGTTCGACGTCAACGACAGCCCGCCGAAGCCAGTGCCGCCTGAGGAGACCAGCCTGCTGAACATCTCGGAGGTGGATGTGCACCGCACCTTCAAGTGGTTGAACATCTGTAAGGCGGCAGACCTCGACGACATCCCGGGCCGCGTCCTCAGAGCATGCGCAGACCAGTTGGCAGGCTAACCCAGTCTTCAAGATGTCCACCATCATGCCTGTCCCTAAACAACCCAAGGTAACATGCCTGAATGACTATAGACCTATAGCCCTCACCTCGATTGTCAGCAAATGCTTCGAGAGGTTGGTCAAGGACTTTTTTCTCCGTGTTACCTGCCACGCTGGCCATGGCCCTCCACCATGGGAGGGAAATAACTGTTATGTGCGAATGCTGTTTGTGGACTGCAGCTCAGCATTCAACACGATAGTTCCTGCCAAGCTCGACACCAAGCTTAGAGGTCTAGGCGTGCCCCCATCCACGTGCAGCTGGAGTGCAACTGGACCTCCTGTCGGTCCGCCGCCAGGTGGTGAGGATGGGCAGCACCACCTCAGAGCCACTGACCCTCAACACGGGAGCCCCCCAGGGATGTGTGCACCGCACTAGAGCGCAGAGCGCTTCAAAGGGTGGTGCGGATGGCCTAGTATAACGTTGGAGGTGAGCTCCCCTCCCTCCTGGATATATACAACCATTGGTGCATGGCCAAGGCCAAACACATCATAAAAGACATTGCCCACCCCAGCCACGAACTGTACTCACTTTTACCGTCAGGCAGGCGATACCGCAGTATCAAGTGCCGTACAAATAGGCTTAGAGATAGCTTCCACAGTCAGGCCATCAGGCTGCTGAACAAGGGCGTATAGCATATAACAATGTATATTTTATTACATTGATTTATATATACATATTGCTCTTTTCTGTGCCGATATTTAGCATTTAATAAATTGCATTTTAATTTTAATTTTTAACTTTATTCAATTTTTATTCAATTTTTATCTCATTTTTATAACTGCTGTCTGTCGTCGGGTTTTGCACATAAGATTTTCACACCACTGCTTTGTACTTGTGTAAACTGTGAAGTGACAATAAACTTGACTTGACTTGACTTGACAATACAGTAACACTAACTTATAGGCTTATATGTTACACAATACAGTAACAGATAGGTCCTTATGTTACACAATACAGTAACGCTGTAATGGATAGGTCCTTAAGTTACAAAATAGGCCCATCTGTTATACTATCTATAATTATAATAATGATACAGTAACACTAACTGATTAGGTCCGTATATTTAACAATACAGTACCACGCTGTTATTGTTTAGGTCCGTATATTACACAATCTTCTTTTGTGCTATTTTCTCATCTTCTTTTGTTATATTTCTCATCCACTCATCGACCAGCTGACAGACTTCATACTCCTCATTAATAACATTATTGATCCAATCTGCTGCTCCAAGAATTTTGATCAGGGCGGGGGGGCGGGGGGGCAGAGCTGTGTCTCTCCTCTCTCTCTCTCCTCTCTCCTCTCCTCTCTCTCTCCTCTCTCCTCTCTCTCTCTCTCTCTCCTCTCTCTCTCTCTCTCTCCTCTCTCTCTCTCTCTCTCTCTCCGTTCCTTCCTCCCTCCCTCTCTTCTGCTCTCCCTCCCTCCCTCACATTTTTGCCTTCACTGTTGTCAAAACAGTGTCTTCATGATCTGAAAAAGCAGAGCTAGCACACGTCCATGAACATTTAACAACTCTTAATTAGCCGCCACAAGTCACCGCTCACCGCCGCTCACCACTGGTTCATATATAATGACCTCCAGGAGAACCCCCCCCCTCCTCCAGGAGAACCTACCCATCTCACATATTCTAAAATATTCATCTAGAGACCGCTTAGGGTAAAAAAATCATCTATGAATCATCTATATGAAGTTGTATTTATTAAAAATATTAATATAATACATCAAATAATCATTTGTTTTTATTCAGCTGCTCGTTACCCAGTGTTTATACATTTTAATATAATTCATCATATAATATATCTTCCTGGGTAATTAACCACAGTGGAGTCGCACTGCCTTTAAAATATTCACACGTCCCCCGGGCCTAGAGCTCTGCTTCTGATTACAGCTTTTACCTTCCTCTCACTCAGGGTGGTCTGGCTAGTACCACACAAGGACTAACCCTAACCCTTACCCTGACCCTGACCCTAACTCTGACCTTGACCCTAACCCTGACCCTTCCCCTGACCCTTTCCCAAACCCTAACCCTGACTCTAACCCTGACTCTAACCCTGACCCTTACCCAGACCCTGGTTCAGGCGGTACAGATGTGTCAACTGGTCCGTAGTTTACAGATTAAACTGATGGATACTGAAATGAAGAAACCAAGGAATCTGTCTTAAACTTCTGTTGTTTGCTTTGTTTCAATAACTAACGCAATGAAATCAATAACTAACACCATCAGATAAATAACTATTCCCATCAGATCAATAACTATCCCCATCAGATCAATAACTATCACCATCAGATCAATAACTAACGCAATGAAATCAATAACTAACACCATCAGATCAATAAATAACACCATCAGATCAATAACTAACGCAATGAAATCAATAACTAACACCATCAGATCAATAAATAACACCATCATATCAATAACTAACACCATCAGCTCAATAACTAACACCATCAGATCGATAACTAACACCATCAGATCAATAACGAACACAATCAGATCGATAACTAACACCATCAGATCAATAACTGTCATCAGATCAATAACGAACACTATCAGATCAATAACTAACACCATCAGACCAATAACTAACTCAATGAAATCAATAACTATGACCATTTGATCACTGACTCAAACCATCAGATCAATAACTAACACCATCGGATCAATCACTCACACCATCAGATCACTAACTCACACCATCAAATCAATAACTAACACCATCAGACCAATAACTAACACCATCCGACCAATAACTAACACCATCAGATCAATAACTGTCATCATCAGATCAATAACGAACACTATCAGATCAATAACTAACACCATCAGATCACTAACTCACACCATCAGATCAATAACTAACCCCATCAGACCAATAACTAACACCATCAGATCAATAACTAACTCAATGAAATCAATAACTATGACCATCAGATCAATAACTATCACAATGAAATCAATTACTAACACCATCTGATCAATAACTTACACCATTAGATCAGTAACTAACACCATCAGATTAATAACTAAGACAATCAGATCAATAACGAACACCTTTAGATCAATAACTAACACCATCAGATCGATAACTTACACCATTAGATCTATAACGAACACCATCAGATCAGTAACTAACACCATCAGATCAATAACTAACACAATCAGATCAAATACTAACACCATCAGATCAATAACTAACACCATCAGATCACTTACTCACACCATCAGATCAACAACTAACACCATCAGATCAATAACTAACACCATCAGATCAAATACTCACACCATCAGATCAACAACTAACTCCATCAGATCAACAACTAACACCATCAGATCAATAACTAACTCCATCAGATCGATGGTGCTCAATAACTAACACCATCAGATCAATAACTAACACCATCAGATCGATAACTAACACCATCAGATCAAATACTCACACCATCAGATCAACAACTAACTCCATCAGATCAACAACTAACACCATCAGATCAATAACTAACTCCATCAGATCGATGGTGCTCAATAACTAACACCATCAGATCAATAACTAACACCATCAGATCGATAACCAACGCCATCAGATCAACAACTAACACCATCAGATCACTTACTCACACCATCAGATCAATAACTAACACCATCAGATCACTTACTAACACCATCAGATCGATGGTGCTCAGGCAGGTGGAGATCTGGTCTACTTCACCTTCAGGGACGGAGGTCTGATGGCAGACGTACCACAGGCTTCCTCCCACAGAGGAGGAGCTGTGAGGGTGAGGTTCTTCTGCCCATTCCCCTGTGATTCTACTGTGTTTCTAGTCATCTGGAGGTAGGCTGGCCTTCCTCCTCTAGTAGTCTTGATTCAAGATTCAAAATTCAAGATTTGTATTTGCCATGTACAAGTACAATGCATACTGCGGGAGGGAATGGGGAGTAAGCATTTTACTCCCCATTCCCTCCCGCAGTATGAATTTATAAAACACAAGACTATAAAAATACTATACACATAAAATAAGCAATAAAGTGACTGATGGATGATATGTACATGTGTGGAATTGTGCAAAAAGCATTTAAAAGCATTCAAAGTGCCAATAGTGCAGCAGCATCATGAATACAGTGCAGTAACTATGATGAGTCCAGAAAGTCCAGCAAAGTATTACAGTGTAATGTTAATGACATGTTATGATAGTGTAATGTTAATGACATGTTATGATAGTGTAATGTTAATGACATGTTATGATAGTAGCAGCACTCCTAGCAGTTCAGTAGGTCACTGCCTGTGGATAAAAACGATCCTTAAACCTGGTAGTCCTTGCTGTATGGACGCTGAGGAACCGGCGACCAGACAGTAGGGGGGAGTGTGTCACGGTTACGGTGGTTGGCAGGGGGCGTGGCCTAGCCACGTGCGCTGGTGGCGCACACACCCCTGTCAACAATCACGTTGGTTGGCAGGGGGCGTGGCCTAGCCACGTGCGCTGGCCACACACATACACACACACACACCTGGACTCAATATTCACCCTTGTCCAATTGCTAATCACCTCACCTGGGGTATATATACTTTGTCTATCCTTTACCCCAGCGTGAGGTCGTTACGTATACTGCACGTTCTCCCGTCTGTTGTGATCGCCCGGCTGCTGACTATCGGAGAGATAGTACGCACCCCGGTCGCCTGCCTACTCTACTTCCACGTAGTTCTCCCCGTGTACCCTTTTGTGACTTTGTGTGTTGTGTGCTTTGTAAATAAAGCCGTTCGTATCGCTCCACTGTGCCGTTGTCTGCGTTCGGGGTCCAACCCACTCCCTCTCTTCGTGACAGAACGACCTCACCACCATGGACCCCGGCAACTACGACATGTGGAGGATCGCCCAGGTCGCCCAGGAAAAGGCCAACATTGCGCATATTCGGGCGTGGTTGGCCGCTCCGAAATTTCGAATGACTTTCGGTTTTCCTGCACCGACCGCGCTGCCCCGGCTTGACGACGCCGCTCCGCACCCGGCTGACGACGCCGCTCCGCACCCGGCTGACGACGCCGCTCCGCACCCGGCGGACAGCGCCGCTCCGCACCCGGCTGACAGCGCCGCTCCGCACCCGGCTGACGACGTCGCTCCGCACCCGGCTGACGATGTCGCTCCGCACCCGCCGGAGGACGTCGCTCCGCACCCGGCTGACGACGTCGCTCCGCACCCGGCTGACGACGTCGCTCCGCACCCGGCTGACGACGTCGCTCCGCACCCGGCTGACGATGTCGCTCCGCACCCGCCGGAGGACGTCGCTCCGCACCCGTCTGCTGCGCCGTACCCGCCTGACGACGTCACGCAGCCCCCGTCTGCTGACGCCGCACCGTACCCGCCTGACGACGTCACGCAGCCCCCGTCTGCTGACGCCGCGCCGTACCCGCCTGACGACGTCACGCAGCCCCCGTCTGCGGACGCTACGCCGTACCCGCCCGACGACGTCACGCAGCCCCCGTCTGCGGACGCTACGCCGTACCCGCCCGACGACGTCACGCAGCCCCCGTCTGCTGACGCCGCGCCGTACCCGCCTTACGACGTCCCACAGCCCCCGTCTGCTGCGCCGTACCCGCCTGACGATGTCACGCAACCCCCGTCTGCTGACGCCGCGCCGGATCCGCCCGACGACGTCACGCAGCCCCCGTCTGCTGACGCCGCTCCGCACCCGGCTGACGACGCCGCTCCGCAACCGGCTGACGACGCCGCTCCGCACCCGACTGAGGACGTCGCTCCGCTCCCGTCTGCTGCGCCGTACCCGGCTGACGACGTCACGCAGCCCCCGTCTGCTGACGCCGCGCCGTACCCGCCTGACGACGTCACGCAGCCCCCGTCTGCGGACGCTACGCCGTACCCGCCCGACGACGTCACGCAGCCCCCGTCTGCGGACGCTACGCCGTACCCGCCTGACGACGTCACGCAGCCCCCGTCTGCTGACGCCGCGCCGGATCCGCCCGACGACGTCACGCAGGTCCCGTCTGCTGACACCGCGCCGTACCCGCCCGACGACGTCACGCAGCCCCCGCCTGCTGACGTCACGCAGCCCGCAGCCCCCGTCTGCTGACGCCGCGCCGTACCCGCCTGACGACGTCACGCAGCCCCCGTCTGCGGACGCTACGCCGTACCCGCCTGACGACGTCACGCAGCCCCCGTCTGCGGACGCTGCGCCGTACCCGCCCGACGACGTCACGCAGCCCCCGTCTGCTGACGCCGCGCCGGATCCGCCCGACGACGTCACGCAGGTCCCGTCTGCTGACGCCGCGCCGTACCCGCCCAACGACGTCACGCAGCCCCCGCCTGCTGACGTCACGCAGCCCGCAGCCCCCCGTGGCTCTCTTCCCGGGCCCCACCCGCCCACCAAATCTCCTCCACCCCCCCGGATCATCGACTGGGACGCAGACGGTCCAGAGGGGCGGGGTTGGCCCCCGCGCTGCTACAGTCGGGATCTGTTATTTTCCCTCAACTGCCACCGGGAACACCCCTTCAAGCCGGGTTGGACGCCAGGAGGCGCCCGTTGAGGGGGGGGTACTGTCACGGTTACGGTGGTTGGCAGGGGGCGTGGCCTAGCCACGTGCGCTGGTGGCGCACACACCCCTGTCAACAATCACGTTGGTTGGCAGGGGGCGTGGCCTAGCCACGTGCGCTGGCCACACACATACACACACACACACCTGGACTCAATATTCACCCTTGTCCAATTGCTAATCACCTCACCTGGGGTATATATACTTTGTCTATCCTTTACCCCAGCGTGAGGTCGTTACGTATACTGCACGTTCTTCCGTCTGTTGTGATCGCCCGGCTGCTGACTATCGGAGAGATAGTACGCACCCCGGTCGCCTGCCTACTCTACTTCCACGTAGTTCTCCCCGTGTACCCTTTTGTGACTTTGTGTGTTGTGTGCTTTGTAAATAAAGCCGTTCGTATCGCTCCACTGTGCCGTTGTCTGCGTTCGGGGTCCAACCCACTCCCTCTCTTCGTGACAGTGTCCAGGGTGGTTGAGGTCCTTAGTGATGGAGATGGCCCCTTCTTCAGACACCTGGTTCTACAGACCCTCTGGATGTCTTTCTTGTCCTGTCCAGTGGTGTTGCCGTACCACACAGTGACGCCACTCGTCTGGACGCTCTCTACGATGCCATGGTAAGTTTTGGTAGCGAACCGAAAGCTCATTTTATGGTTAGTTTTTTTGTATCAATTTATTTTATGAATTGTGTTAATCGTATTAATTGTATTTATTTTATTTTATTCATTTATTTTATTTATTTTATTTTATTTGCTTTATTTATGTGCTTTAACTTTCTGAATCAACGGGATTAAATGGCATTTCAGTGGCAGCGTCCTACCTCCCAGAACAGAACCCTGAACGGACATGAATCATCAGCTTCTCATGTTCTGTCATTTGATTCTCTTCTCATTTTAATGGGAAGCAAAAGGTTGCCATCCGTCTTCTCAGTTTGCGTGCCTTATTTATTTTTTCTGTGTTCACACCCACAGATATCATGTCTAATTGAATTAGCTGTCATCAAGTTAGAGGGAAGAAATATAACGAGAACGGTTTGCAGGCTTGTGGACGGCCTGATTTAAAAAATGTGGCTCTTTTAGAGCAACATGTCTGTGCGAAAATGCTTTAGCACAGGTCTGGTCTCAAATGGTAACTTTACAATTCAACCATGTTGTGTATTATTGGATTTGAACCAAGGGTTCACTACACATTTGGACTAAGGAGCGCATTTTGAAACAAAGACTTAAATAAAATTCACATCAGTTTTTCATTCTTTAATTTTTTTTCCACATTTAACTGGATGTCTATGTTACCGTCTACCGTACCCTTTAAGATCACCTGTCATCCCTTTAGGATCACCTGTTCACCTAATTTAGTCAGGAGTGAAGCAGGACGACCAATCACTGATGAGGATGGTGTCTGTTCAAACTGAGGGGGCGTGTCCCCTTTGACCTCAATGTAAACATATCTCATAAAGATCCGTTTTAATCAAATTAACCGCCCGGTCAAATGAACCGATATGGAATCCATTTCCAAGTTATAACGGGGGAGGAATAGGGGGGTCATAAGTTACGAAGTTTCAGACAGATTATTATGGTCTCAAAGAGGAGAGATAATAGCTATTTAAACCTAAACCTCGATACTAAGTCTACATTAGAATAGACCTTGCTAGTTTCAGGGTCCAGTGGAGGTAGACTAAGGCTGTGTCCATAATCAATTCCTTTTCCCTACACAGTGCACTACATAGTGAATAATCACTCCCTACTCCCTACATATTGCACTAGATACACAGAGGTCATGCTGAAGAAGGCTCACCAGCGCCTCTATGCTCTCCGGTGCCTCAGGAGAAGCTAACTAGGCTAGTGAACTTCTACCGTGGCACCGCAGAGAGCTTCCTGACGGGTCACTGTGTGGTACGGTAACACCACTCCACGGGACAAGAGAGCCATCCAGAGGGTCATGAGGATGGCAGAGAAGATCATCGAGTGTGCACTTCCATGCATTGAGGAGATCTTTAGGACCAGATGTAGGAAGAAGGCCATCACCAACCACCCTGGTGAACCAGGGTGGTTGCGGTCTGTAGGGACCTGCACTCTGTAGGGAGTAAGGAGTGATTTATCACTATATTACTATGTATTGCACTATGTAGGGAGTGATGTATCACTATATTATTATGTAGTGCAATATGTAGAGAGTAGGGAGTGATGTATCACTATATCCCTAAGACTGATAAGTGTCTGGTTGAAGCACTCTTGTAAGGTGGGATGGTATTTTTTGAGGAAGTAAATGGAGATAGAAGTGGTTATGTTTGTCAGAGCTTGTGTTACGGTAACAGACTAAGAAGACTAATAAGAAGTGTAATAAGGACATACAGAAAGGCAGTCAGTTGGATAGCTTCAGTAGGTCCCACACATTTATTACATTACATTACATTACAGTCATTTAGCAGACGCTTTTATCCAAAGTGTCTTACAATAGTATGTTTCAACAAAGGAAGGTAAGAGAACAACTCGTCACCAGAAGTCAAAAGTGCATTTAATTTCTAACCAGTCTCTAAGAACTGAACCAGTGCTCAGGTAGAAATACAATAAGTTCAGGTAAAAGTACAGTAAGGTAAAAGTACAATAAGTTGGCAAACAATATATAATATCTAGAACAATATCTACCTAAAAATCTACTTATATAATCGACTTAACGCTACGAGGACGGATCCGGGTAGTGTGTCCTGAAAAATATGTGTTTTCGGCCTGTGGCTGAAATTATACCTAGTCATTTATATATTCATCATTTATATCAATGATTTGCTCATCCCTGAACCTGTGTTCACTTGAAGTGTGTGTACAACTTATATAGCATCATATATCTCTACACAGTATTCAATGGGACCTGGGCCTCATTGGCGTTAGAGGCTGAACCTCGGGGGTCCACATAGCCTTTGTAGCCTGCTGATTTCAAACAGCCTTTGGTGGCTGTCCCACCATGTGAGGCTGATGCTGTAGGCTGACCTTTAGGTCACAGGAAGAAAGAGACGTCCTAACCCCAGCAATCATCTCATTGTCAGGAAACAACTTGTTCTACTTGTTCTTAGATTCAGTTAAAATGGAACTTTTTGTTGTAAGTGTACTTAGTTGTAAATGTGAACTATTAGTTTACTGCCGTCTCTTTTTGTCTCTTTTATTTAGAAAAGTTACTTATTTTCTAAATACTTTTTGATAAATGTAGTATTTTTTATTTAGTGTCATACTGCGGCCAAGACACTTCTACAATTGCAGTGCCATCATAATGGCTGTCAGATGAGAGGTCCGTTAGAGATGGATCATGTTTGGGCTCTTCACTCACATGCAACTATGATAGCCCTGTTGCCCCTTCATCCCTAAAGGTCACTCCCCATCATTTGAATTGGCACACTTATCAATAACAGAAACAAATATATTTTTTGTATGCTATTTTAGTGTATTAGTGGTTAGAGATATGCAGGGTTGTAGCAAATCAAAAAATCTTAAAATTGAAATGTCTTTCCATCCATATCTCAAGGTTTTACAAATAAAATGCATTATTATTATTATTATTATTATTATTAAGGTTCCTACGTTAGAAAAGCCTCATGTTGTTAATCCCTCAGCTGTGTGCTCCTGAGTCTGCATGTTGACATGGTTCCTCCCGGAATATGCTTGTCTTTTATGTTCTTCCTGTCAAGTTCCCTCGAGTCAGAACAACATGAGATCTGGATGTTTGAAGAGGAGACGGAGGAGGGGATATCCGAGTGGAAAGCCATTCTTTTTCCCTGACGGTCATCTTTAGTTCAAGCATTCCCTTCCACAAATCTATTTTCCTTTTACAGGTGCACCTTTAAACAAAGCGCCGTTCCAAGAGGTCAAGGATCACAGGAGTGAAGTAGTTTCTCTTTCTAGACTTGAATTCAGATTGGCAATCCATCACAAGGCTGTCTTGTGGTTTGTAACAAGGCAGCTGTGAAATATGGAGGCCACTTTTATTACATTGAATCCAGCACTGCCTTTTGGCTTTCAAGACCCTGGATGTATAGAGAACACTGGATGAATGTGTAGGGAACACTGGATGAATGTGTAGAGAACACTGGATGAATGTGTAGAGAACACTGGATGAATGTGTAGGGAACACTGGACGAATGTATAGAGAACACTGGATGAATGTATAGAGAACACTGGATGAATGTATAGAGAACACTGGATGAATGTGTAGAGAACACTGGATGAATGTGTAGAGAACACTGGATGAATGTGTAGAGAACACTGGATGAATGTGTAGAGAACACTGGATGAATGTGTAGAGAACACTGGATGAATGTGTAGAGAACACTGGATGAATGTGTAGAAAACACTGTATGGATGTGTAGAGAACATTGTATATTTATCTAATGTTCTCTAGTAGAGAACACTGGATGGATGTGTAGAGAACCCTGGATGGATGTTTCGAGAACACTGGATGTTTAGAGAACACTGGATTGATGTGTAGAGAACACTGGATGTTTAAAGAACACTGGATGTGTAGAGAACACTGGATGTTTAGAGAACACTGGATGGATGTGTAGAGAACACTGGATGTTTAAAGAACACTGGATGTGTAGAGAACACTGGATTGATGTGTAGAGAACACTGGATGTTTAGAGAACACTGGATGGATGTGTAGAGAACACTGGATGTGTACGTCAGGAAAAGGACGTAAACCGCCTGCTCAAGAGACCGAATCCCCGGAAGGAGGCCAGACAAGACTCCCCCTCTGTCCTGAAGTACTGCGCTGACCATCTGTCTCCGGTGTTCACCAACATCTTCAACGCCTCACTAGAGACATGCCATGTTCCAGCCTGCTTCAAGACCTCCACCATCATTCCTGTCCCAAAGAAAACTAAGATTACCGGACTCAACGACTACCGGCCCGTCGCACTGACCTCTGTAGCCATGAAGTAATTTGAGCACCTGGTGTTAACCCACCTCAAAGCCGTCACTGACCCACTACTGGACCCCCTACAGTTTTCCTACAGAGCCAACAGGTCTGTAGATGATGCTGTGAACATGGCCCTCCACTTCACCCTGCAGCATCTGGCACCTACGCCAGGATCCTGTTGGTGGACTTCAGCTCCGCGTTCAACACCATCCTCCCGCTCACACTGGAGCACGTGCTCACCCAGCTGGGAGTGCCTGACTCTACCTGCAGGCGGATCACTGACTTCCTTACGAACAGGAAACAGCATGTGAAGCTGGGTAAAAACATCTCTGGCTCCAGGTCCACCAGCACACTCCCCACAAGGCTGTGTTCTTTCTCCCCTGCTCTTCTCCCTGTACACAAACAGCTGCACCTGCAGCCACGAGTCTGTCAAGCTCCTGAAATTTGCGGACAACACCACCCTCATCGGACTCATCTCTGGGGGTGACGAGTCTGCCTATAGGAGGGAGATCGACAGACTGCTGACCTGGTGCAGTAGTAACAACCTGGAGCTAAACGCTCTAAAACAGTGGAGATGGTTGTAGACTTCAGAAAGAGCCCAGCACCCCTCCCCCCATCACCCTACACATCTCCAAGGTTCACACTGTGGAATCCTTCCGCTTCCTGGTCACCATCATCTTCCGGGACCTCAAGTGGGAGCTGAACATCAGGTCATCCCTGACCAAGAAGGCCCAGCAGAGGCTGTTCTTCCTGCGGCAGATGAAGAAATTCAACATGCCTCAGTCCATGATGGTTCTCTTCTACACCTCCATCATTGAGTCCATCCTCAACTTCTCCATCACCACCTGCAAAAGACAAGTCAAACCTGCGGCGTGTCATACGCTCTGCGGAGAGAGTGATCGGCTGCAACCTGCCTTCCCTCCACACCCTGCATGACTCTATGGCCCTGAAGGGGGCCAGAAAGATTATGGCCGACCCCTCTCACCCAGGCCACAGTCTCTTTGCATCACTCCCCTCCGGCAGGAGGCTGCGGGCCATCAGGACAAGAAGTGTACGCCACAAACACAGCTTCTGCACTGCACGGCCAAGAATGCCATCCAGAGGGTCGTAAGTACGGCAGAGAAGATCATCGGGTGTGCACTTCCATGCATTGAGGAGATCTGTAGGACCAGATGTAGGAAGAAGGCCATGTCCGTCATAAAGGACTGTAACCACCCTGGGCACAATCTCTTCTCCCCCCTACCGTCTGGTCGCCGGTTGCGCAGCATCTGTACAAGTACTACCAGGTTTAAGGATAGTTTGTATCCACAGCCAGTGCGCCTACTGAACTGCTAGGAGTTCTGCCACTTTCACTTTCATAACATCATTGTCATTAACATTACACTTACATACTTTGCTGGACTTTCTGGACTCATTAAAGCCACTGCACTGTACTGCACTGTATTCATGATGCTGCTGCACTACTGCACTTTTGCTGTCCGGACCCAGCACATACACCCACACATACATTCATACAGACAATATTTATACTTATATTTATATTTATATAAAAATGCAAAATTTGCACTGGATTTAGTCGACTTAATGTATTATTTACATTTAGTTTTGCCTGCACCAATCCCCTCTGGCAGGAGGCTGCCCCTCTGAAGACCCCCCCACTGGACCCAGCCCTCATACACCCACACATACACTCATACAGAACAATATTTAGATTTAGATTTTAAAATGCCAAATTTGAACTGGACTTATTGTTTTGCCTTGTAATGTTTTGCCTTGTCTGTACTGTTTTGTTTTGCACGTTACTGTGTTGCTCCGGACCCGTGTCAAATTCCAATGCGTGTTTTTACAACAGTATATGGCAGGGGTCGGCAAGTAAGTTTGGCCTTGGGCCAATTTTTTTCTGAGCCACTAGATAGCGGGCCATAACATATCAAAAGCTAATTGAAGTAATTGATTGTTAAAACATGTGACAAGTTGCTTTGACTTTTCTTTCGAAACATTTTAATACATTTCGGCGTTGCACGTCGGAATTGTTGCTAGTCAACTAAGTTAGTTTTGTGAGCCTGCTAACAATGTAAAGTAGTGTAATGTAATGTCGCAGTGGGCTGTACTCACCAAATCCATTGCACTGACTAGCGAGTTTGTGTTGTCTCAACAACGTTGAAACGTATTTCCGTGTTTCAAAAGAATAGTCAGAACACCCAAACAAAAAGTTAACGTGTAAACGCATGTGATTAATCTCGAGACTATAACGCACACTCTTTTTGAGTTTTTAACTCAAATTAATCATAGAATCCGGTTTAGACTGAGGAGATGCAACGCAGAGTTCTCCAGACCGGCCCACCACAATTGATCAAACTAAACTGCGCGATGAGTGTTGACTGGGGGGGGGGGCGGCGATCTACCTGTTTTATGGGCCTGACCGATCAGACAAGACAAACAATTAAGTTGTGTCGGCCCAAAAGGCCCGTCGGCCCACGGTCCGCCAGATGGCCAGTACAGCCCTGGCGGAAAATGTCACCGCATTCTCGATTCGGACATTATAGCCTATATTATTATATATATATATATTATTAAATTGATATTGTAAAAAGAAAATAATTAAAAAATAATAACTCAAAATAATCTTCCGGGCCAAATATTATTGCTGGCTGGCCACCAATGGCCCGCGGTTGCCGACCCATGGTATATGGCAGTAAACTACTTTCTGATTCTGATTTCTGATTTCTGATATTAAGAGAACACTGGATCAATTTGTAGAGAACACTGGATGTGTAGAGAACACTGGATGTTTATAGAACACTGGATGTGTAGAGAACACTGGATGTTTATAGAACACTGGATGGGTAGAGAACACTGGATGTTTATAGAACACTGGATGGGTAGAGAACACTGGATGGATGTGTAGAGAACACTGGATGTGTAGAGAACACTGGATGTTTATAGAACACTGGATGGATGTGTAGAGAACACTGGATGTTTATAGAACACTGGATGTTTAGAGAACACTGGATGTTTATAGAACACTGGATGGATGTGTAGAGAACACTGGATGTTTATAGAACACTGGATGGATGTGTAGAGAACACTGGATGTTTATAGAACACTGGATGGATGTTTATAGAACAATGGATGGATGTGTAGAGAACACTGGATGTGTAGAGAACACTGGATGTTTATAGAACACTGGATGGATGTGTAGAGAACACTGGATGTTTAGAGAACACTGGATGGATGTGTAGAGAACACTGGATGTGTAGAGAACACTGGATGTTTATAGAACACTGGATGTTTAGAGAACACTGGATGTTTATAGAACACTGGATGGATGTGTAGAGAACACTGGATGGATGTGTAGAGAACACTGGATGGATGTGTAGAGAACACTGGATGTTTAGAGAACACTGGATGGATGTGTAGAGAACACTGGATGTTTATAGAACACTGGATGGATGTTTAGAGAACACTGGATGTGTAGAGAACACTGGATGTGTAGAGAACACTGGATGGGTAGAGAACACTGGATGTTTAGAGAACACTGGATGGGTAGAGAACACTGGATGTGTAGAGAACACTGGATGTTTAGAGAACACTGGATGGGTAGAGAACACTGGATGTGTGGCATCATTATAAATAAGTGTGACTGAATGATGTTCAGGTTTGGTCTCAGTTGGAGACACCTTGTCCTGCAGATGCTTGACGCCATCTGTCCTCTGAAGACCAGCGAGGAAGAAAGACTCTTGCTCTACACCTCGCGTATTATCATATGGAACAATCATTCAATATTTAATATATTTACTGAGCATGTGGTCCTCCAGTAGTTCAGGGTCCCTGGGTCACAGCATGTGGTCCTCCAGTAGTTCAGGGTCCCTGGGTCACAGCATGTGGTCCTCCAGTAGTTCAGGGTCCCTGGGTCACAGCATGTGGTCCTCCAGTAGTTCAGGGTCCCTGGGTCACAGCATGTGGTCCTCCAGTAGTTCAGGGTCCACAGTGGTCCCGTAGTCAGGTCCTGGTCACAGCATGTGGTCTTTCAGTGGTTCTGGGCTCTGCCCAGGAGTTTCTGGTACCGATTTTCAAAGATTTTTGGCCTTAATCACGTCTGAATATGATTATGAACACATGACAGGGGGGAGAAATGGGGTGTGTGTGTGTGTGTGTGTGTGTGTGTGTGTGTGTGTGTGTGTGTGTGTGTGTGTGTGTGTGTGTGTGTGTGTGTGTGTGTGTGTGTGTGTGTGTGTGTGTGTGTGTGTGTGTGTGCTACCAGAGTGGAGCTCCTCTCATTATGGAGCTGTCAGCCAGAGAGTCACAGTCTGGCAGCCCCTCCTGTTAACCCCCAACTCCCTCCCCCCACTCCTCTCTCACCTCCTCCCCCCCTCCCCCCATGCCTTCCTCACCCCCCCCCCCCCCTTCTCCCCCTACTAAGAATGGACTGCTTACTCCCCAGAATGAATGTCCTACAATGCTATGCTACACTATACAATACTATACTAAACAAGACTATAAACAACACTATATACTATACTATACTACTATAAACAACACTATAACAATACTGTACACAATAAAAATAACAACAAAAATAACAATAAAGTGACTGATGATATGTACATACATACATATGTACATGTTTTGAATTGTGCAGAAAGCATTAAAAAACATTTGAAGTGCCAGTAGTGCAGCAGCATCATGAATACAGTGCAGTACAAAAATATGATAGTGGAATGTAATGTAATATGGATGACACTGTTATGATAGTGTAATGTTAATGACATGTTATGATAGTGGCAGCAGTTCTAGCAGTTCAGTAGGTGCACTGCCTGTGGATAAAAACGATCCTGGAACCTGGTAGTCCTTGTGCGGATGGGAAGGGAAGGGGGGTGAGGGAATCGATGGTCCCCAGGGTGGTGGCAGTCCTTTCTAATGGACATGGCCTTCTTCCTACATCTGATCCTAAAGATCTCCTCAATGCATGGAAGTGCACACCCGATGATCTTTCTGCCGTCCTCACAACACTCTGGATGGCTTTCTTTTCCTGTGCAGTGGTGTTGCCGTATCACACAGTGACCACACTTATCAGGACGCTCTCTACAGTGCCGCAGTGAAAGTTCACTAGCCACCGTTTGCCTATGCCGCTTCTCCTGAGGCACCGCAGGGCATAGAGGCGCTGGCACCATCGAGAGTGTTCTTACAGGGTGGATCACCGCCTGGTACGGGAACTGCACCGCACTCGAGCGCAGAGCGCTTCAAAGGGTGGTGCGGACGGCCCAGTATATCGTTGGAGGTGAGCTCCCCTCCCTCCTGGATATTTACAATCAGCGGTGCGTGGCCAAGGCCAAACAAATTCTAAAAGACATTGCCCACCCCAGCCACGAACTGTACTCACTATTACCGTCAGGCAGGCGATACCGCAGTATCAAGTGTCGTACAAATAGACTCAGAGATAGCTTCCACAGTCAGGCCATCAGGCTGCTGAACAAGGGCGTATAGCATATAACAATGTATATTTTATTACATTGATTTATATATACATATTGCTCTTTTCTGTGCTGATATTTTGCATTTTATAAATTGCATTTTTATTTCTAATTTTTAATTTTTAACTTTATTCTATTTTTATTCTATTTCTATCTATTTTTATCTTATTTTATAACTGCTGTCTGTCGTCGGGTATTGCACACAAGATTTTCACATCACTGCTTTATACTTGTGTAAACTGTGAAGTGACAATAAACTTGACTTGACTTGACTTGGTGAGCCTTCTTCAGCATGACCTCCATGTTGCGGGTTTGGAGATCTATATTCCCAAGAAACGGAAGCAGCTGAGGATCCAGTCTAGGCTGATGGTGGAGTGGGTGCCCCGGTGGGTGCCCCTCCGTTTCCTGGGACTACAGATCTCCGAGGATCTGCCGTGGACCTGCAACACGGAGGTAATGCTGAAGAAGGCACACCAGCGCCTCTGTCATGCGGTGCAGGGTCTCCTGAAGTCAACAATGAGCTCCTTAGTGCTGCGGTGTTGAGGACCAGAGTGGATGAGATGTTCCCAATCTTCACCACTTGAGGCCTGTCCGTCATGAAGTCCATAATCCAGTTACAGATGGGGGCGCCCAGACCTAGGTCCCTCAGTTTCAGGACAAGCTTGGGGGGAACGATGGTGTTGAATGCCGAGCTGTAGTCAACGAACAGCAGTCAGACACAGGTTTCCATCCTGTCTAGGTACTCCAGGGCCGTGTGTAGTTTTTATCCACAAGCAGAGTGGTATGTCTACAGACATGTTTGATCTGTATGCAAATGGACTCAGGGATGGAAAAGTTAATGTGTGACATGCCACTATGGGTTTAAAGGACCCTCAGACGTCTGGTGTCAGAGCCCCCAAACTATAATTCTAGTTTGTTTTTATAATCCAATTTCCCTTCTTGATGTCTTTTCTGAGTTCGTATTTGGCCTTCTTGTAGTAATCGGAGTCACCTGTTGTGAAAGCGGTACTCCGTTCCCTTTGTTTTTTCCATATGTCAGCATTCATCCATGGTTTGCGGTTTGGGAATGAATGAACAGACCTGGTCAGGATGCATTCCTCCACTAGCCTGTTAATTTATGCTGTGACATCATCTGCCTACACATCCAGGTCAGTGGTCTTGAATACACTCCAACCCACCCTGCAGATGTAGTACGAAGTTGTCTGTCCAGTGATGCACGTTCCTCACAGTTATGGGGGTGGTCTTCATCTTCTGTTTATAAACAGGAAGTAGAAGCACGGAGGTGTGGTCTGATTTCCCGAAAGCCGGCCGTGCAACAGTGCAATAAGCATGCTTGCATCAGCCCGTGGTTGTATGTAAATCCACCGCCATGAGAATAGCGGAGATTTCCTTCGGCAATAAAAATGGTGACACTTGATTGTCCGTAATTCCAAATTAGATGGGCAGTGTTGTGAAAGCACCTGAACATCCGTACACCAGCTGTTGTTCACCAAGCAGCATACGCCCCCATCTTTCTTCTTCCCCGTGGACTCAGCTGTTCTGTCTGTCTAAAACAAAGCTGGTTGCACTGCTTCGTCAGGTATCAAGGAGGTCAGCTACGTTTCCGTTAAAATAATGGCGCAACACTCCCTGATGTCCCCGCTGTGAGGCAATACAACAGTTCAGTTTGTCTGACTTGTTTGCAAGAGATTGGACATTAGCAGGGAGAATGCTCGGTAGGGCTGGTTTCCATCCCTTCGGCGTGTCCTAACCAGTAGGCCGCAACGGGACCCTCTCCTGCGGGTGCATTTGTTGTTTCCCCCCGGGGCTTGGTGGCTCTGGTCGGGGAGTGGGCTCCCCTCCCCCCGTTCTCCGTTGTCCCTCCGGATCTCTGCAGGTCCTTTGTGGCTTGCTATAATCCTAGAGTAACTTAAAAAAACAAGAAAGTGCGAGAAAATATATAAAAGTACAAGTAAACTAAGTAAACTTAATAAACTGCGGGAGCTTGTAGATATGCATCTGCTCTCTTCCAGCGGCACACTCCTCTCTTGGAGTCTTGTTAGGAATGAAATGCACTTTTGACTTCTGGTGACAAGTTGTTCTCTTACCTTCCTTTGTTGAACGCACTATTGTAAGTCGCTTATTACAAAAGCGTTTGCTAAATGACTGTAATGTAATAAAATGTAAAGTGACTGATGGATAATTTATACAAAATCTGGTGTTTTGGGTGTCATTTGAATCTCTATTCTAAAACATGTCATAAGGGCCCAAAAAACCCTCACCTATTTCTGTTTCATTAATTAAACTTTTTTTTTAACCACAGTCTTACTAATCTTAAGCTAGAATCATAATTGTCATTACATTATTTTAATAGAATACTTCAAATTGAAGGATATGTTTTCCAACCTTATCTCTATCCATCAATTAGAGATATAGTATTAAAACAACCTTATCTCTCTATTAGAGATATCGTGTTAAAAACAACCTTATCTTTATAAATTACAGATATGGTGTTGAAACAATCTCTATTATCTCTCTATTATTGATAAAGTGTTCAAATAACCTTATCTCGATCTATCTATTAGAGAGATTGTGTTAAATCAACCTTATCTCTATTCATTAGAGATATAGTGTTAAAAGAATCATATCGCTCTATTAGAGATATAGTGTTCAAACAGCCTTATCTTTCTATAAGAGATATAGTGTTAAAACAACCTTAACTCTATGTATTAGAGATATAGTGTTAAAACAACCTTATCTATATTAGAGATATAGTGTTAAACACCTATCTATTAGAGAGTGTTAGAACAACCTTATCTCTATCTATTAGAGATATAGTGTTAAAACAACCTTATCTCTATCTATTAGAGATATAGTGTTAAAACAACCTTATCTCTATCTATTAGAGATATAGTGTTAAAACAACCTTATCTCTATCTATTAGAGATATAGTGTTAAAACAACCTTATCTCTATCTATTAGAGATATAGTGTTAAAACAACCTTATCTCTATCTATTAGAGATATAGTGTTAAAACAACCTTATCTCTATCTATTAGAGATATAGTGTTAAAACAACCTTATCTCTATCTATTAGAGATATAGTGTTAAAACAACCTTATCTTTATCTATTTGAGATATAGCGTTAAAACAACCTTATCTCTATGTATTAGAACAATTGTCACGGTTACGGTGGTTGACAGGGGGCGTGGCCAGGCCGCGTGCGCTGGCGGCGCACACACACCTGCCAACCATTACCGTGGCTGATTGCCAATGATCTCACCTGGGGGCTATTTATACCGCGGCGTCATTTGGAGATGTCGCTCGTTCGTACTTTGTGTAACCCTCGATGTACGCTACCAGTCCCCAGGTGAAACTCTTCCCTGGTCCTGCTCGTCCGGCTGCCTACTATCAGATCGATACTACGCACCTCGACCTCGACCTCCCGGTAACCAGACCCATCGCCTGTCCCTGACTTTCCACCTGTCTACTACCTGTCGGTATGTCGCACCTCGACCTCCCGGTAACCAGATCCTTCGCCTGTCCCTGACCTTCCACCTGTCTACTACCTGTCGGTATGTCGCACCTCGACCTCCCGGTAACCAGATCCTTCGCCTGTCCCTGACCTTCCACCTGTCTACTACCTGTCGGTATGTCGCACCTCGACCTCCCGGTAACCAGATCCTTCGCCTGTCCCTGACCTTCCACCTGTCTACTACCTGTCGTTACGACGCACCTCGACCTCCCGGTATTTCGACCCCTTGCCTGTCATCGACCATGCGTTCAGGGTCCAACCTACCCCCTCCATTGTGACAACAATAGTGTTAAAACAACCTCATCTCTCTCTATTAGAGATATAGTGTTACAATAACCTTATCTCTATTTATTAGAGATATAGTGTTACAATAACCTTATCTCTATTTATTAGAGATATAGTGTTACAACAACCTTATTTCTATATATTAGAGAAATAGTGTTATAACAACCTTATCTCTATATATTAAAGAGATAGTGTCAAAACAACCTTATCTCTATTAGATAAATAGTGTTAAAAAAACATTATCTCTATCTATTAGAAATAAAGTGTGAAATCAACTGTATCTCTCTAGTAGAGATATAGTTTTAAACAAGCTAACTTTATCTATTATAGACATAGTGTAAAACTACCTCATCTCTTTTTTAGAGATATAGAGTAAAAACAACCTTATCTCTCTATTGAGATTTAGTCTTAAAACAACCTTATCTCTATAAATTAGAGATATACTGTTACGACAACCTTATCTCTATCTATTAGAAAAACAAACTTATCTCTATATTTTAAAGAGATAGTGTCAAAACAACCTTATCTCTATTAGATATATAGTGTTTAAAAAACATTATCTCTATCTATTAGAGATAAAGTGTTAAAACAACCGTATCTCTCTAGTAGAGATATAGTGTTAAAACAAGCTTATCTCTATTTATTTGAGATATAGTATAACGCAACCCTATCTCTTTTTTAGAAATAAAGTGTTAAACCAAACGTATCTCTTTATTAGAGATATAGTGTTAAAACAACTGTATCTCTATATATTAGAGATATAGCATTAAAACAACCTAATTTCTATCTATTAGAGAGATAGTGTTAAAACAACCGTATCTTGATTAGAGAGATAGTGTTAAAATAACCTTATCTCTTTCTATTAGAGAAATTGTGTTAAAACAACCTTATCTCTCTATTAGAGATACAGTGTTAAAACAACCGTATCTCTCTATAAGATATATAGTGTTAAAACTATCTTATCTCTATCTATTAGAGATATATTGCTAAAACAACCTTATCTCTATCTATTAGAGAGATATAGCTTTAAAACAACCGTATCTCTCTATTTGAGATATATAGTGTTAAAACAACCTTATCTATATTTGAGATTTAGTGTTAGAACAACCTTATCTCTATCTATTAGAGAGATATAGTGTTAAAACAACCTTATCTCTATCTATTAGAGAGATAGTGTTATAACAACCTTATCTCTATCTATTAGAGAAATAGTGTTATAACAACCTTATCTCTATATATTAAAGAGATAGTTTCAAAACAACCTTATTAGATATATAACCTCTATTAGATAAATAGTGTTTAAAAAACATTATCTCTATCTAGAGATAAAGTGTTAAATCAACTGTATCTCTATAGTAGAGATATAGTGTTAAAACAAGCTTATCTCTATCTATTATAGATATAGTGTAAAACTACCTCATCTCTTTTTTAGAGAAATAGTGTTAAAACAACCTTATCTCTCTATTGAGATTTTGTCTTAAAACAACCTTATCTCTATATATTACAGATATAGTGTTACAACAACCTTATCTCTATCAGACAACTGAGAGAGACTGGAGCGATAACTGACCTAGAGAAGATGGATGTGAATGTGGTGCTTGTCGGATGTGGCGGACTTCGTGTTAAGCCAAAGTGTGCTTTTGAAGTGGAGATGGAAGTGTATGGTTGCAAGATGTTGGTTCCCACGCTTGTTGTTTCGGGACTGCATGATGACTTGATACTGGGGACTAATGTTATAAAACACATACTGCGTCAGTCTAAGATGTGTGACTCCTACTGGAGGACAGTGTCCGGCCCCTGCACAACCAGAGACCCGGAGACTGAACGTTTCCTGTCCATGCTCTCTGGCCTGAGCCCCTGGAAAGGTGTTGATGTCCCTGACAAGGTCGGTACAGTCAGGTGTAATTCAGCTACCTGTCTCGAGCCTGGCCGTGAATATTTAATCTGGGGGAAACTGCCCAAAGACACTGCTATTTCCCCAGGCAGCACTGTCATGACAGAGCCCACGTCCTCCCGCTCAGCTCCCAGGGGTATTTTGGTCGCAAAGATTGTAATCCCACTGTGGGGAGACAAATGGGTCCCACTAAAGCTCATCAATACAACTAACAGGCCTGTGCTGTTGAGGCGCAATTCAAAGTTGGCTGATGTCTACTCCTGTGTAGCACTTGAGGACATGGATGTTGAGAGTCCTCAACTATTCCACTGGTCAGCTGCACTCAATCAGCCGCGCCACCTGTTGCTGATGCAAAGTCTGCCAGAGAACAGCTTGATTCAGTTGGGCTCGCTAATGTCGACGTTGAGTCATGTGAAGTGTCGGAGGATTTTAGGAGAAGGATGGCTAACCTTGTTTTGCAGTATGAGGATGTTTTCTCTCGTGACCATCTTGACTGTGGGAAAGCGAAGGGTTTTGTGCACCGCATACACCTGTCGGACAGCAGACCATTCAGGCTCCCATACAGGAGAGTGCCCCCAGCCCAGTACCTAAAGCTGTGCCAGGTACTAAGTGAGATGGAGGAAAAGGAGATCATCAGAAAGTCAACCAGTGAATATGCATCACCTTTGGTGTTGGTATGGAAGAAAAATGGTGATCTCCGCATCTGTACGGACTTTCGCTGGCTGAACAAGAGGACATTGAAGGATGCTCATCCCCTTCCCCATCAGGCAGATTGTCTGGCAGCACTGGGAGGCAATTGCCTTTTTAGCACGATGGATTTGACCTCCGGATTTTACAACATGCCGCTCCATGAGGACGACAGGAAGTACTCCGCCTTCACCACTCCCATGGGCCTGTTTGAATATAACCGTTTGCCGCAGGGCCTCTGCAACAGCCCTGGGAGCTTTATGCGCATGATGACCAGTATCTTCGGAGATCAAAATTATCTTAGTTTACTTTGTTATTTAGATGATCTGCTAGTGTTTGCACCTGATGTGGAGACCGCTTTACTGCGCTTGGAGATGGTGTTTGACAGGCTGCGTAGCCATAACATGAAGTTAGCCCCCAAAAAGTGTTTCTTCCTCAGAAGGTCTGTGAAATTCCTTGGTCACATAATTGACGAGACTGGTGTCTCGACAGACCCTTGTAAGGTGGATAGCATCACAAACATAACGAGCACCGACCTCATGGAGCCCGACGGTGTGACACCGTCCCAGAAGCGGATACGATCATTTTTGGGGATGGTCAAACACTCCAGTGGTCGCACAAAGCCTTTCCTAGAGAGTGACACTGGCCAGTTTACAGGTAGTCCTCTTCGTATGCACACTCAGTCTGTGGAAATGGAGGAGGTGTCTGCTACACTGCAGTCGCATATCGAGTGGGACGCTGGTCCGAGGGCTCGTGCTGTTGGGGCGTTGCAGTACTTACCTCAGTTGGTTCCACCTGGGCAGGACGCCTTGCCTGCTTACACCGAAAAGGAACTCCGTGACAAGCAGATGGAGGATAGGACTCTATCTCGCGTCCTGTCCTATGTTGAGAGGCGTCGTAGGCCTTCTAGGAGAGAACGTTTTAAAGAGTCAGTCTCTGTCACAAGATACTTGAAACACTGGGATAGGCTCACTGTGAGCGGCGGTGTGCTGTACAGGGTTTCAAGGGATCAGAAGACTAGGGCAAGGCGTTTCCAATATGTTGTCCCTGACTCTCTTAGGACTGAGGTGCTGCATGGAGTTCACGATGGAGCTGGGCATCAGGGTCAGTTCAGAAGCCTGAGCTTGACAAGACAGAGGTTTTTCTGGCCTAACCTTGACAGGGACGTGAGGGATTATGTTCGTCATTGTCAGCGATGCATCGTCAGCAAGACAGTTGAGCCTGAGGGAAGGGCTTCTCTGGAGAGTATAACATCAACCAGGCCACTTGAGCTAGTCTGTATTGACTTTTGGTCAGCCGAAGACTCCAGAAACAAGTCTGTTGATGTCTTGGTGATAACAGACCACTTTACGAGGATGGCTCAAGCGTTTCCCTGCAAAGACCAGACCGCTAAGCAGGTGGCAAGGGTTCTCTGGGACCGGTATTTTTGTGTCTATGGTTTCCCTGAAAGGATCCATAGTGATCAGGGTGCGAACTTTGAGAGTTTACTGATAAGCGAGCTTCTCAGAGTCTCAGGTGTTAGGAAGTCACACACAACACCGTACCATCCAATGGGGAATGGGAGTGTGGAACGATTCAATCGGACCTTGGGTGGCATGATTCGCGCCTTGCCCCCTGAAGAGAAGGCTGACTGGCCGCGGCGCTTGCAGACTCTGACGTTCATGTACAATTGCACGGCCCATGAGACAACTGGCTACCCCCCCTTTTACCTCATGTTTGGCCGGGTCCCCCGTCTACCTGTTGATGTTCTCTTTCATACTGTCCTCAATGACTCTGCGGTGACAAGCTGATAAGTATGTGGCATGTCTCACCAATGACCTAAAGGAAGCTATGGCGATTGCCCAAGGTCATGCTACAAAGGAGCAGAATAGACATGCTCGGTTATATAACAGAAAAGTGAAGGGATCTGAAATTGAAGTTGGTGATAGAGTGCTTTTGGCCAACAAAAAAGACAGGGGAAAAAGGAAGCTTGCTGATCGGTGGGAGTCAGTCATTTACACTGTGGTGGAAATGAACGCAGGGACACGCACATACAGGATTCGCGACACAATCACTGGACGGGAGAAGGTGATACACAGAAATTTACTGATGCTGGTCAATTTCCTCCCTGTGGATGACACATGTGACGTGTCCGTTCTTGTCTCATCCGTGCTGGATGATTCCTCAACCCTGGGAACTGATTCGGTTGGACAGGCAGGAGAGGCCTTGTCTGAGAGAGAGGGCGAGATGCTGGTTGGGACTAATGGATGCCTCAACGTTGTCAGGGGCAGTAACTCACCTGTGACTGTGAGACAGGGCCCCTTAACTGATCCGGAACCTGTGGATTCTGAGATGAGAACCGTGGAATGGATAACACAGTTGTCTATTCCAAGTCTGTCGGAGGGGGATGTGATGAGTGTGACCACTGACCCCCGGAATGCCTCGCTTTCACCCGGTGACCACATGACTGACAAGTCGGTGACTTTTGATTCTAGCGGTTTGACGACTGTGGGCACTTCCGGACATGTGGGACAGTCAGACCCTGTTCTTGACACTGTGACACAGACTACTGAGCGATCAGGCGACCTGCATACTGTTGACCAAGACTCTGACACACATTGTGGTCATTCAAATGCACGGACACGGTTTAGGACTAGATTGGGTCGTTTAGTAAAACCCGTTAACAGGCTCATACAAACTATGTACAGGCAGGATGTTGTTCGAGATGAGTTTGATGTTGGAGTCTTTTGTAGGACTATGTTTGAGGCTCTTGCTGCCTAAAAACTTTATCCGGATGCCTTAATGGGCATTTTTGTTTTTTTGTTTTGTTTTGGTACAGCTCACTGTTTAAATTGTTGCACTATATTATGTACTTTCATTATGTATCGTGTTAGGGCCATGTGGGGTGTACAAGGCACCCTGTTGCCAGTTGCTGGATTGAGGGTTAAGCAAAGCTCTCATACCACTTCATCCTTATGGGATACATTCAGTGGGGGTGGGTGTAACAGAGTTGGGAATGCATTTTTGGTCATTTGTATTTCCAACCTGTGTATGATTCTGTTGTGTGTGTGTGTGAATTTTATTTAAAGGAGTTGTTTTTATTTTGTTGTATTTTATCAATGTTTCCTGTGGAAACGCCTTTTGTGTATTTCCCGATCGGTTGTACCTCCTGGGTTTCCGTAGCTCCTCCCCCTTCCCCTAGCATTGCGGTTTTGCATTGCTACGGGTAAGTCGTGGGGAAATATGTCTTGGGGGTGTTTGAGTGTGTTCGTGATTGCGTTAACTTTAATGTTGTTGTTTTTGATACAAATTGTTCATTGTGATTGTTCATGTGTTGTTCATGCTGTTTTGCATTGTTTTGACTGTTGGTTTGGGGTTTAGTCACTGTTTTAGTTCAATGATTTTTGGCGCGAATTGTGTAATGGCGTTCCGCTGTTTTCCCTGTGGTCTAGCGTGGCGCCAGGGACAATTAAACATTGTGTTGCTCTTTTTGCTTGCAGACGCAGAAGTTAAATGGGAAACTATGTATTGTCTTCTGCAGGTATGGTTTTCTCTTGTTGCATGGAATTGCGGTTTTGCATTGCTACGGACGCAGAAGTTAAATGGGAAACTATGTATTGTCTTCTGCAGGAAAATAAAGTTTGAGAACCAGAAAGTCCTCCTATTTCTCCGTTGTGTTCATACCTTACGTATGAGAGCAGGTTGGCAAGGTTAGCTATGTCAGTTGATTCATCCAACTGTAGTGCAAAAAATCGACTGGCTTTTATCCGCGCTATTAGCTGGTCATTCACATTGCTGGCCATTTCCTCAATTCTGCGCTGTACGGTGCTGTCTGACAATGGAATCAAGTCCATTTGCTTGCATGCCTTTCACCCAGCATAACACCCACCGCCAGCTTAATTGATGGCAGCACCACCTCCTCACCGAGTGTATGCGCTTTCCCATTTTTTGCGATAATTCTTGACAATCTGTATGAGACTTCCACTGCTTTAGCATTGTTGCTACCACGCACACGTGGGAAGATGAGAGCTCTCACTTGCACTCTGCTCTTCCGCAGCGCAGCCCCCCCTCCCTCCGGCTGAAATTATGAATGTAAGGCCTATATTAATCATAAGTAACACGGCAGGGTCCGTGAGAGTTTGTTTTCATCTGATTTCAAATAAACAAAGTCATGGCTTTCAGAATATTAAACTTGTTTCGGCAAATTCAGATGATAAATACAACTTTGAAGCTTGTAACGGAATAATTACAAGCGGAAAACGGAGCAACTTAACGTCACAGGCAGCAGGCATAACAACAGCCGGTGTTTCTCGATTGTGTTTTCCCCGGGAAACAAACACAATACACACAAACGCAAAAAAATACACAAACGCACACACACATCATTATATAATGTGACATTCTCTCTCTCTCTCTCTCTCTCCACTTTCAAAATCTATTTAAAACTCATAACAAACAAACTAAATTCCCAAAGTTGTCCTGAAATTTGCTGTCCAGCCTACTTATGCAAACAATATTCTGATTATACAAGCATGGCGATCTTGTATGCACACCGCTTCGGCATTATTCCTGGCGTGCGAACTCTCTCACTCTCTCTCACACACACACACACACACACACACACACACACACACACACACACACACACACACACACACACACACACACACACACACACACACACACACACACACACACACACACACACACGGTGCTGCCCCTCACACACACAGGCTTCAAATCAAGTTGCATAAATGCTTGAGCTAGGTCATTCCAAATAAGTAGACAGTGCTGCTTCTCTCCCTCACACACGGCGCTGCCCCTCACACACAGGCTGTTTTCGTCATTTTTACAACAAATACACACTTGCAACTGATAACACTGGCAATGATTTTATATGTATTACTATTCAAATATATTCGATGGAGCAAGTCACATATGAGGTGGTCTCCGAAAATCCTTGATAGTAAAAAGTGGATTTTATTCAGCTTTTTTCCACGGACCACCTGCAGTACCTCCGCAGTTTGAGAACCGCTGGTCTACAGGGTCTACAGGGTCTACAGGGTCTACCACCACCACAACAACCGCCTCCTCCTCCTCCTCCACCACCACATCCTCCACCTCCAACACCACACCACCAACACCACAACCACCTCCACCTCCTCCACCACTACAACCACCTCCACCTTCTCCACCTCCAACATCTTTGTCTTCTCCCCCACCTTCTACACCATCTGCACCACTACCTCCTCCTCCTCCACCAACTCCTCCACCACCTCAACCACCTCATCCTCCTCCTCCTCCACCTCAACCTCCACCTCCTCCACCATAACCACCTCATCCTCCACAACCTCCTCCACCACCTCCTCCTCCTAAACTCCGCCACCTCTTCCTCCTCCTCCTCCACCACCTCAACCTCCACCTCATCCTCCACCTCATCCTCCACCTCATCCTCCTCCTCCTCCTCTTCCACCACCTCCTCCACCACCTCCTTCTCCACCTCCTCCTCCACCTCCTCCTCCTCCTCCTCCTCTTCCACCACCTCCTCCTCCACCACCTCCTCTTCCTCTTCCTCTTCCTCTTCCTCCTCCTCCTCCTCCTCCTCCTCCTCCTACACTATCTCCTCCTCCTCCTCCTCCTCTTCCACCACCTCCTCCTCCACCACCTCCTCCTCCTCCTACACTATCTCCTCCTCCTCCTCCTCCTCTTCCACCACCTCTTCTTCCTCCTCCTCCTCCTCCTCCTCCTCCTCCTCCTCCTCCTACACTATCTCCTCTTCCACCACCTCCTCCTCCTCCTCCTACACTATCTCCTCCTCCTCCTCATCTTCCACCACCACCACTGCTCCGCCCAGCAATGTTCAACCACAAGTCATCCAATTGGTTATCGATGGCCCCTCCCCCCCCCAAATCACAAGAATGAATCATGCGTCTCCACGGTTACAGTAATCGGGCAAGAGAGGAAGACGAGTAATAACAGAAATGAGCTGGAAGCTGAGTGGCGTCTTGTCTGCTCATTAAAACAGTGGAGCAAACTGCAGCTGTACCTAATTACCACGAGACTTTACCTTGTGCTCCTGCGTCTGCGGCGCGGCGATGAACAGATGTTTATTGACGAGTGGAGCGTCACAGCAGCGCTTATGAGTATTAATAAATTAATGTAAAATGCTCCACTTGTAGATATCTTAGTTCGTCTACCACCGCTAACGGTCCTTTCATGGGCGCTCACGTCATCATGAATGGGTTCTTTGTGTTTAAAGATGGGTATTTAAAAGTAAGAGGTGCTGTCATATCAATCCCTTTTCTAACTTTTTATTTGATCAAATGTTTGAAGGGACCTCTGCCAGCTCTTCCTTAATGGGCCCTGCTTCTCGCCCAATTAGGCTCCAAGAACCGTGTAAAGAGGACTCCTAAATGCCAGAAGGTCATTACCACAATCCCCTGGCAAGGGAAGCCACATCACCGCCGGCCGCCTTAATTGAAAGGTTTTAAGAATGGAGCTGAATGGAAAAAACGTTCTTTCCCTAAATTTGCTTTAAAATGTCAGCATCTCAATACCTGAAATACCCACGGTAGAGATGGCCTTTTTCATCGGTTTTTGGAGGAAAAGTGTCAAGCCCAATTTTGGTTTCGAAGAGGACTGCGTCATCAACGCCTTACTCATTTCATATATATATACATATATATATATATATATATATATATATATAAACACAAACATGTATTTCAATAACTTGCTGTGGAAGAAGCTATAGTGGTTATGGACTTCAGATAGTCATGCTATTGTCCTACTAGTAGAGTACCTCTACTATTTTACCACTAGTATTTTATTGTACTAGTATTATTCTACCATAATAAATAAGTTTTAGGTTAAGTCTTTCACAAATAAGTTTAGAAATTGTTCAGGTGAGATTGTGCTGCAGTGTACAGCCTAGAGAAGAGGGGGTGGGAGGTAACCCACCAATGGACCATGAACCCCCACCTCAGACACACTGGACCATGAACCCCCACCTCAGACACACTGGACCATGAACCCCCACCTCAGACACACTGGACCATGAACCCCCACCTCAGACACACTGGACCATGAACCCCCACCTCAGACACACTGGAACATGAACCCCCACCTCAGACACACTGGAACATAATGTTATTTATTTAATGTTATCTAATGTTATCTTAACAAGGCCAAATACATTTTTACTTAATAATAAATAGTTAAAATACTACATTTTTCTTCAGGTACTTTGATGTCAGTATTTGGAGAAAATAAAAGCATTGCAGCTATAATGAAAAATACACAAAAAGACAAAAAATGTTTTATATTTTATATACGTTATAAGACAGCATGAAACTTTTCAGACAAAATTATACAATAAACTGCCAACATAATGCCATGATCTAATCGATTTAAATTTAACTATAATATCTTGCCAAGCATAGTGAGGAAAGTTTACTGACAGTTCATACATTCATAACAGCAGGGACAATGTAAACAACTACAGTCTGTATTATCATCACACATAGAAGGAAAGCCTCACAAAGTGTCACAGGATTTGATAGTTTGTCAGTTTCCGTGATTGTTGTTTTAGGAAGATAAGTACAAGTCACATTTAAGGCAAGGCCCTGTGTGTTAGATAGAGAGACTTCCTAATGCACACATATCATTCATTCATTTTTAACTAAACTCACAAGTGACAAGACGTGCAGACATGACCACCTCAAAGTAAAACACACCAGCTCTGAGTCTCTAGATATACCAACCTATATATACTTTATACTAACCCATATATATACTTACCCATATATATATATATATATATATATATATATATACACTATCCCTTCTATATACTTACCCATACATATATACACTAACCAATATATATACTTACCCATATACTGTATATACTAACCCATATTATACTTAAGAGGCTGATCCCGGATATGGAACAAGACAAAGACAAGACAAACACACTTTAACATGTTACATACAGTGTAACACATGTTAAAGTGTGTACACTGTATGTAACACACTTTAACATGTGTTACATACAGTGTAACACATGTTAAAGTGTGTACACTGTATGTAACACACTTTAACATGTGTTACATACAGTGTACACATGTTAAAGTGTGTACACTGTATGTAACACACTTTAACATGTGTTACATACAGTGTACACATGTTAAAGTGTGTACACTGTATGTAACACACTTTAACATGTGTTACATACAGTGTACACACTGCCATCGGCTGGCCTCATCCCTGCCCTGGCCAGGAGTTTTTAAGTGTCAGTGCTTAAAAAGTAGCCATGGCTTTAGTTTCCTAAAGCATCAGAGCACTGGGGACTCCAGATCAGCCCTGGACCCATGGTCTGTCCTAGATCCACCTAGGTCCACCAAGGTCTACCGAGGTCTAAATAGGTCTACTTAGGTCTACACAGGTCTACCTAGCTCCACATAGATCTAAATAGGTCTACATAGGTCCACCTAGGTCTATACAGGTCTACATTGGGGCTTTCACACTATAGTAAACATAAGTGCTAGCACAAACTTTTTGCTGCTATCTCCAGAAATAGCTTAAAACATGGTTTGGGAATTAAAACCAGGGCACTTAACCCTGGGTCAGTCAAAAGGTGTGTGAAGATTGATCAAGTATGCCCTTGGCTATCCTAGCTTGGGGCTAATGTTAGCCTATATGGAGCTAAGCACAGTGAACAGTGTGAAAACCCCATCTAGGTCCATCTCTGTCTCCATAGATCCACCACCTAACCTAACCTAGACCTACGGTCTGAATTGAAACATTAACATTAACACAATCAACTGAAGTTCAATTATACGTTTTATGTACACATACACATGTACACATATATTACACATATAAATATACTGTATATATATAAATATATATATTTATATAAATATGTGTATATATATATATATATATATATATATATATATATATATATATATATATATATACTGTATATATATGGGATTTTTAAGGCTTTGCATTTTTACTTTGAGATTATGTGTTCAACATATAAGTGGTAGGGGTGGAGGTGGTGGAGGCAGTAGGGGCGGAGGAGGCAGTAGAGGTGGAGGCGGTGGAGGCAGTAGGGGTGGAGGAGGCAGTAGGGGTGGTGATGGAGACAGTAGGGGTGGAGGAGGCAGTAGAGGTGGAGGCGGTGGAGGCAGTAGGGGTGGTGATGGAGGCAGTAGGGGTGGTGGTGGTGGAGGCAGTAGGGGTGGTGGTGGAGGCAGTAGGGCTGGTGGTGGTGGAGGCAGTAGGGAGGTGGTGGTGGTGGTGGTGGAGGTGGTGGAGGCAGTAGGGGTGGTGGTGGAGGCAGTAGGGGTGGAGGCGGTGGAGGCGGTGGAGGCAGTAGGGTGGTGGGTGGAGGCAGTAGGGGTGGTGGGAGGCGGTGGAGGCAGTAGGGTGGTGGTGGTGGAGGCAGTAGGGGAGGTGGTGGTGGAGGCAGTAGGGGTGGTGGTGGTGGAGGCAGTAGGGTGGTGGAGGTGGAGGCAGTAGGGGTGGTAGGAGGCAGTAGGGGTGGTGCGGAGGCAGTAGGAGGGTGGTGGAGGCAGTAGGGGTGGTGGTGGAGGTGGAGGCAGTAGGGGTGGTGGTGGTGGAGGCGGTGGAGGCAGTAGGGGTGGTGGTGGAGGCAGTAGGGGTGGTGGTGGAGGCAGTAGGGGGTGGTGGTGGAGGCAGTAGGGTGGTGGTGGTGGTGGAGGCAGTAGGGGTGGTGGTGGTGGAGGCGGTGGAGGCAGTAGGGGTGGTGGTGGTGGTGGAGGCAGTAGGGGTGGTGGTGGAGGCGGTGGAGGCAGTAGGGGTGGTGGTGGTGGTGGAGGCAGTAGGGTGGTGGTGGTGGAGGCGGTGGAGGCAGTAGGGGTGGTGGTGGTGGAGGCAGTAGGGGTGGTGGTGGTGGTGGAGGCAGTAGGGGTGGTGGTGGCGTGGAGGCAGTAGGGGTGGTGATGGAGGCAGTAGGGGTGGTGGCGGAGGCAGTAGGAGCGGTGGTGGAGGCAGTAGGGGTGGTGGTGGAGGTGGAGGCAGTAGGGGTGGTGGTGGAGGCAGTAGGGGTGGAGGCGGTGGTGCGGTGGAGGCAGTAGGGGTGGTGATGGAGGCAGTAGGGGTGGTTGCGGAGGCAGTAGGAGCGGTGGTGGAGGCAGTAGGGGTGGTGGTGGTGGGTGGAGGCAGTAGGGGTGGTGGTGGAGGCAGTAGGGGTGGTCGAGGAGGCAGTAGGAGCGGTGGTGGAGGCAGTAGGGGTGGTGGTGGAGGCGGTGGAGGCAGTAGGGGTGGTGGTGGTGGAGGCAGTAGGGGAGGTGGTGGTGGAGGCAGTAGGGGCGGTGGAGGCAGTAGGGGAGGTGGAGGCGGTGGAGGCAGTGGGGGTAGTGTGGTGGAGGTGGTGGAGGCAGTAGCGGTGGTGGTGGAGGCAGTAGGGTTGATGGTGGTGGAGGCAGTAGGGGCGGTGGAGGCAGTAGGGGTGGTGGTGGTGGAGGCAGTAGGGTGGTGGTGGTGGGGTGGAGGCAGTAGGGGTGCTGGTGGTGGAGGCATAGGGGAGGTGGTGGTGGAGGTGGTGGAGGCAGTAGGGGCGGTGGAGGCAGTAGGGGAGGTGGAGGCGGTGGAGGCAGTGGGGGTAGTTGTGGTGGAGGTGGTGGAGGCAGTAGCGGTGGTGGTGGAGGCAGTAGGGTTGATGGTGGTGGAGGCAGTAGCGGTGGTTGTGGAGACAGTAGGGGCGGTGGAGGCAGTAGGGGCGGTGGTTGTGGAGGCAGTAGGGGTAGTGGTGGAGGCAGTGGGGGTGGTGGTGGAGGCAGTAGGGGCGGTGGAGGCAGTAGGGGAGGAGGCGGTGGAGGTAGTAGGGGTAGTGTTGGAGGCAGTGGGGGTAGTTGTGGTGGAGGTGGTGGAGGCAGTAGCGGTGGTGGTGGAGGGAGTAGGGGCGGTGGAGGAGGTGGAGGCAGCAGAGGCTGCAGCTCTTCTATTGCACAGGTCCCTGACCTCCAGCAGAGACCACTCCAGGGCTGTGGAGAACACCCTGGAGGAAGTCTCGCCACTTTCCCGGAAGCTGGACACACAGAAGATGATGTGGTTGGCCTGTGGGTTGTAGCAGGTCCCATAGCCGTTGGGTACCACGGGACCATAGCAGCAGAACATGTCCATCACGGTGGAGACCTGGGAGGGAACGTTTATGACCTTAGGACCGTAACCAGGACTAACAAGCTGCAAGAGACCCCAAGAGACATCAGAGACCACAGCATATGTGTTTTTAGATTGTGACCAGTAGCTAGAGGCTGGAGAGGGAGGCTGGAGTGCTACTCCCTTTAATTTAGGAATTGGGTTGGTGGACTTTAGACACGTGCCCAGCTTCTCTACATGCATGAAGAACCTGGATTGCTCTTGCATTACTCTTAGCAGTGGTACTGGTGCCAACATCTTGGAGCATAACAACTATTTTATTATAATTAATTGTAAAATGACATTGCCCTGAGAACAACTGGAATAGAAGCAAGACCCAACAATATCCACTCTGATCATGGGATCACCTGACTGGTAGAGAGATGGAATTGGTTGCTGGCCAGGTATGTCTCATCAGAGAAGATATCCGGCGTCTCCATCTTGAGCTCCTTTGCCATCTCACGAAGTCCCAAGAGATGGTTGTCTATCGCCATGCCTGTGATGGCCTGCCAAGCAATGAACAACTCCATGTCGGTTAGGGTAACCCTGTTAACTCTGGTTAGGGTTAGGATTAGTCCTGTTGAACTGTTTTTCAGTTCTGTTGAATGTGTTTTCTATTGAGGTACATGTTAGCTGTTTGGGCAATATCATCTCATTGAACGAACTGAAGATGAGAATATTATCTAACAGACACTTACTGCCACTGTGTAGTCAGTCTGGGCTTTTATGGCATCCCGAAGTCTTTTCATTCTTTCAAAATCCTGAAACAAGACAATAAAAGGATAAATAAAGCTAATGCATCATGGAAGACATCTGCTAAATGGCCACCTGCTCTCCCAATAGGGGCCTTGTTTTCTACTGCCAGAGGTGGAGATGGTGTCTGATTCATTGAGACAGAAGGTAATATGGGAGTTAGGGACAGTAATTACGGCCATAATGAGAACAATGACTCACACTCAGAGTGGCTCTTTCCTCTGTCATGGACTTCACAAAGACTCGGGCCTCTGGGGTGGCTGAGCGGATGTTGTCTACACGACCTTCTTGGAAGCGGCGAATGGACGCACTTTCGTAAGTGTGGACGAGCCGGACATTACATCTGAGAAAACAAGTCAACATGACCCTGACTTGTTTAATGGCTTGACCCTAACATACACACTTGGTTTGTACCTGTAGAAGGCCAGCTGTAAAGCCACTTGGATATACGCATCTGGACTCATCCTCTGCTGCTTGATGAAGTCTTTCCCGTAGAACGTGAACTTGTAGACATCCATGTCAAGGTTAGTGACTAGCCTTGAGAAACATAGAATAGCGTATATAAGTAACTGAACAGTTTTTCTACAGGAGGGTTTTATGTTTGGCGAAGAGAAGTATTTGTGCTGTCATTTATCATTTAGACATGTCTGAAAAGGCTTTGTTTTGTTATTGTTAGGGCTGGGCTGGTGAGTTAGGTTAGGATGGTTTAGTAGGGAAGTCCTTGCCTCTGGAGTCTATCTGCAGAAGCCGCTAGAAGTCCCTGGATTTGAGGATTGGACTTCCAGTGTAGCCTTTGTAGTGGAGACAGACCTGTAACACTGGCTGACCTTACCATCTTGGAGGGGCTCTTTGTTTTACTGCAAACAACACATCCGCAAATTTTGGACATTTTGGTCCTTGCATTTCCGGAAGCATACTTTGTATATCTTCATTCTCCACCGGGTAACTTACATGCATTTCAGCAGGTGTTCTGAGCACTGCACCATCACGAGTCCCTCAAAGGGTGAATGTTCCCACAGCACTCCACACACACCATCCATTCCTATGACAAACTGAAGAGCACATAGATGTACACAAATAACAATACACCCCTGCACTACATGCTTTATTCACTTGTGGCCATCTTGGTTCTGTCTTTGTTCTAATGCTAACTGGGTTACATTACATTACATTACAGTCATTTAGCAGATGCTTTTATCCAAAGCGACTTACAATAGAGGGTTGGGGGGACCCTACCATTGTGCTGTAGGTCTTTACCTGTAGGACTCTACCATTGTGCTGTTGTTCTTTACCTGTAGGACCCTACCATTGTGCTGTTGTTCTTTAGTTTTACATGGACCCTACCATTGTGCTGTAGTTCTTTACCTGTAGGACTCTACCATTGTGTTGTTGTTCTTTACCTGTAGGACCCTACCATTGTGTTGTTGTTCTTTACCTGTAGGACCCTACCATTGTGTTGTTGTTCTTTACCTGTAGGACCCTACCATTGTGCTGTTGTTCTTTACCTGTAGGACCCTACCATTGTGTGTTGTTCTTTACTGTAGGACCCTACCATTGTGCTGTTGTTCTTTACCTGTAGGACTCTACCATTGTGCTGTTGTTCTTTACCTGTAGGACCCTACCATTGTGCTGTTGTTCTTTAGTTTTACATGGACCCTACCATTGTGCTGTAGTTATTTTCCTGTAGGACCCTACCATTGTGCTGTTGTTCTTTACCTGTAGGACCCTACCATTGTGCTGTTGTTCTTTACCTCTAGGACCCTACCATTGTGCTGTTGTTCTTTACCTCTAGGACCCTACCTGCATTGACTTGTCGTACCAGCGGTTGCCGCCGTTAAGCTGGCAGCCCCCTCCGTGGATCATCAGCAGAGCCCGGTTGGTGTTGCTGGGGTCCAGCATGGTAGCATCGTCCAGACACACCACACACACACAGCTCTCTATGAGCTCCAGGGAAGCCCTATTGGTCGGGTCTGAACAAGAGGACAAGGAGGTGATTGTCTACTGTCTCAAACAACAACAACAACACAAATTGTGAGGATTGAATCCTCTTTATTGGTCACATACATGAAGACATACAGTGAAACGTGTTCTCTGCATTTAACCCATCCTAGTATTAGGAGCAGTGGGCAGCTATTCATACAGCGCCCGGGGAGCAGTTAGGGTTAGGGTCTTCCTCAAGGACACCTCGACAGTTTTTGCTAGGAGGAGCCGGGGATCGAACCAGCAACCTTCCGGTTGTGAGGCGACCGCTCTACCTCCTGAGCTAGACTGCCGCCCTGTCTGTATAAAATGAGTATATTATGACAAGTAATATTACACATCTCACACACTCTTTCATTTATTCCAATAATGTATGACAGAAAGTATGATACATTTTCTTTTAATGTTATATATAGTCCCATTACAACCACATAATCATTACGTGAAGTGGCTCATGGGAAATGCAGTCATTGGTCTGGGAAACGTGTCAGTTTCAAACTGTCATTTTTTTAAGAGTGGGAACAGCGAAACCTTTTCTGAGTTCATCTCTGGCTTCAGCCCATTCGGTCCTGCCGTCGGAGGTGAACAGACCAAATGGGGGGAGGTGACCTTCAGACTGGTCTGCAATGGACACCATCTTCTCAAGTTGTGACAAGATGTCTGTCTCATTAAGCCTCTTTTGGTTTGAGATAATCTTCAACATAAAGAACTAGGGAGAGGAAGGAACATATTTCATGAGATACACATTTTTTGGGTATAGAATTATTTCTAAGCAGGCCAACTTCTGACAATCTGTCTAAACTATCTGAATACTCTTATGACCAATCCTTATAAACTATCATCGACATTTAATGCTTTTTAACAATAATACTGAAAATGTCTGGGAACTGATCCCTGACCCTGGTACAGACTATGAACCTCACCTGGTTCTTGTACGCCACGATGATGTGCTCAGAGGCACAGCTCTGGATTTGTGTGTCGGCCAGTCGGCCAGGCCGGCGATAGAAGGTAAACATGCGTTTGTATTGCTCCATGCACAGCGGGGTACGGGCCAGTGGCCCGCGGGCCTGGTCCACGGCCAGCACCTGTCTGATGGGCCAGCAGAGGAGACACAAGTCCTCCCCACTGTGTTGTTAGGGTTCTCTGGGTTATAGGGGTCATCTGGATAGGCCGTGTGGACACTTTTATCCAATGCACTTTTCAATACACATCCCTAACCCTGCTTGTGTTAATGCCTTGCTCAAAGGTAAGACACTTATCTCAGTACATCAGGGGAAGAAAAAAACATGGAAGAAACTTCACTCTTTAAACAGAGAGGATGTGATGTGTGTGTTACACATGTGATGTGTGTGTTACACATGTGATGTGTGGGTTAAACATGTGATGTGTGTGTTACACATGAGATGTGTGGGTTAAACATCTGATGTGTCTGTTGAACATGTGATGTGTCTGTTACAGATGTGATGTGTGTGTTACACATGAGATGTGTGTGTTACACATGTGATGTGTGGGTTAAACTCCCTTTACTTTCAACTAACGTGATGTGATGTTGTGATAAACATGGCATGTGTACGATCAATAAATCTTGTCGTTTTTGTGGCCAAAAGCAACTGGGAGGAAACGGCAGAAGAAAAGCGGGCAGCTGTACTGGGATCAGGAAGCTAGACGGGGGGTAGACTCACGTGTCAATGAGAGACTTGAAATCGAACACTCCCGCGATGAGACAAGCAGCGAATCTGAGGAGAAGGAAACAAAATGAGAAAAGACGGCACACTGAAGCCTTAAAAACCTTTTATATCCTTTTAACTTGCTTAAGTCCTGACATTAATAGCTCTTAGCATGTTGAATATTCCAGCAAGTGTATATCCTTAATGTTGATAACACGCTCTTATCACAGCTACTTAAGCAGGTGACCTGGCAGTACCATATTGTGTTATTCATCTTGTTAATATGAATGCTTGTGAACTGCTGTATTTATATGTTTGCGTACCTCAGTGTTATGCTATTGTCTACTTCAACAAATGTACTCCTGTAAGTCGCTTTGGATAAAAGTGTCTGCCAAATGCCCTAAATGTAAATGTAAATATCCTTTAAATCTGTAATACAATTTTTTGTATCTGTAATCAAACCTTTATATGTTTGAACTGGACCCATTGTTCCTGAGACAATTACAGGGAGGACATGGTGTGTGTGTGTGGGTGTGTGTGGGTGTGCGTGTGTGTGGCTGTCGGTGTGTGTGTTTACGTGTGGATGTGTGCGTTTGCATGTGTGTGTCTGTGTGTGTGTGTGTGTGTGTGTGTGTGTGTGTGTGTGTGTGTGTGTGTGTGTGTGTGTGTGTGTGTGTGTGTGTGTGTGTGTGTGTGTGTGTGTGTGTGCAGTGTGGCAGTAGAGAGAATGGGTTCCACAGAAGGTAAACCCTGTCAGCTCATCTGTCTGGTGTTCAGGTCCAGATCAATAGAGGGACCGTCACACCCTAAGTGATGATCAGTCTCTCTGGGAGCTGGTGCTCCGTCACCCCCAACCTCTGAAGTAGAGCTGTCCGTAACCAGCGGCCTGTGGTGCTGGAAACATTCACCTAGCCTGCGGCCAGCTGACCCACGCTAATGGTGAATAACAGGGCTGGGAGGACTGGGGCCACAGATCATGAAGGCGTTTACTTTAACAGGGCTCTGATCTGTAACATCAGGGCAGATCAGAACCTCAGGGCTCTCATCACTAACATCAGGGCTCTGATCTCTACCCTCAGGGCTCTCATCTCTAACCTCAGGGCTCTCATCTCTAACATCAGGGCTCTGATCTCTAACCTCAGGGCTCTCATCTCTAACCTCAGGGCTCTGATCTCTAACATCAGGGCTCTGATCTCTAACCTCAGGGCTCTCATCACTAACACCAGGGCTCTGATCTCTAACCTCAGGGCTCTCATCACTAACATCAGGGCTCTGATCTCTAACCTCAGGGCTCTCATCATTAACATCAGGGCTCTGATCTCTAACCTCAGGGCCCTGATCTCTAACCTCAGAGCTCTCATCACTAACATTAGGGCTCTGATCTCTAACATCAGGGCTCTGATCTCTAACCTCAGGGCTCTGCTCTCTAACATCAGGGCTCTCATCACTAACACCAGGGCTCTGATCTCTAACCTCAGGGCTCTCATCACTAACATTAGGGCTCTGATCTCTAACATCAGGACCCTGATCTCTAACCTCAGGGCTCTGATCTCTAGCATCAGGGCTCTCATCACTAACACCAGGGCTCTAATCACTAACCTCAGTGCTCTAATCTCTAACCTCAGGGCTCTGATCTCTAACCTCAGGGCTTTGATCTCTAACCTCAGGGCTCTGATCTGTAACATCAGTGCTCTCATCTCTAACCTCAGAGCTCTCATCACTAACATCAGGGCTCTGATCTCTAACTTCAGGGCTCTGATCTCTAACCTCAGGGCTCTGATCTCTAACCTCAGGGCTCTGATCTCTAACCTCAGGGCTCTGATCTGTAACATCAGTGCTCTCATCTCTAACCTCAGAGCTCTCATCACTAACATCAGGGCTCTGATCTCTAACTTCAGGGCTCTCATCTCTAACATCAGGGCTCGGATCTCTAACATTAGGGCTCTGATCTCTAATATCAGGGCTCTGATCTCTAACCTCAGGGCTCTCATCAGTATCATCAGGGGTCTGGTCTCTAAGAGGGTTCATTCAATTCTCTAATAAGGTCATGTATATGCCAGGTACTGTAATTACTGAGTGGTGTGAATGGGTTTGCAGCACACAATACAAATTTGTTTGGTAAATGGATGTGATTATGAGACAGGATGAACTGTAACATAAACCTACCTGAGGGCGTCCTCACGATCTCTGAAGGCCTGTTTAGGAAAGACCATGGCAGGGTTGGAGTTCACTGGCAACGGCGCTCTGTTGTTTAGGTACATATCTTGAAGCCAGTAGTCATAGACCTGGGAGAGAGAGAGAGAGAGAGAGAGAGAGAGAGAGAGAGAGAGAGAGAGAGAGAGAGAGAGAGAGAGAGAGAGAGAGACCCCATGAGAGTGTGTTGGGGGCATGGGAGGCGGAGGAACCCCATGAGTGTGTGTGGAGCATCTGAAGCCACATTAGGTCCAACTTATAAATACTTTCAGTCACTTTTATTTTGGTTGAACATTGAGTCTTGTTTTATATGATGAGTCTCAGTCTCAACCTCTGTCTCTCTTTCTCTTTCTCTTTCTCTTTCTCTTTCTCTGTCTTCTTCTTCGTCTTAGTAGTATTCGTAGTAGTAGTAGTAGTAGTAGTAGTAGTAGTAGTAGTAGTAGTAGTAGTAGTAGTAGTAGTAGTAGTAGTAGTAGTAGGTAGTAGTAGTAGTAGTAGTAGTAGTAGTAGTAGTAGTAGTAGTAGTACATTTACCCAGTTTGTGGTAATTTTCCTCCTTTCCAGAAGCTTCTCCTGGAGGGCCTGGCCGGACCCCCCAGCAGCCCCAAACTCCTCCACGATGGTTTTGCTTTTGATGAACTGCTCCTCACCGACCAGGTGCTCAACACACTTCAGGTACAGGTCAAGGGTTTGCTTCAGCGGGGGCAGAGGGACCTTGGGCAAGGCCTGCAAAGACAGAGCAACTCAGGGTTAGGGGTTAGGGGTTAGGGGTTAGGGGTTGGGCTGGATTACTGATGAAAGACTAAAACTGTAATTAGATAAAAGGCTAACAGGGTGTGATGTCTTGCTTCACCCCACACACACACACACACACACACACACACACACACACACACACACACACACACACACACACACACACACACACACACACACACACACACCCACACACACACACTCTCTCTCTCTCTCTCTCATTGTTGTTGTATTTTGCAAAATGTTCTTCTGATGATTTCTGCAATCTTATAACAATATAAAGACTAATGGCACACTTGAGTTATTCTTAATAACTGCAGAATATGAACAGAATACGTCGTTACTTTCAATTAAATTACTTTTTCTGTAATTCTGTAATTTATTCTTTGTGACAAAAAACATTGAACGGCTCTCGTGGCAAGTGAACTGTTTTCAGCACCACGGTCAGCGGCTTAAAGGTAAACCAAAACTCATACTTTAGATCAACATGAAGTTAAACCAAAACGACACTTACTTTAGATCAACATGAAGTTAAACCAAAATGACTCTTACTTTAGATCAACATGAAGTTAAACCAAAATGACTCTTACTTTAGATCAACATGAAGTTAAACCAAAACGACTCTTACTTGAGATCAACATGAAGTTAAACCAAAACGACTCTTTCTTTAGATCAACATGAAGTTAAACCAAAACGACTCTTACTTTATAATAACGTATATTATATTAATCATATTCATAATAATAAGCGACAATAAAACTAACGGTTTAGAGAGGAGATATTTCGAATAACCTGCGTTAATAACTAATAATTAAATAACCTACGATTTTAGACCAATGCATTACAAATCAAGATGCTTTGATTCTTACCTCGCCCTGATCTCTCTCCGGGATGGACATCCTGACAGTAGCCTACAAGCTCTGGACAAGTTGGACACAAATAGTTGATACATTTTATAAACAGTATATCAATAAATACATATCTAAAATAAAACAATCAAACAGCACACAAATTGCAGCATTAACTCTTGGTAATATCCGACATGACTTAAGTGGATTTAACTTATATCTCTATCACCTACTTCATAACAATCATAAAGTATGCCATAGTAATATCAGGACATCATGTCCCCTCTTACCTGAGAGCCGTCCGCTACAGCACGGACCGCGCGGAGGGAGACGGGAGATGATAAGCTCCGCCCAACAACTAACGTGTCCGTGGATCATCTGACACGAAACATTTCTACTACTTATTATCATTATTATTACTATTACTCTCCCTCCATCTCGCTCTCTCCCTCTCTATGTCTCTTTCTGTCTCTTTCCCTCCATATCTCTCTCTGTTATTACACATATCTCTATAATATACTGTACTTATCTATGTTAGTACACATATCTCTATAATATACTGTACTTATCTCTAACACATATCTCTATAATATACTGTACTTATCTCTGTTAGTACACATATCTCTATAATATACTGTACTTATCTCTGTTAGTACACATATCTCTATAATATACTGTTCTTATCTCTGTTAGTACACATATCTCTATAATATACTGTACTTATCTCTGTTAGTACACATATCTCTATAATGTACTGTACTTATCTCTGTTAGTACACATATCTCTATAATGTACTGTACTTATCTCTGTTAGTACACATATCTCTATAATATACTGTACTTATCTCTGTTAGTACACATATCTCTATAATGTACTGTACTTATCTCTGTTAGTACACATATCTCTATAATATACTGTACTTATCTCTGTTAGTACACATATCTCTATAATATACTGTACTTATCTCTGTTACACATATCTCTATAATATACTGTACTTATCTCTGTTAGTACACATATCTCTATAATATACTGTACTTATCTCTGTTAGTACACATATCTCTATAATATACTGTACGTATCTCTGTTAGTACACATATCTCTATAATATACTGTACTTATCTCTGTTAGTACACATATCTCTATAATATACTGTACTTATCTCTGTTAGTACACATATCTCTATAATATACTGTACTTATCTCTGTTAGTACACATATCTCTATAATATACTGTACTTATCTCTGTTAGTACACATATCTCTATAATGTACTGTACTTATCTCTGTTAGTACACATATCTCTATAATATACTGTACTTATCTCTGTTAGTACACATATCTCTATAATGTACTGTACTTATCTCTGTTAGTACACATATCTCTATAATATACTGTACTTATCTCTGTTAGTACACATATCTCTATAATATACTGTACTTATCTCTGTTACACATATCTCTATAATATACTGTACTTATCTCTGTTAGTACACATATCTCTATAATATACTGTACTTATCTCTGTTAGTACACATATCTCTATAATATACTGTACTTATCTCTGTTAGTACACATATCTCTATAATATACTGTACTTATCTCTGTTAGTACACATATCTCTATAATATACTGTACTTATCTCTGTTAGTACACATATCTCTATAATATACTGTACTTATCTCTGTTAGTACACATATCTCTGTAATATACTGTACTTATCTCTTCTTAATAAACGGATAGGTCGACACGTGTTTCAGGTTCATTGACATTTATTAAGATACATTTGGAGAAGATATATAATACTATGAATAATATCACATCAAACACAACACACCCTCACAGTCAAAACACACACACACACACACACACACACACACACACACACACACACACACACACACACACACACACACACACACACACACACACACACACACACACACACACAAAGCCACGCGTAGAATAAATGTGCTAAATATACACATATGTAAAAAAAAATGTAGACGTTCAAAGACTTAAAAAATTAAATAAGAGACAGGTCCAAAAGTTCGATGAAATACTGAACAATATAAGTTAAGCCTTTGATAGAGAGTTTAAGATAGAATAAAATATATCTTCTACTTGCTTCTAATATTTGGTCTCCGATCATACAAGTGAGTCAACACGTAAACAAACACACAATAACGACACTTTGGAAACAGGTCACAGCCTGGTTTGGGTGACTGGTGTTTTTGTATATATATATAATTATATTTTTATAATATTATTATTATAATTATTATATATTATATATATTGTCTATATTAAATTGATTAAGTGGACTCGGAGGACTGAGGTTTGAACGTATTCAACCCGTTTTGGTCGACTTCCAGACGCTCTCCTGACGGACGACTTCCCTTCTTCGTCTCCCTTCTCTCCTCCTGTTTCTCCCTCCTCTCCTCCATGCGGATGGCGTCGTACAGACCCTGCGGAGCTTCTTCCAACAAGTTGTCCCTCTCCGAGTCGGACGGCTTCATTTGGCACACGTTGCAGAGCAGCAGCAGGGCCGGCGCGTAAAGCACGTTCACCAGACCCATGCACAGGTTGAGCTGCGCGAAGCCGAGGTGGTGCACTATCTGACCGGCTAGGATGGGACCCAGGGCGTAGGCTACAGAGTAGGAGATGTCAGCGATGGCATAGATACTACCGTACACGGACACGTACCGCACGTCCACCAAGAAGGCCAGAGTGGGTAGCAGAGCGGTGTCGACCAGGGCGATGCCGAAACAGATTCCGCACAGCGGAGCGACTAACTGTCCGAAGGTCTTACAGGCGGGGATGACACAGGAGCTGGCGCCTATGATAACCATCCCCACGGCCCCGAAGAACCACTGGAGGTGAGGGTGCTTGGCCGCCAGCTTCACGGTGATGTACACGCCCAGGACGTGGGGGAAGAAGGCGGGGAGCCAGGTGAGTCCGACCTGCCACTTGGAGGAGTGCATGGTGCTCTCCATCCAGTGTGCTATGGTCGGCTCCAGGAAGGCCAGTGGGATGTTGCACACGGCGAGCGCCCCGGCCACCACGGCGATGTAGGGGTCGGCCATGAGTCTGTAGATCGGAGTCCCCGCCGGCATGTTGTCCCTGGTCCGGCTGGAGAACGGCTTGATGACGGTGAGCAGCAGCACGCCATCCGCCAGACACACCACGGCGAGCACCACGAAGGGCACCCGTTTACCCGCAAATTCGTACAGGATCCCGCCGAACGGAGGTGCCACCAGACTGCCGAAGGAGATGAAGGCCAGCGCGATGCCCAGAGCGCGGCTCCGCTCTCCCTCCTCCGTGTATTTGTCGGCGATCATCGCGATCCCAGAAGTGTCGGCGAACGCCGAGCCGAGACCTTGTAAACTTCTAGCCGTGAAGAGCGTCGCGTAGTTATCGGCGAAAGCGAAGATACAAGTGGATACGAACATGACCGTGAGTCCGATCAGCAGCGGAAGGTCGTACCCTACGCGGTCTATGAAGGTCCCTGACAGGGGGTTGACCAGCAGCTGGACGATCGCTTTGGAGGCGAACAGAACTCCTATCTGGACGTCCAGGTTGTCCCCGGTGCCGTCGGACGTCCCGTTCGGACGGAGGACCGAGGGTTGGTGCGCGGACCTCTCCAGGTCCGCCAGGTAGTCTGGGATGATTGGCACGATGACCATGTACAGCATGTTATCCAGCAGCAGAGCCACGCACACGATCACCAGCATAATGCGTCTCTGCTGCCGGGGCTCCGACAGCCTGACAGCCAGACCCGACGACCCCCCGGACGACGCCATGCTGAGCCTTTTCTTTAGTCTTCTCCCCCGAACTTTGGTTGTTTATGACATAGAGCTATTTATTTCCACGGGAGATGCGCTCCGACACATGATCGAGGAGGAGTGAGTGTCCAAGTGCTCCTGTTCCCGCTCTGCTCCTCACCACGCGGGGTCGTCGGCTGAGTCTCTCTGTGGCTCAAGTGCTCCTCTCTCCTCTCCTCTCCTCTCCTCTCCTCTCCTCTCCCCTCCCCTCCCCTCCCCTCCTCTCCCTCCCCTCCCTCCCTCCCTTGTTCCAGTGACGTGCGGAGATGTTGACAATTAAAGACATCTGGTGCTAATCTTCAACGGCAAAGTTGGTTTTGCGCGCGTTTTGTCAGTTGTCAATATCTCACCTATCACCTGGAGTGTGTTTATGTGTGTGTGTGTGTGTGTGTGTGTGTGTGTGTGTGTGTGTGTGTGTGTGTGTGTGTTCATATTTAATCAGGCGTTAGGGTTATCAGTCTAACGGTCTATCTACACACACACACACACACACAAAGCCACGCGTAGAATAAATGTGCTAAATATACACATATGTAAAAAAAAATGTAGACGTTCAAAGACTTAAAAAATTAAATAAGAGACAGGTCCAAAAGTTCGATGAAATACTGAACAATATAAGTTAAGCCTTTGATAGAGAGTTTAAGATAGAATAAAATATATCTTCTACTTGCTTCTAATATTTGGTCTCCGATCATACAAGTGAGTCAACACGTAAACAAACACACAATAACGACACTTTGGAAACAGGTCACAGCCTGGTTTGTGTGTGTGTTTTTGTATATATATATAATTATATTTTTATAATATTATTATTATAATTATTATATATTATATATATTGTCTATATTAAATTGATTAAGTGGACTCGGAGGACTGAGGTTTGAACGTATTCAACCCGTTTTGGTCGACTTCCAGACGCTCTCCTGACGGACGACTTCCCTTCTTCGTCTCCCTTCTCTCCTCCTGTTTCTCCCTCCTCTCCTCCATGCGGATGGCGTCGTACAGACCCTGCGGAGCTTCTTCCAACAAGTTGTCCCTCTCCGAGTCGGACGGCTTCATTTGGCACACGTTGCAGAGCAGCAGCAGGGCCGGCGCGTAAAGCACGTTCACCAGACCCATGCACAGGTTGAGCTGCGCGAAGCCGAGGTGGTGCACTATCTGACCGGCTAGGATGGGACCCAGGGCGTAGGCTACAGAGTAGGAGATGTCAGCGATGGCATAGATACTACCGTACACGGACACGTACCGCACGTCCACCAAGAAGGCCAGAGTGGGTAGCAGAGCGGTGTCGACCAGGGCGATGCCGAAACAGTGTGTGTGTTCATATTTAATCAGGCGTTAGGGTTATCAGTCTAACGGTCTATCTACCGAGTTAGGATTAGGGTGGGGTAAGGGTTAGGAGGGGTTAGGGTTAGGTTTTGGTGGTGTTTCAGTTTTGGTGGGTTTGTACCCTGTGTGCACTGGCTCACCATCTCCTATCCTTTCTGTGTTTTTGTGTTTTTTTCTAGACGTAAGGGGGAAAGGCAGCGGCGGTTGAGGGAAAGGCAGCGGCGGTTGAGGGAAGGAGCCGAACACAGGTGGGTGTTATCTTCTATATCTGTATAAATATGTATATGTATATTGACATACACACACATATATACATATACCTATTTGTGTTAGAGTCCCTGCAGGGCCACAAGGGGAAATAAAGAAAGGATAAATCATGGATAATAAATAATAGCCCAGGTATGGACACACACACACCCACATACGCACATATATAGATATCCCCATATATATATATATTTATATATATATATATATATATATATATATACTTTTTGATTGAAATGTTGGTCTGTAGAAGGGGTTAGTGGGGGAGGAATTTAAAAGTACACAAGATAAGAACACAAAGTCAAAATGTAAGTGCAAGGTAGGAAGTGCTGGAATAAATATACAAGATCAAACTAGTGTCTGATAGATCAAACAAACGGGGGTGGATACAATTTAAAATTCACACAATACACAAGGTCAAAAATATAAGTGCAAAATGGAAAGTGCTATAGTGAATAAAATGAGGGCAAGATGTACATAACAATAATAACAACAAAATCAGAGAAACTGAAGGTAAAGGAATAATGTTAGTGGGATAGAAAAAACCTGGTAATAAAGAGGTAATAAATAGGTATTAGTAAAATCAAAAATACATTGGATCCAAATATAAGTGCAAGATAAAAGTGCTACATATAAATAAAATATGGTAAGTGCATAAGAGATGTAAAAGACATGCATAAGAGAGTAAAAATCCACACAATAAAGCATGCAAGATCAAAACTGAGGTGCAAGATATCAAGTGCTAAAAGGTATAAAGTGCTATAGTAAAAGGTATAAAGTGCTATAGTAAAAGGTTTATAATGCTGTAATAGAAGGGAAAAGCATGTTTTTATGTATATATGCATGCCAAATACAAAAAGTAGAACACAATGGTAATAATAACAAAGGGATTAGTAGTAAATAGATCAAAGTCATCATGATGACTTTGAGTCAAGGGATGAAAGTAAAAGAGGTTTGGATTAATGGGCCAGTGAGAACATGGTAAATAAGGAGGTATGCGGGTTTTGAGTAAATGATAGCTAATGATTAAAACTAAATGATTATAAAATGGTGAATGGGTAATTGGGGATAAGTTTGTACCAGTAAATATAAATAAATCAAATCAATTTAATGTTCCATCCAACCATCAAGTGCATGTATAATCGCTACCATGGACCCGATATTCTGCAGAAGTCCCCTTTGAATCTGGGGTAAAAGAAACAGAAGGAAATTGAGGGGAGTCCCCTGTATTTTACTGTGGCCCCACATCCTGGTCCAGCAAGGACCCTATTCCTTCATATTGAGGCCCATGGGGGTTAGTGTGTTCAGTTTTTTGATCCACCTGTGTTCCGCCGCCTTCCTCTGGCCATCTGACCAGCGCGACCCCATCTCCAGTCCTGTGATGCTGAGTGCTGTGACCGGGTGTTGTTGGAAGCTAGCTGCCTGAAATGATGTTGGTGCGGAGAGGGGATCCGATCCGGGTGGAGAGGCGGGCCAGCACCAGAAGGTCCCGCACGTTGGGCTTCTTCCGGTAGGCCGAGATTATATTGTGGTTTTGAAGGGTGGTGTTGTGGTGTTGTGCGTGTGTGAAAGCGTGTTTCAGTTTGGAGTGTATGTGTATGATGTTATGGGTGAATGTGCTGATGAGTGGTATGATGTGTTGTGGTGGTTATTTTATTTTATTTAGGCCTTTAAATTCCCAAAGGAACATAGGCCGTCGACGAGGCTGCTCCATCCTCTTCGGTCTTGTGCCCTCCGCTCCAGATCTTGCTAGGACAGCCCTTCTTTCTTCATCTCCTGTTCTGTGGTTCTTCTCCAGGTGGTTTTTGGTCTGCCTCTCTTCCTCCTGCCCTGTGGGTTCCATGTCAGCGCCCGCTTTGTGATTGATTTCTTTCTTCTGAGTGTGTGACCTATCCACTTCCACTTCCTCCTCCGGATTTGAATTTCTATTGTGTCCTGTTTGGTGAGTTCCCACAGGTTGGCGTTAGAGATGGTGTTGGGCCAGTATATTCCCAGGAGGCGTCTGAGGCACCGGTGTATAGTGGTGGTGGTTTTCCAGGATTCTGAGCCATATAGTAGAGTGGTCTTTACGTTTGAGTTGAAGATTTGTAGCTTGGTCTTGAGTGACAGGTTTTTTGCCTTCCAGATAATGTTTAGCATGTTGAATGTTGGCCTTGCCTTTCCAATCCTGGCTTGGACATCGTCTTCCGTACCCCCTTCCACAGAAATGATGCTTCCAAGGTAAGTGAAGCCGTTTACATCCTCTAATGGGTTTTGTTCCATGGTTATGGGTGTGTTGTTCTTGCTGTTGATACGCATTACTTTGGTTTTGGATGAGTTTATTTTGAGCCAGAGCAGAGCAGCAGTTTCTTCCAGTTTTCCCGATTTTTCCTGCATCTGTTGATGTGTGTGAGCCAGTAGTGCCAGGTCATCAGCGAAATCCTGATCTTCCAGCTGCTCTGTCAAGCTCCATTGTATGCCGGTTTTTCTGTTGCTGGTTGTTTCTTTCATCACCCAGTCTATGCAGAGGAGGAAAAGAAAGGGTGAGAGCAGGCACCCCTGCCGCACACCAGTCAGGACCTCGAAAGCTTCTGATATACATCCTTCATGGAGGACTTGACATCTCATCCCTTGGTAGGTGTTCCTTATGATGTTGATGATCTTTGCTGGGATCCCATAGTGGGCCATCAGTTTCCACAGCATTTCCCTATCCACGCTGTCAAAGGCTTTCTCAAAATCTATGAAATTCACATAGACAGAAGAGTTCCATTCAATGGACTGTTCGATGATAATTCTAAGGGTGGCGATTTGGTCTCCACAGGATCGGTTGTTCCTGAAGCCAGCCTGGTTTTCCCTCAGTTTCTCATCGACCCACTTCTGGAGCCTTTCCAGCAGGATGTCGTTGAGCACCTTCCCCGGTGTTGAAAGGAGCATTATTCCTCTGTAATTTTTACATTCCCTGAGGTCTCCTTTCTTGGGGATTTTCACGATGTGGCCATCTTTCCAGTCAGATGGGACATTTTCTTTCTCCCAGATGGTTTGCATGAGGTGGTGGAGCATGTTGGTGGAGGTTTCAATGTCAGCCTTAAGAGCTTCTGCTGGGATCCCGTCTGGTCCCTCTGCTTTCCCTCCTCTTAAGGCCTTAATGGCTTTTCTGATTTCTGTCTTGGTGGGGGGGGATATCTGGATATCTGCTTCCAGTTGAGGAGGCTGCCTGTTGAGCAGATCTCTGAAGTGTTCAGTCCATCTGTTCAGCTGTTCTTCCTTGGTTGTGAGGAGTACGCCCTGTGAGTTTTTGATGTGTGCCTGTGTGTCTGAATTTGCCTGTGAGCTTTTTGGTAGTTAGGTATAGGTCCTTCAGGTTGTTCTTTCCCGCTGCTTCCTCTGCCTGTTGTGCTAAATCCTCAATGTATTTCTTCTTGTCTCTGCTTACACTTCTTTTCACTTCCTTGTTTGCTGCTGCATATTCTTTCTGTGCTACCGCCTTGGTGGCTCTGGTTTTACTTCTATTTACTGCCTATTTTTTCTTCCTCCTCTCGATCACTTTTCTGTCTGAATCCCCGGATAGCCAGGGTTTGTTGGCTGTCTTCCTTCTCCCTACCACTTTCTCACATGTGTTTTTCCACATGGTTTTCAGACCCTTCCATATCTCCTCCACTTCATTTAAAGTTTCTATTTCTAAATGAAAAATTGAATACTCCCCCGTCCAGAGTAAGGGTTTTCCTTGGGGGATCTGTTGGGGAAGATCACCTGGCTCGGGGAGATGGGTCCCCCCAGGGGGAGGCGCAAGCCCGTCGGTTCGTCGATGGAGGAGACGGGCCGGTTGAGGTGAGGCGTGGGGGAAGGAGGATGGTTAAGGTGAGGCGGGGTAAGGGGTGGATGATTGAGGTGTGACATGCAGCGGGGTTAGGGTTAGGGTTAGGTTTGGGGACTGTAGGCTCAGCACCGTAAGGTGCTGGGCAGGCACGGGCTCAGGTCCTATCCTAGAGCTCCCTTAGTGGTAAATTTTAGGGTTAGGGTTAGGGTTAGGGTTAGGGTTAGGGTTAGGGTTGGGGTTAGGGCAGGGTGCGAACTGGAGGGGAGCAGGGGGAGCTATAGCTCCCCTAGTGGTGACATGAGCTCCCCTGGGAACATGGTTTGTGAAATTTGGGGGGAGCTCTCTAAAATACTGATATGATGACCAAATAAATTCCATTTTGGGCATGTTTTTTTTTTTCAAAGGTGTGAAATAAAATTATATTTAGAGTTTATGATTCATGAAAAAAGTGTCGCCTGCTTGCACGCTGCCCGCAGCTCCACCCACTAGCCACTCACTCACAAGCTCGTTTAGTTAGCGCTGCATGTTTACCAGGCATTGTTGCTGCTGCTGACACGTCGAGAAGAAAAAAACAACTTACCTTGGGCAATTTCTTTAAAAAGACGGCCAAACAACCTGATCAAGAAGACCAACCGAATGTAGCTGGTGTGTGTGGCGTCGCGTCTCTCCAGGCAGTGAGAGGGTTGTGTTGTGCTATAGCTGTATTATTAATATTAATATTGTTCATGGTTGGTGCCGCTGGCTGCTCTTATCGCGTGTGTTCGGCTCTGTGTGGGCTACAGCCATAATAGGCTATAGCCCATGTGAAACAATGTAGCCTGTTTTTGAGTCATTTTAAGTTGATTTAATTAAACAGTCAAACGTTACATTGGTGGTCCGTGGATTATTTATTATCAAGTTGATTGAAGTTTGCGTAGCCCATACATGATCCATCGGGACGTTTCATGTAAATGTAGACCTGCGGCACCACCCCGTGTGCAACAGATTTTCTCTTTATAATAGGCCTGTCTGTGCTGTTGCTATTAATGCACGGATCAGCATTTACCCCCGCAAAAAAAATAAAAATCCCGGCTCCCCCGGAGACCGTGGTATAGTTCGCACACTGGGTTAGGGGTTAGGGCAGTGGCGGCCGGTGACATCCGAAGTAGGAGGGGCGCAGGGTAAGACATTTTTTTTTTAATCATATCTGCTGTGCAATACCGGATTTGCCCAGACGGTGGCGCCATTTCACCATGTAAACGACCGAGAGGGCTAATTCAAAATAAAAAACTATACATAATATAAACCTCACCGTTACTCATTCTACTCTGTATTGTATATATGTATATTGACTGAACATTCCTTTACTTACTGCTTAATTTCTTTTTTACTTACTTTATTTTTACTGTATGTAGCACAATCAATCAGTATTCTGTATTTTGTTGTGACAAATAATAAACAAACTTGAAACTTATGGTGAAAGAACATTTATTATATGGTGCCTAGTAGAAAATAAACATAAGAAAAAAATATGGTCTAATATTAGAAAGACTACCCAGTGTGCCATCAAAAATAATACCTAAATATGGTCTTACATTCGATTGTGCAAAAGTAATTAGAACAAAATAGAAGATAATAAAATAGACCTGATACAAGTCCTGAGATAAAATGCAATACAATGTTAAGCTTACAAATTAAAAGGTACTGGGTCCTATGTACACTACACTACTATACAATATACAGTTTAATCTATGTACCTATGCTATACAAGAACCACTTAGCAAACCAGGTTCTGGAAAACGACCGAATATATAGCCTTATTCTGTCTGTTGCTGGTTGCTGAATGCTGATGTCAGGCTGATGAGGTCCAAACTCTTTCACTCTGAGTTTTTCTTGCAGTGTTCGTCTTTCAAATGGTGTTGCTTTGAGGGATTTGACAGAATTCTCCATGGTAGCTAGTGTAATGGCTGTGTCCTGTACAGAACAAAAAAAGAACAAACTTGCAACATGAGGTCTCACCCACACACACGGGTCTCAATCTCCTCTCCTCAGACAGCAAGACGCAGCAAGAACTGACTCATTAACAAATGCTTCTGAATTTAACTAATTAAATAGAATACAAATGCTTAATACATTCGACCACAGCCTATATTAGCAGACAAACACACGGAGGACCCTGTAGCTAGCATTGGGGAAGCACGTGTCCACGATAAACTTACAAAACCCCAATCCACACCGTTTACATACAAATGACACAAGCTGCATGTTTATACAGCAAGACCAACATTTCTTATCCCCTTTACTTTACGTTTACATCGTCCACAATAAAAATAAATGTAAAACTATAATCGGGACAAAAACAAACAACAACGTACCTTTCCTCAGACAGCAAGACGCGAACTGAGAGCAGAGCAGTACAGGCTTTACAAATAACTAGGTTCAACTAGGCTATGAATTGCGCATGCGTGACTGGTTTTCTTTGCTCACGCGTTCACGCATGCGCCACTCAATTTGCTCACGCATGCGCCACTCAATTTGAGTGGCGCATGCGTGACTGGTTTCCTTGTTCGGGCGCAATGAAATGCGCTCCCAGAGATCGTATTCAGGACCCTTGATAGGCTACATTTGCCTATCAAATTTGGTACCTACCTCAAAACCTTGACCCTTGATAGGCTACATTGCCTATCAAATTTGGTACCTACCTCCAAACCTGGGCGCACGGCAGTGCGCCCAGGTTTGGAGGTAGGTACCAAATTTCTATGAGAGTGACGTCAATGACAAACGAGGGGGAGAATAGCACGCACAACAATGATTTATATTTGCTATATTAACGTTATTGTGCATTTTAAACACAAACATACATAAAATGAGTAATTATTATTCATTTTAAACATGTTTAGTTTATTTTTAGGAGTCAAAAAAATAAAAAATAAAAAAACACAATTATTATATTATATTTTTTTTTCCTCTCTCAACCAGGTGGGGCGGCGCCCCTGCGCCCCTATGGACGAGCCGCCACTGGGTTAGGGTTAGGGTTAGGGTTAGGTGTTGGGGTTAGAAACCCACCCCCAAATGAATGGGGATAGGGGAGTGCACTGTCCATCTCCTGTCCACATACGCAAACCACACCAAAACCTCGCGGGAAGTCCGTGTGTGACAAACGCACACACGAGACAAAACTAAATAATAAGTGGCCGTACACGCGGATTAAATCGCGGACCACAGAGGACAAAATAAAATAAATGTTGCACCAACACCATTAAATTGATCAAATGCAGATGCCAAGTGGCGATAATCTGAATGACACGCCGTTGCGATAGGGAACCTCGTGGGGCTTCAGCGGAGGAACAACGCACTAACGTCGTGGTGATGCGACGGGGAAAAGTAGAGCGCTCTTTTGTTTTTTCACGGTGGAGTGTTAAGGGGCAAAGAAAGTGGTTATTAATAGGGCTCGGTATCAGAGTTGCATTCATGGTTACTCACGGGGTTCTCAGTAGGGGTTGTCGCGACGTTTCGACCTTGTGTGGTCTTCTTCAGGCTTAATTGTTCTCTCTTCACGGCTGGTGGGCTAGTAACAGGGCCAGGGCTAGGCTTCGATTCGGGACAGGGCTGGGTCCGGGGTAACAGGGCCAGGGCTAGGCTTCGATTCGGGACAGGGCTGGGTCCGGGCTAGGGGGTCGGCTAGTGGCAGGGCCAGGGCTAGGATAGGGCCAGGATCGCGGTCCCTAAACTAGGTGTTGGGCCGGTGGGTACAGGGCTGGGTCCGGATTCGGGACAGGGCTGGGTCCGGGTTAGGGGGTCGGCTAGTGGTCTAGGTTCTGGGTCCGGGTTGGGGCCAGGGCTAGGATAGGGCCAGGATCGGGTTAGGGTTAGGGTTAGGGTTAGGGTTTAGGGTTAGGGTTAGGGTTAGGGTTAGGGTTAGGGTTAGGGTTAGGGTTAGGTTGGGAGAGAGGCGCTCAATCCCATGTACCACGCCACCACGTGGTGCACAGGAGAGAGGAGGGCACGGGCACAAGCCAATATATTAAAACAATAACATTTGCTCAAAAAATGAAAAAATAAAATAATAAAATAAAAAAATTAAAAGAATATTTTACTATAATAAAGTAAATTGAATGAAAAGGTTATGGTTTAGACAAGGAGGTTATGTTGAGGAGAGGGGGTGAAGGGGTTGTGATTAGGTAAGGGAGAGAAGGGGGTTATGTTAAGAAGAGGGGGTTGAGGAGGTTATGGTGAGGGCCAGATGTTGCTTGTATCTGAGGGTAAAGAGGTTATAGTTTAGGCAAGGGAGGGAAGGGGGTTATGTTGAGGAGAGGGTTGGGGTCCGGGTCTGAGGATGGAAGGGTTATGGTTAGGCAAGGGGGCAGAGGGGTGAGATAAGTGACCATTTAAACCAAGAGGGGGGGCTATAGAGGAGAGCCTGTACATCCACCTCCTCTCAGCCGCCCTCCTCTGGGCCAGAGACCAACCAGAATCGGACTCCAGGCCTGAGAGAGAGAAGCTAGAGAGATGGTGTTGGGAAAAATGGACGTACAACAGCTTGGAATTTGTTCCCCTCCGGATATGATAAATGTGTTGATATAAACGTTGTTTAATGGTAGCCCCTGTCTCACCCACATATATTGCCTTACATCGTTGGCATTGTATAGCATAGACGACGTTGCAGGAGAGCAATGAGAAAGTCTGCCAGATAGGGGCGCCAGTTTGACGGTTGGAAATGTATTTGAGGTTAATGAAGTAGGGATCTATGACTGTGTGTGTTGTTTTATTGAGTGCTGTGTGGACCAGCAAATCTTTCAAATTTCTATTGCGCCGATATGCCATGATAATTTTAAAGGGTGCAAGTGGAGTGATTTGTGTTTTGGCAGAGTTAAAGTGTTGTTTGATGGCGTGATTGAAGGGACCTAATTGGTGTGAGAATGTAGTGATCAGTGGGATTAATTTATTATCTTTTGTAGGGAGGTCGGGCCGGTCAAGCTGGAAGAGGGCGGCTACTTCATGTTTGATGGTGCGCAGAAAACGTTTGGAGTAGCCGCGAGGTCTAAGGGCCTCAAACAGGGTTCTGGTGGCCTCCTCTACATGATGGGGAAGGGAACAGATTCTATGAAAACGAATTAGTTGTGATTTAATAATAGAACTAAAAGTGTGCCGGGGGTGATAACTGCTGTTAAATAATAAAGAATGTCTATCGGTATCCTTGAAATAGACTTTAGTGACTAGCGATTTATAACCTTCCCTTGTCTCGGTGAAAGAGACCACTGTGTCCAGGAAGGGGACCTGTTGGAGATGAAGGTTGTGTTTAAGTTTGATGCGGGGGTGGTGAGAGTCAAGAGTGGCAACAAAATTTTGAAAGTCCGCCTCCGATTTATCCCATAGACCAAAGATGTCGTCCAGGTAACGATAGTAAACTAGGGGGCGTAATGGGCATTTAAGGAAGGCCGATTCCTCCCAATCGGCCAAGTAAATGTCCGCATATGCCGGCGAATACTTTCTCCCCATGGCACACCCGCAAATCTGTAGAAAAAAAGAGTTATCAAACAGAAAATCATTCCGGGTGAGGGTTAGCTCTAGAAACTGTAAAATAAAGTTGTCAGGACGAGATGGAACCGGTGATGAGTCCAATGCTTTTTTAACCGCCTGCAATCCAAGGGGGGTATCAATATTCGTATATAGAGAGACAACGTCTATCGAAAAGATGAAGGTATTCTCAGGGACAGTGAGATTTTTTAGCCTGTCTACAAAGGTATATGTATCCTTGATGTAACTGCGATGGGTGTGGGATAGGGGGTTTATATACGAGTCTATGAACTCTGCCAGGCGATAGGATTCAGAACCGCAGTCGCTCACAATAGGGCGTCCCGGAGGGACCAGCAGTGTGCGAACTATACCACGGTCTCCGGGGGAGCCGGGATTTTTATTTTTTTTGCGGGGGTAAATGCTGATCCGTGCATTAATAGCAACAGCACAGACAGGCCTATTATAAAGAGAAAATCTGTTGCACACGGGGTGGTGCCGCAGGTCTACATTTACATGAAACGTCCCGATGGATCATGTATGGGCTACGCAAACTTCAATCAACTTGATAATAAATAATCCACGGACCACCAATGTAACGTTTGACTGTTTAATTAAATCAACTTAAAATGACTCAAAAACAGGCTACATTGTTTCACATGGGCTATAGCCTATTATGGCTGTAGCCCACACAGAGCCGAACACACGCGATAAGAGCAGCCAGCGGCACCAACCATGAACAATATTAATATTAATAATACAGCTATAGCACAACACAACCCTCTCACTGCCTGGAGAGACGCGACGCCACACACACCAGCTACATTCGGTTGGTCTTCTTGATCAGGTTGTTTGGCCGTCTTTTTAAAGAAATTGCCCAAGGTAAGTTGTTTTTTTCTTCTCGACGTGTCAGCAGCAGCAACAATGCCTGGTAAACATGCAGCGCTAACTAAACGAGCTTGTGAGTGAGTGGCTAGTGGGTGGAGCTGCGGGCAGCGTGCAAGCAGGCGACACTTTTTTCATGAATCATAAACTCTAAATATAATTTTATTTCACACCTTTGAAAAAAAAAACATGCCCAAAATGGAATTTATTTGGTCATCATATCAGTATTTTAGAGAGCTCCCCCCAAATTTCACAAACCATGTTCCCAGGGGAGCTCATGTCACCACTAGGGGAGCTATAGCTCCCCCTGCTCCCCTCCAGTTCGCACCCTGGGGACCAGGAAGGGGACAGTCCAACTCTCGGGGGGCTTATGTATCTTGGGAAGCAGGTAGAATAGTCTTGCCCGCGGGAGGTCTGGACCGTACAAATAATGTGCCTGTCTTTTTGTGATGAGGTGTTCTCTTCTCATTTGGTCGACCAGACTCCTCACAATAATCTGTGTCTCCAAGAACATCGGCTGTGTGAGAGGGCGATAATAGGAGACGTCACTAAGTTGGCGTGTCGCCTCCAACACATAATTAGTCCGATCCTGTAGGACTATTTGACCTCCCTTATCCGCCGGTTTAATAATAATCTCCTGACGCGACTTCAAGCCATGGAGAGCCTGACGTTGTGGCGTCGTGATGTTATCCTCGCCCCTAGGGCAACGAGGTCGGAGATCGCGGAAGGATCGGAGGTCGTGTCTGATCAGTCCGTGTATGGGTGTAGAAACGGACACCATGGCTGGCTCCCACCTGGACGGTACAGTAAAAGGTAAGTGGGGAAAATCCGTGTTATAATTAAAATAATCAAGAATTTTGAGACGCCGGTGGTATGTGTGTATATCCCGCCTCAACAGGTCGCGTGTTGGTGATCTATCCGAGGGTGGACGTGACCTGGTGGTTGGGAGGCGTTGGGGTAGGGGAGGACGGTTATGGCGTGGTGGTTGAGATGTGGATGTAAAATTCAAAGAAAGTGGTGGAAGGGAAAGAAGAGGAGGGATAGGCAAAGGTCTGGAAGGTAAAATTAATGTAGTGCGGTGTTTAAATAAAGTTTTTAAAGTAGCCTGTGGTCGTGTAGGGAGTGGTGGGAAGGCTACAGTGTTTGAAATGAGTGGCGGAATGGTGGGTGGTGATGAATTTTTCGAAACCGATAATAAAAGACGAAATGAAGAAATGGAGGAAGGAGTGAGCCTTCTGCCATATCGTTGATGGGCCCATCTAAGGGCTCTCTCCAGAGCCTCGCTATTAAATGGCTCTAAATCGGCCGTGAGATTTTTTAGGGTTCTGGCATAATGTTCCATGAGGATGTGTAGATTATTATTCATCCAATTAATTGTGTTATTTTTAATTGAAGTCAGAACTGTGTCATCAGGTGCCGCTGGTTTAATGAAAGCCGTGAGGTAGGCTACCTTCTTAGCCATTCCTGATGGAGGGGCACCTTTGGAGAGGGCCTCTGCCAAGATCTCAGTGTGGTGTATGGACTGTAGTAGTTTAAAGTAAGTTTTGCCGAGTTTAAAGTTGAGGTCTGTAAGTGTATTTGTCCCAGTAGGGGTGGCCTTAGGAGGAGGAGGCCTTCGCGGTCCCAAAATGTGGCCACCCAATGAACCGAATCTATTGCCGCATGAGTTGGCCATCTTAGTTTTTTCGATACCAGAAAAAAAGAAAAAAAAGGGGGGAGAAAGGAAAGGGTTTAGGGTTTGAAACCAAGGGGGAGGGAAGGGAAAACAAAAGAAGAAAATAAGAGAGAGAAAAAATATGTGAAGTAAACTATAATAAGGTTAAATCATAACTTGCATGAAATAGGATAACTTTAAGAAAGTAATAAAAAAACAATGTAAAGATGAGTGTTGTTGGTAGGCTGGTAGTTGAGGGGTAGGCTGTGGGTAGGCCAGAAGACAGGATGCTGTTAGTTGGGTAGACTGGTGGGTCTGGTCGGTAGGCCGATGGAGTGCCTTAGCTGGGGGGTAGGAGGGTAGGTAGGTCGTAGCCAGGCCAGGAGACAGGATACTGCAGGTCAGCCCGATGAGCTGGTGGGGTGTCTTGGCTGGAAGGTAGGTTGTGGCTGGGCCCGGAGACAACTGGTTCGCCCAGTGGGCTGGTGGAATGTCTTAGGTCTTTTTTTGTTTGTTGTTGTCAGGTTCAAAGGGTTGGGGTACTCACCCGCCAGGAGATGGCCTGAGACAGCTCGACACAGCCAAAGATGAGTTGTCAAAAAAGGTATTTTATTTGATCCAAATGTAACAGGGTTGTGAGCCAACAAGGCTGATAAAATATTTAAAAAAACAAAATAAAAATGGATTTAAAAAAATCCAGTATCCATGTTCAATATAGCAAAAAAAACAATCTACCAAAAAAAGTTTTTTTCACATAATAAAGAAAAAGAAGGTGTTCCTAACGTTTCACCTGATTCGGCTTCATCAGAGGAGGGTTAGGGTTAGGGTTAGGGTTAGGGTTAGGGTTAGGGTTAGGGTTAGGTTTAGGGATAGGGTCCCCTGGCACCACCTGGTGGCACCTGGGGGCAGGCACGGGCACAAGTCTCATTTATATTTATTTTGAAAGTCAATATAGTTAATTTGTGTTTTTTATTCTTTTACAGATGCGGCTAAAAGGAGGAAGAAAAAAAAAGGGGGAGAAAAGAAGCAAGGAGGAATAGAAATGAGGAAAGGAAATTGTTAAAATAAAAAAATAATAAAAAACAGAGGGGGGGGGGGGGGGGGGGGACTGGAGGAGTATGGCGGAGGAGGGAGGCAGTCGAGGGCTCTAAGATGGATACTGGCAATAATGGTAAGTTGTTAGGTTAAACGGGGGAGTGGGGGGTAAAAAATTGTAGTTAGAAATAGGCTGAGGGAGAGATAAAAGATAAGGATGAGAGAGAGAGAGATTGGAATTAGGATAGGGGGGGTGGTGGTGGAAAGGTTCGGGTGGGGATAGAGGGGAAGGAAAGGTTAAGTTTAGGGTAGAGGGGAGGGAAAGGTTAAGGTTAGGAGAGGGGGGAGGGGGGAAGGTTAAGGTTAGGGAAGGGGGGAGGGGAAGGTTAAGGTTAGGATAGAGGAAAAGGAAAGGTTAAGGTTAGAAAGGGGAGGATGGAGAGGTTGTGGTTAAATCAAGAAGGAGGGAAAGGTTAAGGTTAGGAGAGGGGGGAGGGAAAGGCTAGGGTTTGGGGGAGGAAAGGGCGAAGGTAAGGTGAAATGATTGTTACAAACTGCCATACTGTTCCTAAAAGTCATTAAGGCCCAAGGGAGCTCTGGAGGAGAGCTTTCCGATCCATCTCCGTTCAGCGGCCCTCCTCTGACCAAGAGACCAACTGCTGTTGGTCTCAAGACCAGAAATAGTCAAGCTAGAAATACTATGGTTAGAAGAAAAATGGGAGTAAAGAAGTTTTTTATTGTTATTCTTTCTGATGTGATATAGGTGCTGGTAAAGTCTTTGTTTTATTGTGGTCCCTGTTTCCCCTACATACATTTTATTACAATGTTTACAGATGATAACATAAACAACATTGGATGATAGAATGGTGAAGGTATGCCAGATTGGAGTGCCTTGGTTATGGTGCCTATTGTTTATGTATTTGAGGTGAGTGAAATGGGGGTCAGTGTGAGTGGATGTATTCTTATTGAAAGCTGTGTGTACTAGAATGTCTTTAAGGTTTTTATTGCGTCGGTATGCTAAGATATGTTTGAAGGAGGTGAGTGAAGGAACTAGAGATTGTGTGATGTGGAAATTGTGTTTGATTGCTTTGTTGAAGGAGCTGAGGTGGTGAGAAAAGGTAGTGATGAAGGGAATGATTTTAATGTCTCTATTGTGTTTATTGTGTTGCAGGCCGGTCTCCCATCCCAATGCGAAGCGTGTGGCCACCTCTCGCTTGATTTGGCGGAGGAAGCGCTTGGAATATCCGCGGGGTAGGAGTGCATGGAAAAGGATTTTGGTGGCCTCCTCCACATGGCAGGGGAGGGAACAGATGCGGTGGAAACGGATGAGTTGAGATTTGATAATAGAGCTAAAGGTATGTTTAGGGTGATAACTGTTGTTAAATAAAAGAGAATGTCTGTCAGTGTCTTTAAAGTAAACCTTCGTGGCTAATGATTTCTGTCCCTCCTCCGTATCTGTGAAGAAGACCACCGTGTCAAGGAAAGGGATCTGGTCGGTGCTGAGGGTGTATTTGAGTTTGATCTGTGGATGATGGGTGTTGAGGATGGTGAAAAAATCGATGAAGGTGGCCTGGGTCCCATCCCAAAGGCCGAAGATGTCATCCAGGTAACGGAAATAGACCAGTGGGCGCGCCGTGCATTTAAGGAATGCGGACTGTTCCCAGTCCGCCAGATAAATGTCCGCATAGGCTGGTGAATATTTGCGCCCCATGGCGCACCCACAGGTCTGTAAAAAGAATTTATTGTTAAATTGAAAATCGTTGCGGGTGAGAGTAAGTTCTAAAAATGTGAGGATGAAGTGATCCGGGCGGGTGGGGTCAGGTGATCCTAAGAGTGCTTTTCTGATTGCGTCTAAACCGAGTGAAGTGGAAATATTGGTGTATAGGGCATCTACGTCGATAGAAAAGAGGAGGGTGTGTGACGGGACGGTGAGGTGTCTTAGTTTATTGACGAAAGTGAAAGTGTCCTTGAGGTAGCTGGGGTGGTTGTGGGATAAAGGGTTAATGTAATGATCAATGAATTCAGCCAGTCTATACGATTCTGAACCACAGTCGCTGACAATGGGTCTGCCTGGGGGTATAACAAAGGGGACTGTCCAAGTGTCGGGGGGCTTGTGAATTTTGGGAAGGAGGTAGAAGAGTCTAGGACGGGGATTGTCCGGGCCGCGAAGGTAATGTGCCTGTTTGGTGGTGATGATTTTTAGGGTTTTCATTTGGTTGATTAGTGACTGTATGATTTTGTATGTTTCGGGGTAAAGGGGGTGCTCTAGGGGGTGGTAGTAGGTGGGATTATGAAGTTGACGGGTGGCCTCAAGGATATAGTTCGTTTTGTCCTGGATGACAATTTGGCCACCCTTATCTGCTGGCTTGATGATGATGTTCTGGCGAGTGGACAGGGTCTTGATGGCTTGCTGTTGGTCCGGTGTTATGTTGGGTTTGTTGGTGCATCGGCGAGGGCGGAAGTGAGAGAGTGAGAGTGCGTCACGGTGGAGAAGGTGGCGAGTGGGGGTCGAGATGGTGCCTAAAGGTGGTTCCCAGGTAGATGGCGTCGTGAAGGGTAAGTGTAAATAATTGGTGTTATAATTGAAGTGATCTAATATTTTGAGGTGACGGTGATATGTGTGTAGATCTCTTTTTAACAGGTCGCGGTCCGGAAGTGGTGGAGTGGGGATGAACGTGAGGCCGCGTTCGAGGACCTCACGTTCTAACGGGGAAAGGAGGAAGGAAGAGAGGTTAGTGACATTGGATTCCGGGGGCGACGAAGACGACGCTGCGCCTGGTAGGTCATCTATAAATCCAGCTGGATTATCCAGTCGCGCAGCATCGCCGTTGCCGTCTCCGGAACCCAATGGATATTGTCGTGAGCAGTTTTGAATTTGAGTGCTGATAATTGCGAGAGGTAGCCACACTGGGGGTCCAACTCATGGATGGTATCCCTCACAAAGGTATTGAAGGCCTTAACACAGTATAGTTGTTTGGCGGTGAGTTTTATGGAGACAGTGAGAAGAGGGATGTACAGTATGGCATTAGGGAAAATGGACCTGGCCGTTCTGATAAGGCGGCGTATGTCTTTTGTGATGGTGATGGTGGTCTGTTCCCTGAGACAGTTGTTTATTCCCACAGAGAACAGAACCAATTTGATTGAGGGTAGGGGAGATGAATGTTTACATAGGATGGCAGTGAGGTGTCTGAGGGTGGCGCCGGGGAAGCTGTCTACTTGTATGAGTGCATGGGAAAATTTGGGGATACGAGCTAGATTAGAATCCCCCATAAAAATAATTAACTTTCTAATAGGGAGAGCCCACATGGTGGCTTTGCGATTAGTGTAGGGGTGAACAGATGGTTCGCGGCGAGAAGGAGTGACGGACTGGATCGTGGACGGTATAGGTGAGGAGGAGAGGGAAGGTGGATGAAAAGGAGAAAGAGATCTCTGTTGGGGTGATTTTAAAGTTATGGGAGTAGGCTCAGATATGGGGTTTGGCTCTAACCATTGTTTAGTGGGAAAGCCTTGTTTATCCGTTTTCGTCATAGCCATGGCCTGGGTAGGCTCTTTTGCTATTGTGGGGGAAGAGGGAGTCAACAACTGCTGGGTATCCCCCTCGCTGGAAACATCTGGGGGGGTAAAGAAAGGGTGAGGGTGGACCTGGATTATAGTGGTAAGTGAATTGTGATTTGTAACTACTGGTGCCACCGTTGGGAGGCGGGGCAACAGAGGCCAATGATGGATAGGTGAGTGGTGGCTGATGGGGTTAATGGTGTTAGAGATGTGGGTAGTGGCTGGTGGGGATGGGGAGATAGAGATGGCTGGGCTAAAGTGTGCTACTGCTGGGTTAGGTTGATAATTAGCTGTGGGAAGGAGAGGTGTGGTCAGTGTGCTGGTAGAAGGTGTGTGTATGGTAGGTGAGGGGGGGTGTTGGTGTGTGGGGAGACGGCCAGGTCCACTAGGCGGCAGGGGGGTAGGTTTAGTGGGAAAGACATGGGGGGAACGGTAATATCTATTAGGTCCAGGGGGAAATGAAAGGGAAAGGAGAGAGGGGATGACAGTGGTGTGAGGTGGTAGGGTAAGTGTATTGGGATGTCTAGGGGGCACTAGAGGGATGATAGGGTGAGTTCTGGGTCTAGTGGTGTTTGATCGTGACCGGGTAGGGGGTGCTCGCTGGGGAAGAGGTGGGAAAGAAATGGTGTCAGTGACGTTAAATGGGGGGGTAGGTGGGTGGGGGTCCGGGTTATTTAAAAGGGAATGTAGTGAGTTGATGGATGAAGGGGTAAGTCTCCTCCCATACCGTTGATGGGCCCACTTAAGGGCTCCATCATAGGCTTCTCTGTTAAAAGGGCCGAGATCATGGCTGAGGTCCCGGAGGATCAGAGCATAATGCTCCCTGAGGATGTCCAGATTTCTATTCATCCATTGGTTAGTATTCAATTTGATTTTGTCTAAGACTTCCTGATTCGGAGCTGCTGGTTTAATGAACGCGGCCAACGTAGAGACCCTCTTAGCCATACCAGATGGAGGAGAGCCACGGTGGGCTGCCTCCTCAAGGATCTCTGTATGGTGGATGGCCTGTAGTACTCTGAAGTAGGTTTTAGTTAAAGGTAAATTGAAAGGAGCATTATGGACCGCTCCCCCGGGATTATCAGCCAGGGTCGGAGGAAAATGGGGCCTAGAGGGACAGGGTTGATTGGATGACAAGACATTAAAACGATTGTAGAAGGAATTATTATAAAGAGAATTAGCCATAGGAGGGGAGGGTGGGGGGGAGGAGAAAAGAGGAAAGAGAAAACAAACAAAGAGAAGATAGAATATAGGAAATGCAGAACAACAGTTAAAATATGCGCCTAGGTAAGTAAAGATAAAAATAAAAGAATAAAAGGTTAAAACAATGTGTTGTTCCTTTCTTTCAGTTTGGAGCACTCACCGAGAGGGGGCCGGTAGATTGGTCCCGGGTTAGGGTTAGGGTTAGGGTTAGGGTTAGGGTTAGGGTTAGGGTTAGTTAGGGTTAGGGTTAGGGTTAGGTTTAGGGATAGGGTCCCCTGGCACCACCTGGTGGCACCTGGGGGCAGGCACGGGCACAAGTCTCATTTATATTTATTTTGAAAGTCAATATAGTTAATTTGTATTTTTTATTCTTTTACAGATGCGGCTAAAAGGAGGAAGAAAAAAAAGGGGGAGAAAAGAAGCAAGGAGGAATAGAAATGAGGAAAGGAAATTGTTAAAATAAAAAAATAATAAAAAACAGAGGGGGGGGGGGGGGGGGGACTGGAGGAGTATGGCGGAGGAGGGAGGCAGTCGAGGGCTCTAAGATGGATACTGGCAATAATGGTAAGTTGTTAGGTTAAACGGGGGAGTGGGGGGTAAAAAATTGTAGTTAGAAATAGGCTGAGGGAGAGATAAAAGATAAGGATGAGAGAGAGAGAGATTGGAATTAGGATAGGGGGGGTGGTGGTGGAAAGGTTCGGGTGGGGATAGAGGGGAAGGAAAGGTTAAGTTTAGGGTAGAGGGGAGGGAAAGGTTAAGGTTAGGAGAGGGGGGAGGGGGGAAGGTTAAGGTTAGGGAAGGGGGGAGGGGAAGGTTAAGGTTAGGATAGAGGAAAAGGAAAGGTTAAGGTTAGAAAGGGGAGGATGGAGAGGTTGTGGTTAAATCAAGAAGGAGGGAAAGGTTAAGGTTAGGAGAGGGGGGAGGGAAAGGCTAGGGTTTGGGGGAGGAAAGGGCGAAGGTAAGGTGAAATGATTGTTACAAACTGCCATACTGTTCCTAAAAGTCATTAAGGCCCAAGGGAGCTCTGGAGGAGAGCTTTCCGATCCATCTCCGTTCAGCGGCCCTCCTCTGACCAAGAGACCAACTGCTGTTGGTCTCAAGACCAGAAATAGTCAAGCTAGAAATACTATGGTTAGAAGAAAAATGGGAGTAAAGAAGTTTTTTATTGTTATTCTTTCTGATGTGATATAGGTGCTGGTAAAGTCTTTGTTTTATTGTGGTCCCTGTTTCCCCTACATACATTTTATTACAATGTTTACAGATGATAACATAAACAACATTGGATGATAGAATGGTGAAGGTATGCCAGATTGGAGTGCCTTGGTTATGGTGCCTATTGTTTATGTATTTGAGGTGAGTGAAATGGGGGTCAGTGTGAGTGGATGTATTCTTATTGAAAGCTGTGTGTACTAGAATGTCTTTAAGGTTTTTATTGCGTCGGTATGCTAAGATATGTTTGAAGGAGGTGAGTGAAGGAACTAGAGATTGTGTGATGTGGAAATTGTGTTTGATTGCTTTGTTGAAGGAGCTGAGGTGGTGAGAAAAGGTAGTGATGAAGGGAATGATTTTAATGTCTCTATTGTGTTTATTGTGTTGCAGGCCGGTCTCCCATCCCAATGCGAAGCGTGTGGCCACCTCTCGCTTGATTTGGCGGAGGAAGCGCTTGGAATATCCGCGGGGTAGGAGTGCATGGAAAAGGATTTTGGTGGCCTCCTCCACATGGCAGGGGAGGGAACAGATGCGGTGGAAACGGATGAGTTGAGATTTGATAATAGAGCTAAAGGTATGTTTAGGGTGATAACTGTTGTTAAATAAAAGAGAATGTCTGTCAGTGTCTTTAAAGTAAACCTTCGTGGCTAATGATTTCTGTCCCTCCTCCGTATCTGTGAAGAAGACCACCGTGTCAAGGAAAGGGATCTGGTCGGTGCTGAGGGTGTATTTGAGTTTGATCTGTGGATGATGGGTGTTGAGGATGGTGAAAAAATCGATGAAGGTGGCCTGGGTCCCATCCCAAAGGCCGAAGATGTCATCCAGGTAACGGAAATAGACCAGTGGGCGCGCCGTGCATTTAAGGAATGCGGACTGTTCCCAGTCCGCCAGATAAATGTCCGCATAGGCTGGTGAATATTTGCGCCCCATGGCGCACCCACAGGTCTGTAAAAAGAATTTATTGTTAAATTGAAAATCGTTGCGGGTGAGAGTAAGTTCTAAAAATGTGAGGATGAAGTGATCCGGGCGGGTGGGGTCAGGTGATCCTAAGAGTGCTTTTCTGATTGCGTCTAAACCGAGTGAAGTGGAAATATTGGTGTATAGGGCATCTACGTCGATAGAAAAGAGGAGGGTGTGTGACGGGACGGTGAGGTGTCTTAGTTTATTGACGAAAGTGAAAGTGTCCTTGAGGTAGCTGGGGTGGTTGTGGGATAAAGGGTTAATGTAATGATCAATGAATTCAGCCAGTCTATACGATTCTGAACCACAGTCGCTGACAATGGGTCTGCCTGGGGGTATAACAAAGGGGACTGTCCAAGTGTCGGGGGGCTTGTGAATTTTGGGAAGGAGGTAGAAGAGTCTAGGACGGGGATTGTCCGGGCCGCGAAGGTAATGTGCCTGTTTGGTGGTGATGATCTTTAGGGTTTTCATTTGGTTGATTAGTGACTGTATGATTTTGTATGTTTCGGGGTAAAGGGGGTGCTCTAGGGGGTGGTAGTAGGTGGGATTATGAAGTTGACGGGTGGCCTCAAGGATATAGTTCGTTTTGTCCTGGATGACAATTTGGCCACCCTTATCTGCTGGCTTGATGATGATGTTCTGGCGAGTGGACAGGGTCTTGATGGCTTGCTGTTGGTCCGGTGTTATGTTGGGTTTGTTGGTGCATCGGCGAGGGCGGAAGTGAGAGAGTGAGAGTGCGTCACGGTGGAGAAGGTGGCGAGTGGGGGTCGAGATGGTGCCTAAAGGTGGTTCCCAGGTAGATGGCGTCGTGAAGGGTAAGTGTAAATAATTGGTGTTATAATTGAAGTGATCTAATATTTTGAGGTGACGGTGATATGTGTGTAGATCTCTTTTTAACAGGTCGCGGTCCGGAAGTGGTGGAGTGGGGATGAACGTGAGGCCGCGTTCGAGGACCTCACGTTCTAACGGGGAAAGGAGGAAGGAAGAGAGGTTAGTGACATTGGATTCCGGGGGCGACGAAGACGACGCTGCGCCTGGTAGGTCATCTATAAATCCAGCTGGATTATCCAGTCGCGCAGCATCGCCGTTGCCGTCTCCGGAACCCAATGGATATTGTCGTGAGCAGTTTTGAATTTGAGTGCTGATAATTGCGAGAGGTAGCCACACTGGGGGTCCAACTCATGGATGGTATCCCTCACAAAGGTATTGAAGGCCTTAACACAGTATAGTTGTTTGGCGGTGAGTTTTATGGAGACAGTGAGAAGAGGGATGTACAGTATGGCATTAGGGAAAATGGACCTGGCCGTTCTGATAAGGCGGCGTATGTCTTTTGTGATGGTGATGGTGGTCTGTTCCCTGAGACAGTTGTTTATTCCCACAGAGAACAGAACCAATTTGATTGAGGGTAGGGGAGATGAATGTTTACATAGGATGGCAGTGAGGTGTCTGAGGGTGGCGCCGGGGAAGCTGTCTACTTGTATGAGTGCATGGGAAAATTTGGGGATACGAGCTAGATTAGAATCCCCCATAAAAATAATTAACTTTCTAATAGGGAGAGCCCACATGGTGGCTTTGCGATTAGTGTAGGGGTGAACAGATGGTTCGCGGCGAGAAGGAGTGACGGACTGGATCGTGGACGGTATAGGTGAGGAGGAGAGGGAAGGTGGATGAAAAGGAGAAAGAGATCTCTGTTGGGGTGATTTTAAAGTTATGGGAGTAGGCTCAGATATGGGGTTTGGCTCTAACCATTGTTTAGTGGGAAAGCCTTGTTTATCCGTTTTCGTCATAGCCATGGCCTGGGTAGGCTCTTTTGCTATTGTGGGGGAAGAGGGAGTCAACAACTGCTGGGTATCCCCCTCGCTGGAAACATCTGGGGGGGTAAAGAAAGGGTGAGGGTGGACCTGGATTATAGTGGTAAGTGAATTGTGATTTGTAACTACTGGTGCCACCGTTGGGAGGCGGGGCAACAGAGGCCAATGATGGATAGGTGAGTGGTGGCTGATGGGGTTAATGGTGTTAGAGATGTGGGTAGTGGCTGGTGGGGATGGGGAGATAGAGATGGCTGGGCTAAAGTGTGCTACTGCTGGGTTAGGTTGATAATTAGCTGTGGGAAGGAGAGGTGTGGTCAGTGTGCTGGTAGAAGGTGTGTGTATGGTAGGTGAGGGGGGGTGTTGGTGTGTGGGGAGACGGCCAGGTCCACTAGGCGGCAGGGGGGTAGGTTTAGTGGGAAAGACATGGGGGGAACGGTAATATCTATTAGGTCCAGGGGGAAATGAAAGGGAAAGGAGAGAGGGGATGACAGTGGTGTGAGGTGGTAGGGTAAGTGTATTGGGATGTCTAGGGGGCACTAGAGGGATGATAGGGTGAGTTCTGGGTCTAGTGGTGTTTGATCGTGACCGGGTAGGGGGTGCTCGCTGGGGAAGAGGTGGGAAAGAAATGGTGTCAGTGACGTTAAATGGGGGGGTAGGTGGGTGGGGGTCCGGGTTATTTAAAAGGGAATGTAGTGAGTTGATGGATGAAGGGGTAAGTCTCCTCCCATACCGTTGATGGGCCCACTTAAGGGCTCCATCATAGGCTTCTCTGTTAAAAGGGCCGAGATCATGGCTGAGGTCCCGGAGGATCAGAGCATAATGCTCCCTGAGGATGTCAAGATTTCTATTCATCCATTGGTTAGTATTCAATTTGATTTTGTCTAAGACTTCCTGATTCGGAGCTGCTGGTTTAATGAACGCGGCCAACGTAGAGACCCTCTTAGCCATACCAGATGGAGGAGAGCCACGGTGGGCTGCCTCCTCAAGGATCTCTGTATGGTGGATGGCCTGTAGTACTCTGAAGTAGGTTTTAGTTAAAGGTAAATTGAAAGGAGCATTATGGACCGCTCCCCCGGGATTATCAGCCAGGGTCGGAGGAAAATGGGGCCTAGAGGGACAGGGTTGATTGGATGACAAGACATTAAAACGATTGTAGAAGGAATTATTATAAAGAGAATTAGCCATAGGAGGGGAGGGTGGGGGGGAGGAGAAAAGAGGAAAGAGAAAACAAACAAAGAGAAGATAGAATATAGGAAATGCAGAACAACAGTTAAAATATGCGCCTAGGTAAGTAAAGATAAAAATAAAAGAATAAAAGGTTAAAACAATGTGTTGTTCCTTTCTTTCAGTTTGGAGCACTCACCGAGAGGGGGCCGGTAGATTAGTCCCAGATGGAGTCCTGCAGCCTAGGCCACTAGAGTGGGTAGGCTCCAGCAATGGGCAAAAAAAGTTTTTGGTCGGCAGGTTAGAACATAACTGGAACAATCCGCTGGGGTGGAAGGCCAGGGTCACTTCAGGCCCTTTCCAGTCAACCAGGGGGAAAT
>CM051014.1:45000-56232 GCA_027704905.1 Muraenolepis orangiensis | reverse complement strand
GTACTTTATCACAGTGTTATATTTCAGTGTGACATTTTATTTAAAAAAAGGAAAAGAAAATTGTCCAGTATTTGACAAACCTATACAATTATTTCACTGAGAACACCCTTTAACTCATCTGGATTCATGTTATCAGGTTCTATAAGAACTGTTTTAATAATGTTATGATAAAACTTTAAGGTTTGCAATTTTAAGATTAAAAGTTTCACACAATTAGGAAAATATTTTTTTATAATTTCATTTCTGGATGCTTGGGCAGTGCGTGCTAGCAGACATTTAGGGGGAAATCACTTAAGGTGCTCGTCTAACTGGGACAGGGTGAACCAAGCCGTCCCTGCTTGTCAGTTGTCTGGTTTCTGTATGCACAAGATAAAGCTCCTCTTGTGTTTCTTGGAGGGATAACTCACACACCTTGAGCACATGTTTGGTTTGTTTTGTATTATTTTTGGTTTGTTTTTGTTTTTTTCATTCCTAGATTCGACATCTCAGCAGAAAAACTGAGTTCAGACGGTCAAGCGGTAGCCATTGTGTCAGTTACATAGACAATTCTATCATCACAAACTTGAAGGTAGTATCGACTCAACACTTGGTTTATACGGGTGCGAGATAAAGGAGGGGGTGTGAATGGCCATAGACAGGAGGCTTTGCCTCAGCATGGTAGTTTCCGTATTATGATAAGTTGACACATGGGAGGGACCATGTGTGAAAAGGAGGGAGGGAGAGAGTGCCCTACACCAATATATTCAAAGGGCATCTCAAATGACTCACAAATTGTTCTCACACACATTTTTTGGGTAATAATGATTACCATAAAGAAGGTCAAAGTGCTGAGGTGAACTGCTTTATTTTTATGTTTGCGTACCTCAGCGTTATGCTATTGTCAACTTCAACAAATGTACACCTTGTAAGTCGCTTTGGATAAAAGCGTCTGCCAAATGTCCGAAATGTAAATGTAGCACTCTCTCTCACACACACACACACACACACACACACACACACACACACACACACACACACACACACACACACACACACACACACACACACACACACACACACACACACACACACACACACACACACACACACACACACACACCATAGCAGCAAGCTGTGACTAGAAGTCTTTGAAGCAACACCTTTGTGTTCCTGTTTGAATTAGATGTGTGTCTCTGTGGGGGCGGCCCCCTTTCCCCCTGTCTCTCTTCTCTCTCTCTCCTCCCCAGGTGGAATCAGGAGAACCCACCTGAGCAGGCCTGATATGAGGAGAGTCTGCTTCCCCCATGGCTGCTCCAACTGCTGTTGACTCTTTGTTTCTGGTCTTCAGCCTTGCTCAATCCACCATGGTTTCTGACCGTGTGCTTGACCGTTTCATTGGCCTTGTCTCAGTTCCTACTTCCTTCCCCCTCGTTGCGTCCGTTCCTACAATCTGATTGGTTGTGGTCATACGCTAGTGGTCTCCATCTCTGAATGAAGAACCTCCTCTGGTGTCGTGTCCACAGTGATCTTGTGGCACTGGACTATACAGCTCTGTTGACCTAGATACATCTAGCTCACTGGACTATACAGCTCTGTTGACCTAGATACATCTAGCTCACTGGGCTATACAGCTCTGTTGACCTAGATACATATAGCTCACTGGACTATACAGCTCTGTTGACCTAGATACATCTAGCTCACTGGACTTCCCAGCTCTGTTGATCTAGATACATCTAGCTCACTGGACTATACAGCTCTGTTGACCTAGATACATGTAGCTCACTGGACTATACAGCTCTGTTGACCTAGATACATCTAGCTCACTGGACTATACAGCTCTGTTGACCTAGATACATATAGCTCACTGGACTACAGCTCGTTGACCTAGATACATCTAGCTCACTGGACTATACAGCTCATTGACCTAGATACATCTAGCTCACTGGACTATACAGCTCATTGACCTAGATACATCTAGCTCACTGGACTATACAGCTCTGTTGACCTAGATACATCTAGCTCACTGGACTATACAGCTCTGTTGACCTAGATACATCTAGCTCACTGGACTATACAGCTCTGTTGACCTAGATACATCTAGCTCACTGGACTATACAGCTCTGTTGACCTAGATACATGTAGCTCACTGGACTATACAGCTCTGTTGACCTAGATACATCTAGCTCAGTCATGAATTCCCCTCCTCACATTCTGCTTCTTACCAGGTTCTGACACCAGCTCTGAGGTCCCTGGGGAACAGAATCCAGCTCCTGAGGCCCAACCTCTCAACACAGAGTCAGTATTTGGTGACATCACAACATTTTAGAGGAGGGTGATCATATATTTACAGTACATTACTGCAATATCATCATAGAAATATATGTACAGTATAACATCAGTTTTATATTTAAAGAATATCATCACAGTAATATATTAACAGTATTATCTTAACATCATCATAGTAATATATTAACAGTATTATCTTAAGATCATCACAGTTATATATTTACAGTGTTATCTTAACATCATCACAGTAATATATTAACAGTATTGTTTTAACATCTTCTCTGGTGTGATTCCAGCATAACACCACTCTCTGCCCCCCCCTCTCTGCCCCCTGGAGGAACCCTCCGTCCCAGAGGACAGTCGTCTCCTCAGCACACCTGCTCCCTATTCCCAATCAGGCTCCCTGTTCAGAGCTCCCCGGTTGTCTTTAGGTAACTCTGTCAATCAAAAATAAATTGTTTAAATAAATAATGAATATTTTCCGTAATGTCTGGTTGTTAGTTTAGGGTATTCTGTAGAGTTAAGTTCATAGGTTATAAGTGAGCGGTACGGTTTCTAAGTCAGCCTCATAGGTTGTTAGGTTTATAGCCTAAGTCTTCTGGGTTTTGAACAGATAAATACAAACTAATGATTCTTAAAACTCCTATTTATTTTTAATATAATTGATGAAGCCATATCTAGGAGCTTATATTATTTAATAGTTATCCATTTGTTTTATTGTTCTTTTTTGTTTATAGTAAATCTTCCTTTTAATTCTTACTTAAGCTTATCAAATAAGTTGTACTATGCCTCTGTTTTGGAAAGGCAGCCTTTGGGCACCGGAGCCGGGGGACCTGCTCATTATAAATCTGGGAAACAGCCGGTAGTGAGGAGGCACCCGGTAGGCATATGGGTTTTTACCATCGGGTAAGAACTAAGAAAAAAGTACTTGCAAATAAATTGCACTAAAACGAATTTTGCTTGGACCTTAATTTTTACCAATGCGTAGGATTCGCTAACGGGTGCCTCAGCGGCACTTTCCTTTGAGTTATATTTCTTTCTTATATCTTTATGATTTGGCCGCTTTAAGAATAGAGATGAACAATAATATTCTCAATATAAATTAGATGTTTGGTTTGTATCTACACTTTTTTCTAAAGAATATTTGTTGCCTTAAGGCACAGGTTAGTGGAGATAGACAGGTTAGTGGAGATAGACAGGTTAGTGGAGATAGACAGGTTAGTGGAGATAGACAGGTTAGTGGAGATAGACAGGGGAGTGGAGATAGACAGGTTAGTGGAGATAGACAGGTTAGTGGAGATAGACAGGAGAGTGGAGATCGACAGGGGAGTGGAGATCGACAGGAGAGTGGAGATCGACAGGAGAGTGGACATAGACAGGTTCAGGGGTGCAAACTCATCATGGATAAAAAAGGTGACAAGGTTCGAACCCCCTAGGGGGGTCCTGGGGTCAGCTCCCCGGAAGATTTTTTGAATTATCAGCTTTAAAATGTGGATTTACAGGCAATTTTAGCAATCAGAACAACAAAAATAGCAGTGGTAATAATAAGAAAAACACAGAATTTCCATTTGTAATATAACAATGCATTTATTTTGTAGAGCCGTACCACTATCTAACACAATTTGCAACTATAGAGTTGAGTCATATCACAGGTGCTAACTTTTTTAGCGCCACAAACCGAAAGGGAAATTCTTCTTTCTGCCAAGAATTCACTTTTTCATTTAAGAAAGGGGAGCATTTTAAACCTCTGCACTGAAACAACAATATTAAGAGTGAGAAGACAAAGTGGTCTTGCAATGAGTGTGTCAGGAAGAATAATTCAATGTGTTGCAGAAAATATTAACACACATCAGTGGACGGTGTAAACTCAGTTAGCGGTAGCCTTTTTTCAACACTATAATTGTCTAATTTAGCCAATTTTACAGAGAACATCAGCAGCACACTTTACTGCGTGTGCTCTACTTTGAAAGAGTGCCATGTCCTCTCTGAGAGGAATCAGCATTAACATGACTGCACAATCATACTTGTTGAATCGTTGCTTCATGAAATAATAGAAAAACAGGCCTTGCACATGTTGGATTGGGACTGAAATGTGACCGATGCTATATATATATAGCACATTTCATACACAATGGCAATAAAAAGCTATATTATAAAACAGCAAAGGAATAAAAGGCCATTTAAAGACAAATAATTATGAGTCCTTGGCGGTCTCCATCACCCTGAAGTGACACTTTTGATATGTTATTTGAAGATGGAACATTTTTTAATTTATAAAGAACAAAAGAAAATATTTTACTTTACCTATGGCGTGAAAATATCTTATATTATGTATATATAATATATACATTTTTGATATATTATATGATGTTATTTCAAGATGGATTATTATTATTTTTTTATTAAAAAATAACGAAAGAAAATATGTTCACATCTGGTAGCTACAGGTGTAGTCAATAAGCCCTTGGCTAACAATAGCTTCGCTAGCTCCCTTGGTAAGCTAAAAAACACATCAGCAGCTAACCTTAACTAACTCATAATAACTGAAATAACAGATAGCTTACCTTGAGAGCGTGTTCCACGTTCTGCGACAGGAATGTAGGCTCGTAGGTAGCTTCCTGTAGCTAGGTTTTACGGCTATCGACTCCGGCGCAGTGAAGTCCGAGAAGCGTAGTTCCTAGAAAGCCGACAGGGAGACTCGCGCGCTAGCTGTCATGATGGATGAGATGACAGCTCGCGGGAGGAGTGTCATCTGCGCCCGGGAGCTGTCATTAATCTCAATCCATCTCAAGACCCAAACTCGCAGATGACACCCCCCCCCCCCCCCCCCCCCCAAATATTTTTATTGCAGATCTACACGAACCACACAAACGACCTATTTTGGTTTCAAAACGGCGAATTTCGCCGAAAGGTGACAAGTTTGCAGCCCTGCAGGTTAGTGGAGATAGACAGGTTAGTGGAGATAGACAGGTTAGTGGAGATAGACAGGTTAGTGGAGATCGACAGGGGAGTGGAGATAGACAGGAGAGTGGAGATATAGATATAGATATATATCTAGATATAGATATATCTATATCTAGATATAGATATAGATATATCTAGATATAGATATATATATAGCCCTGTCTCTCAGGCGGCGAGCCCCAGCGATGACTCTGTGTTGTGTTATGGTTGATGTGGACCAGGGCCAGGAGGACAGACAGGGAACACGTCTCCAATGGTAGTTGAGGCAGAGCAAACGACCCTCAATCATTGCCTTCGAAACACAAAACGCCCATAAAGTAGCTCAAACACATGTCGCATCAACATTAAATTAACATATATGGTTCAGTCTTACCAATAAACACACTTAAAACCCGACATGTTAAATACAAATAATAACACACGCAATTCTATTAATAACAAACAAAGTAATTGCAGTAGTACAGCGCTCGGGAAACCTCCTTACCTTCGAAACACAAAAGGTAACATCACCTACGGTTAGACTTGCCACCCGTTCCTTGAAATACGTATTTGTTACGTAATTGGGAATTAAATGTTGCGTTCCGTATTGAACCAATACGGAACGCAGTTTGTCCCGTATTTTCACAATCTGTCCCATGCACGTCTGTCACACACACACGTGAACACTGAACTAACAATAATGAACAAAATAAAGGACAGGAAATATTAAAAACAGCAAAATATGTTGGCGGGAGGTGCGCAAGACCTTCCGCGGACTCTCCTCTCTGCTCTGCCTCTGTGCCAAATCCTGTCTGTCTGCCTGTCAGCCCGGCCCGGCCCCTTTGCGCTGCCTGTCGTCGTTACGCTCGCTACGTTACGTCATTACGCCGCTCTGTCGCGGCGTGATTTTTAAAAACAAATGCAAGATGTCTTCAGATACGCCACCTCGTCCTCAAAAGAGGAAACACCGACAACAGAAATACAGACGAGAATGGGAAGAGGCAAACCAGTGGCTTGATAGGGTCCCTGAAGATGACTACAAGGCAAATTGCAAAGCATGTCGCAGAACATTTTCAGTGTCGCACGGTGGGCTGTCTGATGTCAAACAGCACGCAGCCGGGGATCTCCACTCAAGAAATATCAGAACACAAAGGAGCCAAGCACCAGTGTCACAGTTCTTCATAGCTGAAACATCTCCTGAGATTGATTCGGTATGATATGGGACCAGGGGTGGGTAGAGACTCTACCCACCCCTGGTCCCATATCATACCGATATGATTTTAAAGTCTATTAAATAAACGTGTATTTAATATTATCAATATAGAATGAAATGTAACCATAAAGAACATCTCTGATTCAGAATCAGAACTCTTATGTTGTTATGCTAATGCTGCTCATTTGAAATTATTCCTAATAGATTAACAGCAAATAAATACTGTGAATAAATAGGCCTACTGTGAATAAATACGATTGATTGATTGATTGATAAATAAAATAAATAGTGACAACAATATGAAAGTAATAATCTGACATCATCCCATTCCCCCCTCTAGATTACTGCAGCTGAGGTGACACAGGTATACCACACAGTAAAACATAACCTCAGCTACAACAGTGCTGACTGTGGACACAAGCTCAATCAAAAGACTCTATCTGATTCCAAAATGGTGAAGAAGATGACTTTGGGGAGAACAAAGCAAGAGGCACTGGTGAAAGACGTCCTGGCCCCGAAGGCAGTGGGTGATGTTCTCAAGATCTTAACATCACCACCCCTCCCATTCTCCATACAGACCGATGCTTCCAATAAAGGGAACAGGAAGATGTTTCCCCTTGCTGTCCAGTACTTCACTCCAGAGTCTGGTGTCACCAACAAAATGCTGGACTTCATAGAGAATCCAGATGAGTCAGCTGCTGGGATTGTAGCTCTCCTGGAACAATCCCTTGAGAAATTTGGCTTGTCAATGGATCAAGTGACTGCATTCAGTGCTGACAACACAAATGTCAATTATGGTATTCACAACTCTGTTTTCACCAACCTGAAGAGAAAACAAAACGATCTGCTGCGAGGAAACTGCCATGCCCACATAGTGCACAACACAGTGAAGCACGCCCTTGACAAGCTTACTGTAGATGTGGAGAATGTTGTGCTGAAGGTCTATGGCCACTTCTCCATTTCAGCAAAAAGAAGAGAGTCACTCAAAGAATTTTGTGAGTTTTGTGACGTTGAATTCCAAGAGATCCTACGACATGTGACAACCAGGTGGCTCTCCCTCAATCCAGCCATCCATCGGCTGATGCAGACCTGGACTGCACTGAAGTCGTACTTCATCAGTCTAGGAGACGAGTGTCCCAAGCAAGTGCAAGCTTTGTTAAAGCTCAACAGAGACTCAACTGTGGAAGATGAAGACATTGTGGAGATTTACCTTCTTTTCTGCAACAATATACTCTCCCTCTTTGAGGAAGTAGTAAAGAGCCTGGAGAGCAATAGAACCACCTGTGTTGAGTTGTATTCCATCATGGATGAATTCAGGCAAAAGCTCATACAGAGACGAGACGACCAGTTCTATGGGTACCTAACAAGGCAAAAGCTGCAGCGCCTCCTCCCTCATGACGCACACATGGCAAGGGCCGAATTCACTGCATTCCTCAATACAGCCATTTCATATGTTGAGAAATGGTTCGACTTCTCCGAAGAGAACTGGCTCTTCTCACTGCAGCCTCTCTTACTCCAACATGGCAACCTGACCTTTAATCAAATTGAGAAGGTGGCTACCAAACTCAACCTCATCAATAAATTGAAGATGAATGAGCTTTACGATGAGTGCACCACAGCCAATACAATCCTGAGGAGGCTCAGAGAAGAATATTCTGATGCATGGAAGTCCAAGGGTGTGGCTGCGAGGTGGATGGCTGTGTTTAAAGAAGTGGATGTGCCCAACATGCTCTCCATCATGAGACACATCCTGAGCATCCCAGCATCCACTGGATACGTGGAAAGGATCTTCTCCAGAATGACCAACAAGTGGAGTGACTGCAGGAGCAGGTGCTCAGTGGAGCTCATCAGGAGTGAGCTCCTCATTACTCTGAACTTTGAGCAGACCTGTCCAGAGTTCCACACCACAGCTCTGAAAGACAAGGAGCTGCTCAGTGCTGCAAGAAGTAACAAGAAGTACTCCTGGAAGAAGAAGTGAGGAAGAGAGGGGACTGTTTAAACCTGTTCTAACAAAAAAAAGGACATAAAGGAGTTGAGGGAAGCTATGCACTTTATTTTTTATCTGTTTATTAGTTTTATGTTATGCACTTTCTTTAGGCGTATCTTGACTCCACTGGTGGCTCCCAGTTATGAAGCAGAGGGTATGCGGCCAGGTTCAGACTTGGCTCAGGGAGTGATGTTATCAATCTTTTCATTTGTCATTTTGTTCAATCAGATAATCATAACAGGTTCACAAAAGTGTTTCATTTTAAGATGATTCGTAAAAGAGTCCTCAGGCAGGCTTTGTTACAGCTGTTACAGCACTTTATATGCATATAATACAGACTAGCATATGCTCAAGTTCAGCCTAGGTCAGTCTAATCACCCGTAACAAGTTTACAAGTGTGTTTCATTTCATTGTTTTCTGCCTTAAGTTTAATTGTTCCCAAATGTTACACTTAAAGCACATTCTATTGTAGCTTATTTAATTTAGGTGCTGTTCTGTTTCAGTTAACGTGCCCTATGCAGGCAGGCTTTGTTTAATTTACTATGGCTATGCTCAGGTTCAAATGTTACACTTAAAGCACATTCTATTGTAGCTTATTTAATTTAGGTGCTGTTCTCAGGTTCAGGCTAGTTCAGCCTATGCACAGTATGTATTTAAACATACAAGTTTACAAGTTCATTGCTAATAAAGCACTTTAAACTAAGTATGACTACAGTAAATGCTTTCTTGACTACCCCTTCCTTACTGACCACCAAGTGACCCCAGGGCCCAGAGGCTATTATGGTATGTGAAATCATGTCAATTATTTAAATCAAAGCATTTTGGTTCATATAAAAAATAGATATATTTCTATGCATTTCAGGAGTTTCGGACACCCGCGCGGCGTGAGGGGTGTTCCTTATTTCTATTTCTGAAAGGTGGCAACCCTACCTACGGTGGCTGCGGAGCGTCAAACAGGCACTACGGAAAATCATAAGCAACAAAATAGCACATTAACGCCCCCTACTGGCAACATAACTCACTCCCTTACATCTATATCAGAGAAGACTCATCCATTAAAGAAAGGGAGGAGCATCCTCCCTAAAATCTCTGAGAAAAATGTACTTTTTTTTGTTGTTGTACATTTTACAGATTCATCTTTGAAAATACTGATAATATTACTATTTTAACACTTCTAAGGCACAACAATCATGTCCTCTTGTCAAAATACCAACAGCGCCACCTACCGCAGTGGAAAACGACTGTACGGAGGTCCGTCCTCCCCAAGCTCCCCATTGAAGTCCATTAGAAAACTGCCGGACCCGAGCGGCCGCTGAGTCCTGGTTTTTAACACGAGTGTACGGCAGTAAGTGGGGAGTTTGGGGAGCACGCAAGGATCCATCTTGTGTCAATCATTAATTCTGCGTCCCAGACAACTCGTGAGTCGAATATTTCAGACTTGAAACTTCGAGTTACGACCTCAAAGCGTTCCAGAAGTTAACAGAAAGCATGGCTGACCGTGACAAGGTAGTTATTCTTTGAATAGCGATTAGACAATTGACGTGATTTACGTGCATAACAGATTTTACTAAATAATATGTCGTATTTTAACTAAGGTAAATTTACTTTACACAAAAAACACTTCTCCCTCAAATCTCACAAATTTCAATTCCGTTCGGTTTGTTTGGTAGAACTAGCCACTGTGCATAGAACGATTCACTCCTATTCCAATTTTTCAGATTTTTATCATGAAATAGCTGATTAGCTATTTTTCATCAAAACAATGCTTCTTTCCCCTCAGATCACAATCAATTTCAATTCAGTTTGGCTTGTCTGCTAAAATGAGCCACTAATACTCAAAGTGTATAGTGAGGCCGGATGAGCGACTGAGTCATTGACGCTATCTTTATAGGAGGCCTTTATTGTCATGTGAAGAACAGAATCCATTCCCACCCGTCATTCCCACAAGCCGCCCAGGCTAAACGTACTTCTGTGGTCAGACCAGTGGCAAACCATTTCTATCACAACTGGACCTTCTGTAGACCACTCCCCGATGTTCACTTAAAGACGTTCACATTCTCCTGTCCTTCTGGATTCATTTTTCGATAACCCGGTCATAAAGCTGATCGCTGGTTTTCAACATTATCTTCACCTGTTGCCATTTTGACGTAACAAACCAATACAACTTCAAATTAATTGCTACGTAGCACTAAGCTAGATCCTCTGTCTCGAGCCAGTGAACTAACGGGACCTTCTAGCGTACCATGGTACCGTGGGGAAATCTGAAAGAATACGCCCATTGGCTACAAACCAATATACGATTGGTTGATCAAATTGTCAATCCAAACGTATGCTCTCATTCAGTTTAAGGGCCAAGGTATTCGCGAGTACTTTGGTTGAAGGATATTCTTCCCAGCAACCCAGAAAAATATCGGATTGGTTGAATTTTTTTTAACACAAAACCACTCAAATGCGTAGTGCATGGACCGAGAAAGACAAACAAATCAACATAACACTGTAATATAACAGATAACAACACAGATACCATTCTCACTTATTCATTGTATTTCAATTGTATTCAATTGTATTAATACAATACATTTTTTTGTTTAATCTGAAACAAAACACCATTCTCATGGGTCCTCTCTGAATACCTTGAAGGCCCTGATGCTTCACCACTGGGTCAGACCATCTCTTAAACATTTAACAACAACACCTTTCACAGCACAAATTGCCAACTCTATCTCAAAAGGGCACCTTTTAAAATTCTAGTAAGCTTTAATCAGTGCTTACTCCCAGGGAAACGGACAATTCAAAATAAGATCTTATCTTTGTCTAGCCTATT
>CM051014.1:0-40000 GCA_027704905.1 Muraenolepis orangiensis | reverse complement strand
AGTGAAGCAGTACTCAGTGTACAAGTACTCAGTGTACAAGTACTCAGTGTAGAAGTATTCAGTGTAGCAGTACTCAGTGTAGCAGTACTCAGTGTATAATAACTCAGTGTAGAAGTACTCAGTGTACAAGTACTCAGTGTAGCAGTACTCAGTGTACAAGTACTCAGTGTACAAGTTCTCAGTGTAGAAGTATTCAGGGTAGCAGTACTCAGTGTATAAGTACTCAGTGTAAAAGTACTCAGTGTAGAAGTATTCAAAGTATTGGTGTATAGATTCAGTCTAAAAGAACACATATTCTCTTATTGAAATCAGTTTGAATGATCCAGCCCAGAGAATTAAACATATCAATCCCACAGCCAAGCAAGAACATGCAATGTGATTCTTTTCACTCCTGCGTTATTCTGGAAAATAGAAGAACGATTAATAGGTGGTCCAGAAAACGAAAGAGAGGATTGATAGCCTAAATTCAGCCTAAAGTGCTTAGAATCTAAGTGATTAACTCCTGAAAGATAAACCAAAAAGGAATTCTACAGTGAATTGATCAGGGCGCCAATCGTAGGTCGGCGTTTGGGACCGATCAACGGCCGACTGCCCGGCCCTTAGCCTACAGCCACCAGACTGAGGGGAGGGACAGCTGGTCGGGGTCCCGGGGACCGGCACGCAGCGTCGCCGAAGCGGACGCGCGGTGAGTCCCCAGCCCGCTCATGACGGGGTCCTGGAGCATGGTCTCCACCAGGCCAATTAAGGGCGGAGGGACGATGCTTGAAGTGAATGGGATGTCCCCATCTACATTTTCAGTGCACGCGATTCGCACACGAGAAAAGTCCATAAGGCGAAGACTAGACGCCGTAGCCTAGAAGAAATAGTACATGTGCAACATTGTTTGCTGGAGTTAGAAGTTCTCCTGGAGACGTGACGTCAGAGCCTTCTTGGATTCCTATTGGTCCTTGTCCTTCCTGAGCGTCTTGTCGACAGGTTTCCTGGTCGTCAGATACCGGAGTGTGAGTCTCGTCTCTGTTGGTTCTCTCATGAATGTTCTTCAAGAGTTCTTCTAGATCCATGGATATGACGGCGCTAAGAGGGATGCTGCTGTTGCTTTGTTGTCACGGAGTGTCCTCAGGTAACACCGCTTACCTCTCACTTTGGATTGATTTAAAACACACTTCAAGTGTGTTTTAAATCAATCCATCCGTCTCTTGGACACGAAACCAGCATTGGTTGAAGTCTTCAACCAATGCTGGTTTCGTGTCCAAGAGACGGTGTTTTAATTACTTCATTAATCCATAACACCATTCATTCATATTTAAACATATCAGAATATTTATTATTTATTATTATATATATATTTATTTATTTATTAGTATATATATATCTATATCTATATATTGTGGGTTCAAACTGTCAAAACGAAACTAGTCTACGATGCGTCTGATGGCGTCGTTTATAAATGTACAATCTATTATCGATCAACTACAACACATGTCTACTTTTAGTTCACTTTTAATCATAAGCATTCAATTTACTCTCAGAGAAATGTTATTATCAGCTTCATCACCGTTCTTGTTGAATCCTTAAACAGACGCACGCGCATGCACACACACACACACACACACACACACACACACACACACACACACACACACACACACACACACACACACACACACACACACACACACACACACACACACACACACACACACACCGAGCATTGTACTCTTCCTTCCGGTGGTTAACCAGATACGTGACAAACTGTGTCCCCTCCTCTCCTCTCGGTTATTGTGGTGAACCAAGCACGCGCAAGCGCAAGCGCACGCGCACGCGCACGCGCAAGCGCAAGCGCACGCGCACGCGCAAGCACACACACACACACACACACACACACACACACACACACACACACACACACACACACACACACACACACACACACACACACACACACACACACACACACACACACACACACACACACACACACACCGAGCATTGTACTCTTCCTTCCGGTGGTTAACCAGATACGTGACAAACTGTGTCCCCTCCTCTCCTCTCGGTTATTGTGGTGAACCAAGCACGCGCAAGCGCAAGCGCACGCGCACGCGCACGCGCATGCGCACGCGCAAGCGCAAGCGCACGCGCACGCGCAAGCGCACGCGCACGCGCACGCGCATGCGCACGCGCAAGCGCAAGCGCACGCGCACGCGCAAGCGCAAGCGCACGCGCACGCGCAAGCGCAAGCGCACGCGCACGCGCAAGCGCAAGCGCACGCGCAAGCGCACGCGCAAGCGCACGCGCAAGCGCACGCGCAAGCGCACGCGCAAGCGCACGCGCAAGCGCACGCGCAAGCGCACGCGCAAGCGCACGCGCAAGCGCACGCGCAAGCGCACGCGCAAGCGCACGCGCAAGCGCACGCGCCGTATTAACCTGTCTGTCTACAGTGATGTACAGTATTAACCTGTCTGTCTGTCTACAGTGATGTACAGTATTAACCTGTCTGTCTGTCTACAGAGATCCACTCTCTGAAGTATTTCTACACAGGATTGTCTGGATTCTCAAACTTCCCAGAGTTTGTGGCTGTTGCTTTGGTGGATGAAGTTCAGATCTATCACTATGACAGCAACAGCCAGAGAGCAGAACCCAGACAGGAGTGGATGGAGCAGCTCACCAGAGACCAACCAGACTACTGGGAGAGGAGCACTGGAAGGTTGTTGGGTCACCAGCGTGTCTTCAAAGTCAGAATTGAGGACATTAAGAAGCTCTTTAACCAGACAGGAGGTACGTTTATATCTAATGTCTTAACTCTCAACATGAAGATATCATTCTAATGTTAGAATAAATAAATACACACATGTACACAAACACCTATACAAATACACATATTATAATAGAATAAGTACATGTACACAAACACCTATACAAATACACATATTATAATAGAATAAGTACATGTACACAAACACCTATACAAATACACAGTACTCAGTGTAGCAGGACTCAGTGTAGCAGTACTCAGTGTAGCAGTACTCATTGTAGTAGTAGTACTCAGTGTACAAGTACTGATTGTAGCAGTACTCAGTGTAGTAGTAGTACTCTGTGTAGAAGTACTCAGTGTAAAAGTGCTCAGTGTAGAAGTAGTACTCAGTGTAGAAGTACTCAGTGTAGTAGTACTCACTGTAGAAGTACTGATTGTAGCAGTACTCAGTGTAGTAGTAGTACTCAGTGTACAAGTACTGATTGTAGCAGTACTCAGTGTAGTAGTAGTACTCAGTGTAGAAGTACTCAGTGTAGAAGTACTCAGTGTAGAAGTACTCAGTGTAGAAGTAGTACTCAGTGTAGTAGTACTCAGTGTAGAAGTACTCAGTGTAGAAGTACTCAGTGTAGAAGTAGTACTCAGTGTAGAAGTACTCATTGTAGTAGTACTCAGTGTAGTAGTAGTACTCAGTGTAGAAGTACTCAGGCAAAACAAATACAATTGACCTCACAGATAAAGTAACATGATAAATACTAGATGAAGAACAAACAAAGTGATTTATTTTGTCTCTCTCTCTCTCTCTCTCTCTCTCTCTCTCTCTCTCTCTCTCTCTCTCTCTCTCTCTCTCTCTCTCTCTCTCTCTCTCTCTCTCTCTCTCTCTCTCTCTCTCTCTCTCTCTCTCTCTCTCTCTCTCAGGTTCCCATGTAGTTCAGTACATGTATGGTTGTGAGTGGGATGATGAGGATGGTGATACTGGTGGTTATTCCCAGTTTGGTTATGATGGGGAGGACTTCATATCCTTTGACCTGGAGACCCTGACATGGATCGCTCCTAAACCACAGGCTTACTCCACCAAACAGAGATGGGATCAGAATAGAGCTGGAATTGAAAAGAAGAAGAACTACCTTACTAAGGTGTGTGTTGATTGGCTGAAGAAGTTCCTGGCCTATGGGAAGAGCACTCTGCAGAGAACAGGTAGAGTCACATGACCTGGTGGGCGTCGACAGACACATGTCTCTGAGTCCCTGGTGTTTAAACTGGAACACTACAGGGAGGACCAGGAACAGACAGAACACCTCTCTCTCTCTCTCTCTCTCTCTCTGCGCATGCGTGTGTTTCGGAGCGAGTGTTTGGGAGCGAGGTGGTATGAGTGAGCGCCGTATTAACCTGTCTGTCTACAGTGATGTACAGTATTAACCTGTCTGTCTGTCTACAGTGATGTACAGTATTAACCTGTCTGTCTGTCTACAGAGATCCACTCTCTGAAGTATTTCTACACAGGATTGTCTGGATTCTCAAACTTCCCAGAGTTTGTGGCTGTTGCTTTGGTGGATGAAGTTCAGATCTATCACTATGACAGCAACAGCCAGAGAGCAGAACCCAGACAGGAGTGGATGGAGCAGCTCACCAGAGACCAACCAGACTACTGGGAGAGGAGCACTGGAAGGTTGTTGGGTCACCAGCGTGTCTTCAAAGTCAGAATTGAGGACATTAAGAAGCTCTTTAACCAGACAGGAGGTACGTTTATATCTAATGTCTTAACTCTCAACATGAAGATATCATTCTAATGTTAGAATAAATAAATACACACATGTACACAAACACCTATACAAATACACATATTATAATAGAATAAGTACATGTACACAAACACCTATACAAATACACATATTATAATAGAATAAGTACATGTACACAAACACCTATACAAATACACAGTACTCAGTGTAGCAGGACTCAGTGTAGCAGTACTCAGTGTAGCAGTACTCATTGTAGTAGTAGTACTCAGTGTACAAGTACTGATTGTAGCAGTACTCAGTGTAGTAGTAGTACTCTGTGTAGAAGTACTCAGTGTAAAAGTGCTCAGTGTAGAAGTAGTACTCAGTGTAGAAGTACTCAGTGTAGTAGTACTCACTGTAGAAGTACTGATTGTAGCAGTACTCAGTGTAGTAGTAGTACTCAGTGTACAAGTACTGATTGTAGCAGTACTCAGTGTAGTAGTAGTACTCAGTGTAGAAGTACTCAGTGTAGAAGTACTCAGTGTAGAAGTACTCAGTGTAGAAGTAGTACTCAGTGTAGTAGTACTCAGTGTAGAAGTACTCAGTGTAGAAGTACTCAGTGTAGAAGTAGTACTCAGTGTAGAAGTACTCATTGTAGTAGTACTCAGTGTAGTAGTAGTACTCAGTGTAGAAGTACTCAGGCAAAACAAATACAATTGACCTCACAGATAAAGTAACATGATAAATACTAGATGAAGAACAAACAAAGTGATTTATTTTGTCTCTCTCTCTCTCTCTCTCTCTCTCTCTCTCTCTCTCTCTCTCTCTCTCTCTCTCTCTCTCTCTCTCTCTCTCTCTCTCTCTCTCTCTCTCTCTCTCTCTCTCTCTCTCTCTCTCTCTCTCTCAGGTTCCCATGTAGTTCAGTACATGTATGGTTGTGAGTGGGATGATGAGGATGGTGATACTGGTGGTTATTCCCAGTTTGGTTATGATGGGGAGGACTTCATATCCTTTGACCTGGAGACCCTGACATGGATCGCTCCTAAACCACAGGCTTACTCCACCAAACAGAGATGGGATCAGAATAGAGCTGGAATTGAAAAGAAGAAGAACTACCTTACTAAGGTGTGTGTTGATTGGCTGAAGAAGTTCCTGGCCTATGGGAAGAGCACTCTGCAGAGAACAGGTAGAGTCACATGACCTGGTGGGCGTCGACAGACACATGTCTCTGAGTCCCTGGTGTTTAAACTGGAACACTACAGGGAGGACCAGGAACAGACAGAACACCTCTCTCTCTCTCTCTCTCTCTCTCTGCGCATGCGTGTGTTTCGGAGCGAGTGTTTGGGAGCGAGGTGGTATGAGTGAGCGGTTTGCGTGAGTTAAAACGTTCTGAAAGTGATTTCTATCTTTGTTCTGTGTATCTATATATATGTACGTTTTGTTTGTCAGTGTTGTTAGTTGAGTGTTTGGTGTGTTTTGGAGCGAGTAGCGGCCACCAGCTCTGCTGGTCGGCATGCCGCCCGCAGCTATGGGTTTGGAGCGTCTGACGCGCAGACACGCTGTAAAGCTCTCCCCCGGACTGAACTGCACCGTGGAAGAGTGTAGTTTAGCCGTCGGAGCCGTGGTGGGTCACGACAGTGTGAAATCTGCATCGCGGATGAACAATGCAGTTGTAATTTTTTTGGATTGTGTGGATAAAGTGAATGTGATTGTGGAGCAGGGAGTGGTAGTTCAGGACACCTTTACCCCCGTGTTTCCACTAGTAAGTCCAGCACAAAGGATAATTATATCCAACGTTCCTCCTTTTATCAGAAATGAGGCTCTGGAAAGAGAGCTGGCTAGACACGGTCAGATAGTTTCCCCGGTGAAAATGATTTCTCTGGGATGTAAACCCCTCTGCTAAAGCATGTGGTATCTTTCAGAAGACAGGTTTTCATGATTTTGAAAGATGAAAAAAGTGATCTGAACTTATCCATGAACTTTAGAGTGGATGACTTTGATTATATTGTTTATGTAACTTCAGACACAATGAAATGTTTTGGGTGTGGGTTGGAAGGCCACATGCTTAGGTCCTGTCCTAATAAGAGGCCTGGGCCCACTGACCAAACACCGCCATCACCCAGGGCAGGCCCAAGTGGCTCAAGCACCAACAAGGGTCCAGAGGGAACCTCTGGGAGGAAAGGGACAGGAGAAGGTCTGGTGGAGAAGACAGGACAAGGTCAGAAGGTGCAGGGGGAGGGGAGAGGCCTGGATGAGGGTGTAGGACAGGATAGGCAGGTGCAGGAGGAGAGGAGAGGCCTGGCAGAGGAGATAGGAAATGGTGAGCAGGGGGAGGGGAGAGACCTGGTAGAGGGGGCAGAACAGGGTGAACAGATGCAGGAGGAAAGGAGAGTTCTGGTAGTGGAGGCAGGATTAAATGTGAATGTTAATGGGGGAAAAATGGCTACAAAGGGGAAAGCGAAGGCTGTTGAGAAGGTCACTGGGGTCGAGGAGGGTGAAGAAGTGGGAGGTCAGAAGGCAGGGGTCAGAGGTGAAGAAAGAACCAGACTAGGCAAACGGGCTGGACTAGCTACTGAAGAAGCAGAGTGTATCATAAATGAGGAGGTAATGGAACTTGATGCTGATGGTACCAAAACTGCCCAAAAAAGGAAGACCGAGGTCAGTCAATCTGACTCTAGAGCAAAAAAAGACTGCCAACCAGAGCAGGAGGTTGACAATGACAGTGAAGACTCTGACTTCAGTGATGATGTGGAGTCTCTGCCTCCCACTCAGTCTCAGGCTGACAGGGGGAATGACGGGATTTATTCCTTAACTAGAATAAAAAGTTTTCTACAGGATACTAAAGGTTCAAGGGCAGTTAAGGTGGAAAGTTTTTTCCCTGACGTAAAGCTATTTGTTGAGTCCGCTAAGTGGCTAATGAGACGCAATGACATGAACGAAGAAGGCTTCTCTGTTCAGGAGATTTATCGTTTAAAGAAACATATTTCAAAGGTCAAGACCAAAAATCTCCAATGAGGGTTAAGGTATCTGGTCTCTTTTTAGTACTTTATGTCCTGCAGTTTGGTTATTTTCCCATGGCAGAGGGGTGCAACCTTTCGACTCCAGTTCATCCAGAGACGTTTTTATGGACCGAAGGACTTGGTGTGGAGGCCGGTGGCTTGTGCCATACTGCAACAGCCTGGAGGTCTGGGACTGTCAAATTCTCTGCTTCAGTGGATTTTAGTTTGTTCGAGAAAGGACCGCTGGATTACTCGAAGTCACTGTTCTGTTTTTTGAAAGAGCCAGTTGTGCTGGGAGCACGTTTGGACGTAACTGGTGGGCCGGGACTGACACTCTCCGGGCAGCTCTGCAGGTCAAAGGTCACTACACTGGGCCATGTTGTGGACTTGACAGGGGCAAACATGGACGATGCTGCTGCCCTGGCTTCGCGTTTGGAGGTGAAATCCATCAGGACGGTCAGCATGATGCTGGAGGGCACATAAAGGAGTGTTGTGCTCTGTAACAGTAGATGAGCTGGATTTGGCAACTGAGCTGATTTGAGTTTTTCTTTGTTGTGGTTGTTTTTTGTTGTTGGTGGTGTTGTTTCTTTGGTGTTTTTTTTTGCTTGTTGTATTTGTAAAAATTGTTTATCAATTGTTTGTGTAGGTTTCTTGAAAGAAGGACGAGTGTTTTGTATAGTTGACTGTGTGATGCTTTTTGTTGTAATGCTAGAATGATGTATAAATAAAGTGTCGTTAAAATTCAAAATTCTCTCTCTCTCTCTCTCTCTCTCTCTCTCTCTCTCTCTCTCTCTCTTCTGCTCTCTCTCTCTCTCTCTCTCTCTCTCTCTCTCTCTCTCTCTCTCTCTCTCTCTCTCTCTCTCTCTCTCTCTCTTTTTATCTCTCGCTCTGTCTCTCTGTCTCTCGCTCTCTCTCTCTCTGTCTCTCTCGCTCTGTCTCTCTCACTCTGTGTCTCTCTCTCTCTTGCTCTCCCGCTTTCTCTCTCTCTCTCTCTCTCTCTCTCTCTCTCTCTCTCTCTCTCTCTCTCTCTCTCTCTCTTTTTCTCTCTCTCTCTTTTTTTTTCTTTCTTCTCTCTCTCCCTCCCTCTTTTTGTTTCTCTCTCTCTCTCTCTCTCTCTTTTTTTTTTTTCTTCTCTCTCTCCCTCCCTCTTTCTCTCTCTCTCTCTCTCTCTCTCTCTCTCTCTCTCTCTCTCTCTCTCTCTCTCTCTCTCTCTCTCTCTCTCTCTCTCTCTCTCTCTCTCTCTTCTGCTCTCTCTCTCTCTCTCTCTCTCTCTCTCTCCCTCTTTCTCTCTCTCTCTCTCTCTCTCTCTCTCTCTCTCTCTCTCTCTCTCTCTCTCTCTCTCTCTCTCTCTCTCTCTCTCCAGAGCGTCCGTCGGTGTCTCTGCTCCAGAGGAGCCCCTCTTCCCCAGTGGTGTGCCACGCTACAGGCTTCTACCCTAACAGGGTGGTGATGTTCTGGAGGAGAGACGACCAGCAGCTCCATGAGCACGTGGACCACGGGGAGGTCCTCCCCAACCACGACGGGACCTTCCAGGTCAGCGTTGGCCTGAACCTGACATCTGTCCCACCGGAGGACTGGCGGAGGTACGAGTGTGTGGTCCAGCTGAAAGGCATCGAGGACATCCTGGTCCCGCTGGACCCGGCCCGCATCAGGACCAACTGGGGAGGGGATGGAGGTAGGGAACACATGTGTCACCGTCTCCCCCTTACCGCATCACACTGTCAGGTGTACCTGGACACATCTGAAGCAACGTGGTTAACACACAGCTCTCCTGAAGGGCTCACTACAGCGAACACGTTGGATTGTGGGTAAATGAGTCCTATGAACAGAGCTAAGCTAAGGTCAGTCCCTGAGTGACCCTGAGCTCCAGAACAGATTCCACTGCAGTAGTTAGACTGCCGTAGTGTGAGTCACGTATGTAGCATCAGGTCTCCATAGACATGTGGTTCAATGGTGGAGGGATGGATGAGTTATGGACTCCAAAACTGTCCAACAAATATGATTACAGACCTGCTTTTCTTTCCTAGTTTTACCTGAAGTGGTCCAGAGTGCCATCAGCACCCCCAACATCATTAGGTCTGTGGTTCTCCTCCTGGCTGCTGCTGTTGGAGTCTTTATTGGAGTCTTTGTGTTCAAGAGGAGGAACGGTGAGTGACTCCAACTCTTCAGGAGGACCAACACCTGACCTCCACCTGCTCCTACTTCCTTCCCCCTCGTTGCGTCCGTTCCTACAATCTGATTGGTTGTGGTCATACGCTAGTGGTCTCCATCTCTGAATGAAGAACATCCTCTGGTGTCGTGTCCACAGTGATCTTGTGGCACTGGACTATACAGCTCTGTTGACCTAGATACATATAGCTCACTGGACTATACAGCTCTGTTGACCTAGATACATCTAGCTCACTGGACTATACAGCTCTGTTGACCTAGATACATCTAGCTCACTGGACTATACAGCTCTATTGACCTAGATACATCTAGCTCACTGGACTATACAGCTCTGTTGACCTAGATACATCTAGCTCACTGGACTACACAGCTCTGTTGACCTAGATACATCTAGCTCACTGGACTATAAAGCTCTGTTGACCTAGATACATCTAGCTCACTGGACTATACAGCTCTGTTGACCTAGATACATCTAGCTCACTGGACTACATAGCTCCGTTGATCTAGATACATCTAGCTCACTGGACTATAAAGCTCTGTTGACCTAGATACATCTAGCTCACTGGACCATACAGCTCTGTTGACCTAGACACATCTAGCTCACTGGACTATACAGCTGTGTTGACCTAGATACATCTAGCTCACTGGACTACATAGCTCTGTTGACCTAGATACATCTAGCTCACTGGACTATACAGCTCTGTTGACCTAGATACATCTAGCTCAGTCATGAATTCCCCTCCTCACATTCTGCTTCTTATCAGGTTCTGACACCAGCTCTGCGGACCCTGGGGAACAGAATCCTGAGGCCGAACCTATCTACACAGAGTCAGTATTTGGTGACATCACAACATTTTAGGGAGGGTGATCATATATTTCAGTACATTACTGCAATATATTATCGCAGAAATATATGTTCAGGATATCTTCACATTTGTATATTTACAGTACATCATCACATTCATTTATTAAAATATTATCTTAACATCATCACATTCATATATTAACAGTATTATCTTAGCGTCATCACAGTAATATATTAACAGTATTATCTTAGCCTCATCACATGTTTATCTTGACTCATGCTAAATGTTGTCATCCTGTCTTGTTCTTCCTTCCTGTTTAGGGTTTAGGGTGAAGACTCTTCTCCCGTTCAGCTTAAAGCAGCACAGAGTAGACTGCTGCTCATTTACAATCATTACAAACAGCCTTGGGACTTCAGCTAACTTCACATGCTATGTTTGATCAATGACAATAACATTCCTATGTACTTTCATTTAGTCATCAATCCGTACTTAAAGTGTAAATCAATGTAATCACTGTGTTTGTGATCGATTGGATGAAGTCACAGACTTACACCTCCAATCTGTCCCTTGGAAACCATGGCAACACCACCTCGCCTGTGGACGGCCATTTTGGTTTGGTTCCCGCCGTTTCACCTTGTAGCGTTTGAATTATGTTATATTGTTTTAAAATATTTGAGGTTTAAAATAAGGTTTAATATTCATAATCAAGATGTTCGAGATCAACGAGTTTGAATATTGATTTATTGAATGTGTTTTATTCATATATTTTATTCATACATTTCTTAATGTCTGATAATGGGTAATGATGGATAATGGATTTTAATATTGACTTCTGTAGAGTTCTGCAGCGCTTCGCACTGTTTCCTTTGGGTTATTCTGTCAATAAAATACTGGAAATAAAATGCATTCATAATTAAGTGCCAATAAATATTTTCCATAATGACTGATCTGGTTTGGAGACAGCCTGCCAAGCGCATCTCCCATCTCAGTTCACCGCCATGTTCCGCCTCAAGCCGTCCTCCACCGGTCCACCGACCAGGGTAACCACCTGGTATCCAAGTATCAGAGGTACCAGGACGAGGAAGAGGAGGAGGAGGAGGAGGACGAGGAGGACGAGGAGGAGGAGGAGGAACTACCACAACAAACACAACTGCAACCACCGCGGTTGAAGTGAAGGAGGAGCTAAACTCAATTTATACTCAAACGCATCAATCGAACATATTTCTAATGCTATTTTAACCACTTATGTAAAGTTGTACCTCATATGAACTGTGGGGGGGGGGCCTCATATCTACTATGTCATATCTACTGATGCTAAATGTATATTTACAGTTTGTCAAACGAATCGCACACATGTACAGCAGCTACACTTAAATGTTAGGATGTCAAAACGGGGTCAACTATACTGTGACTGTCAGGACGACGGTATCCATTTGTTAAAATCCATTTGTGTCGGTCACTCTTGTACGGAGCCCGGGAAGGGACATAGAATGGGAAATTGTTAAGATTTTGCGAGATCTTGCAATAGTTTTGTGAGATCTCGCAATAGTTTTTGCGAGATCTCACAAAAGTTAATATAGCTCAACGTCATGGATGTACGTAGGCAGGCTACAACTTCCAGGTCAGTTCAGCCACAACAATGGAGACACCACCACTTGAGCTCACAAAAGTTGGTACTTCTAAATAAGTCACAGAGGATGATTTGGAAGATTTCCTGCGGTCAAGAGGGTTCCTACAAGAGGACATCTTGCACATGCAAAGTGACAAGGTGGGCGGAAAGTTAATTCAACAACGTAATAAGTAAAAGCAACAACACAGAGCCTAGGCTTTGTGGCAGTAGTACAAATATATGTAATAATGTCAGCAGATAGAAAGAGATGGTGCCTAAAGATTAGACTTATAATAACTTATTTAAAAGATAATTCACATGTATTTCATAAACAGAGGTTCCATTTCCACAAAGTGTGTGCCTGAAACCGTCTATCTACAGTTTCCCAAGACTTTGTTGTTAATGTGCAGTCAAGTCCATTTTCTGTCGTTGTAACTCAGTAAAATCAGTAGATCTGTACTCGTCTTTGTATCCGTTGACACGTTGGCTGAGTCTGATACACACCATGTTTCTCATTAGTAGGAAATCACCTATATATTGTATGTATAGGTTTGCTGCCAATGTTTCATAGAAACTGCATAAGTTCTTTATTCTTAATCCAAACATTAACATGTTTTTTATTTTTATTTGTGGCAGCAACCAAGACCCAAACAACAAAGAGCAACATGTGAGGCTGGGACAGCACAAGGTCCAGGAAGACCATCACCTTCATTCAACCCTACAGACATTACAACAAGTCCAATTGGCCTGCATGGGGCTAGACACCAGCAAGAGTGATCATGATGGTGACCAGGTCCGGATCCAGCTCCAGTCCTCTGATCATTTCCCTGACTCCTGCTTTGAAATGATTGATCTGACCAGTGCAGTTTCAAATGACATCCCACAAGCAGAGCCTGTCGTCTGTCATGAATTGTTTGAAGATGTTCCAGAAGGAGACGAGGCAGATACAGTAGAATGGGATCCAGATGATGACCTTGGAGGAGCAGATGGTGATGAGACCGTTGTGATAGTTCAGATCAACAATGAAGATGTCGCACAGGTAAATGAGATCAGGAACGTTTTGGGATAAGGAGGTAGAAATACTAACCCAGGTATTAAAACCAGTAAAAATATACAAATTGAATCAATTTACTGCAAAGTCGTGTAGAATTGTATTAAAAAATAATAATTTTAAAACACTCATTTTATTATATTCAAAACTTAAGTGGAATTTTTTCAGACGGTTTGTGGTTTTTACTAGAAAATAGGTTGATGTAGAATACCTATTTAGAAATACTTTTATGAATTACATTCTGCAGTAATGTTAGACTTTTATCTGCTGTCAATTAATAATGCTTAAATAATCTTTCAGAGTACAGCGCTAGATGGACTACAACTCCCCTTGTCTTCAGTTATCGGCCTGCCTACAACACCTGTGCCGTCCACACATGAGGAAGCAGCGCACACTGCACAGGTGAGACGCATCACTGCACAGGTGAGACGCATCACTGCACAGGTGAGACGCATCACTGCACAGGTGAGACGCATCACTGCACAGGTGAGACGCATCACTGCACAGGTGAGACGCATCACTGCAAGTAACTCTACACACATGCTTTAAACTACTGTAGAACTTTACATAACTAAATGATGTGATATCATTACTCTTTTATGTGTATGTTTTTGTTTTTCTAGCAGGACAGTGGAGGGAATATCTTGCCACAATTTGCCTTCAAATCAATTGGAGAGAGTTCCAAAGCTGAGGCCAGATTTCAAATAGGCTGAATGGCAAGTAGTTCAACAGATCTGGGAGATAGGATTACTAGTCCATGGCGTCATGCCAGGGAGCCTGTCAAAGACTTTCATTTTAGCCTGCATCCATGGAATTGACTGTTGATGGAAACATCCTGTTACAGCCCCAGATGGCCAAGCTTGTGTGCCCATCGGGTAAAGGGGGATCCGTGTGCGCCGGAGCAAGAACGGAGTCAACACAGGGGTCAAAGGGCAATAAGTGTATTGGTGATAACAACAAAGGACACAGACACAGGATACACTCAAATAACAAATACTCAGGAACCAGGCCTAGGGACCTGGTGGAAGTATGCCAAATCAAAAAGAACTTCACAAACCAAAGGAAAAAGGAACACTAAGTTCCCTCTCCCATATAGCAGCGGTGGCAACAAGCGGTTGACCAAAACACACTACTCTATCAAAACGTATATGGGTGGCATACCCCTCTAACCTAGGGTATTTAACAATGAGTTATCTACGTGGTGAAAATGTAAAGAGGCCTCTGTCTCAACTGTCCCGAAGACCTGGACCTTACCTATCCCAACCACCGTAGGGACGTGCAGGCCGTGAGGGTGTCAAACAAAAGAGGGTGAGCTGCATAAAACAGGGAGCCTTTATACACCACAAAAATAGCAGGTGGCGGTGATTGGTGATTAGTGATTGGTGACTGGTGATTGGTGGAGTCCGGATCCTGGTGCTGGAGCAGGGCGGGGCTCTGACCTGAAACAGGGAACAAGGCCCACGTTGCCACCTGAAGGCACCACATGCCATAACACATCCTGATGATCCTCAACTACCTCCCTCCTGTTGAGAGATCAGCTGTTGAGAAAGCTCTCCAGGGAAACCTGGACCAAAGTGATGAAGAGGACTTGCTCGACCTTTTTACAAGGATGGGTTCCCATTGTCTACCTCCAAAGAACAACATGAAGCTTGTCATTCAAACAATGGCTCATAAAGCCATTCTCCAAGAGTCAAAATGTGTTGTTGATTGCTTCTCCACACCCATGGCACTTGTACAGCTGACTTGTTCCAAACAAGGAAAGTGTGTTGTCTCTGTAGGAGTCAAAGAAGGCCACAGGCTAAAGAGTTTCACAGCTGTTGGAAACCACAAAGGTGTTGCTGTCACAGAGAGAACAGGCACCTTTTACCATCTCCAACGTTATGTGAAACATGACCAGATCAAAGCAGAAAAGTTCCTGCCTTTTTGTATTGGTTCCTCTGTCGTACGTGTTGACAGAATGATGGTACGCTTTAATGCTGAAACTGGGCTCAACAGAAGGCCTGTTGCTCATCCCTGTGGAGCTACCGTTGAAGCACCATGTACTAACACTTCTTACCCACATTTACACACTGAGTTTGACAACATCCTGTCCAGCAACTACCTCCAAATGAACTTGAGCCTGATAGTAAAAGGAGTCATTATTTGATATATTGATTTATATTTGATTGAAAAAACATCTGATGCACTAAACCTTTTTGTGAGCAGTCTTACACTGTATTTTCTGTTGGTGCAATAGTACATGTTTCTGTTGGTGCAATAATACAGTTGCAGTTTTCAATGTTTTTAAGTTGACAGCTAATATTGTTTCTTATGCAGCTAAAAAACACTAGTTTGTTTAATGTTATGTCAGTGTTATGCCTTTTTCATTGTTCAGGGAAAAACGTTATGAAAGTTAAAGGTATCTTTTTGAGATCCGGTTTACAAAATCTACAAGCTAATGTGGCCTGTGTTAAATGTGGCCTGAAACACAAACTAATTGTTAATAAAAATGTATTAACTAAAATATCGTGAACTAGTGCTGTTATATTCTACCCCTCTGATGTTCCATTGCTTGGCAACCCCTTGGCAAGCACAAACTGTCAAATCAGTATTTGAGTCATCTTTCAGGTTCATAAAACCTCAACAGGTCTGGTGTCTACATCAACTTTATTAAAATAAACAGATCCAGATATTCAGAAACCAAGGTTGCATGTTTGTTCCTTTTGTTGTTGACCAACAGACCAAATTAAATACAATGAAAAACGGGAACCAGTTCAGTAAATACAATTTACTCAATTTATAGACTTTTTAGTTTGATTCCACTTTTGATAGGCTTTATCTCTAAACAAACACCAGCTGAAGATTATTGTTTTTTGATCCAACCATCAAGCGTAACAGACATCTTTGTCATAAAAAAGGTCATCATTTAATGTAAACAAACAAATATATGTCACGGGCGTACACGGTGTGGATCCAAAAGCACGAATGCAGACACAGTGATAAAGTAAAAAGAGTCTTTACTGAAAAAGCAAGGTCCAACACAAAAAGTCACTCGATGACTGTAAAGCTTAAAGGCAAAATCATGAATCACCAAAAACCTGACGGTGGCGTGACGTGGAACCGGAACGCTGAAGAACTCGGCATAACACAACGAGACAATCTGGCAACGAGACAGTGATGGCCTGGACCTATTTAAGCCAGGAGACATCACCAGGTGCAAACAATAATGACATCACCAGGTGCAAACAATAATGACATAACCAATCACAGGGGGGCGGGAGGAAGACTGACTATAGAAATCAAACCCTGGAACTAAATTATACATCATACATGAATAAACAGAAACTTTTCAGCATAGTTGGCGACGCACAACAATATATAGCATGGATACATTTTACAGGAGATCCCTGTGCATCTGTGTTTAGCATTGAGAAAATCATAAAAAGAAGACTGCAAGGATAATAACAGCTCCACCCACTTTGCAGCTCAACTTACTGGCCCCTGCAACACACAACTAAATATTGTCTTACAAAGATGCACTGATGGCCTCTCTTAGGTGCAGATACACGCTCACAGCCTGATCTGGGATCTGCTGGTGGAGTCAGATGGGACTCCACCGTGATGATATTGCACAGTTCATAAATATCTGGATTGCACGGTGTGGTCAGGTGAAAGACCCATTCATTTTTACACAGTTGAACAGTTCCTCTTCAACTGGAGAAAGGAAGTCTCTTGTCTCATACAGTTCAGGTAATGCATACATTGGGCCGACCGCTGGGGACCTTCATGTTTCTCGATGGCCTGATGGTGTGTGCGTTCCACACTTGTGCAGTGTCATCCAACTCGTCCTGTTAAAAATAATATACAAATACATTGAGGAAAAACTGTACATATTTAAACTTAAATAGAGAATAGACCACTCAATTATAGCATCCACATAACTCCCTCCCCTCCTCCTTTAAATCTTTCCCTCTGCCTCCTCCTCCTCCTCCTCATCCTCTTTAAATCCCCTCTATTCCCACTCCTCCTCACATACACACACTGTAAGTTATTAACTCACCTGGATGAGCCCCATGCAACAAAACTGAAGGATGTTTTTGTCCAGAAACCCTCCATCAAAGAACCCGTTGTCTCTCAGGTCTGCGAACAAGCATAACCAGAACTCCGCGCACTGGCTGCGAAGAAACTCCCACCAATATTCTATTCTTTGATTGGCGGTGCTGGCTCCCTCCAAGTAGCTATCAAGGGTGCCGTCTGGGTGAGCGGGGACGAGGAAATGCTGGAAGCCTCTAACATGGCCATTTTTGGTGCCAAGATCGCCTCTTACGACTCTGGGGCAGCCCCCTAAATGCTGCACTGCTTTCAATGTTATACCCTCTGATCAACTTTGGGTCGCAATTTGTTGTGTAGAAGTTAAGCCAGATCATTTTCCTTGAAAAGCCATCGATACATCCATTGACACATATACCATAAGGCTTCAGTTTATCATACGAGTCCGTGTGCCAGATGAAGTTCGGCCCTGTTGAAAAATAGTTCCGACGTCTGAGACGCCTTGCTTGCCTAAGTGTCACTCCTCTAGGATCCAGCTCCTTCAACACCAAGCGTACATCCTCTTTCCTCACACGTAGTCCATGTTCTCTGGATTTAGCATACATCCACCGGTAACCGTGTAGTTGTCCAGAGTACTGCAGTTGGTTGCTAATGAATTCAACTAGGACCTCCAGGTCAGAGTACGCTGTGCGACGAGAGTGTCCCCTTGATTCTCTTCAGATGTCTCTCGCTTATCTGACAACCGTGCCTGCTGCTAAGCACCGACTTAATTTCTTTATATTTTAGACTAATAAAAATAAAAGTCTATAAACTTCTCCCACGGATGTGTGGCCTCAATTATTGTGGTTGAACTGACCTGGAAGTAGTAGCCTGCCTACGTACATCCATGACGTTGAGCTATATAAACTTTGGCGAGATCTCGCAAACATTTTGCGAGATCTCGCAAAACTACATCTTAAAATTGTCCCATTCTTTGTCCCTTCCTGGGCTCCGTACTCTTGGGCTGACTGAGATTAATCCACGCTTATGTTTTGCTTGACAAAAAAGTGGAATGTACAGATGCCCTTCACCAATAGGTGCAGCGGGAGCGGTATTGGGTGCCCTTCACCGCACCAAAGGAGAGCTGAGCCAGAAGGCAAAGCTCTGGATCTACTGGTCAGTCTTCGTTCCTACCCTCACCTCTGGTCATGAACTATGGGTCACGACTGAAAGAATGAGATCTCGGACACAAGTGAACAAAATGGGTTTCCTCAGCAGGGTGAGAAGATCATCTCCCTTAGGGATAGAGTGAGAAGATCATCTCCCTTAGGGATAGGGTGAGAAGATCATCTCCCTTAGGGATAGGGTGAGAAGATCATCTCCCTTAGGGATAGGGTGAGAAGATCATCTCCCTTAGGGATAGAGTGAGAAGATCATCTCCCTTAGGGATAGGGTGAGAAGATAATCTCCCTTAGGGATAGGGTGAGAAGATCATCTCCCTTAGGGATAGGGTGAGAAGATCATCTCCCTTAGGGATAGGGTGAGAAGATCATCTCCCTTAGGGATAGGGTGAGAAGATAATCTCCCTTAAGGATAGGGTGAGAAGATCATCTCCCTTAGGGATAGGGTGAGAAGATCATCTCCCTTAGGGATAGGGTGAGAAGATGATCTACCTTAGGGATAGGGTGAGAAGATCATCTACCTTAACGATAAGGTGAGAAGACCATCTACCTTAAGGATAGGTCTCTCTCTCTCTCTCTCTCTCTCTCTCTCTCTCTCTCTCTCTCTCTCTCTCACATATCTTTATTTGTTCAGGGAATACAACATTGAAACTACGATTTGGAATATAGCTCAAAACTAAAGTTCATAAAAAAATATGATAAAATAGTGAGAATAATAAGAATAATTAAATGATAACGAATATGGGTTCGCAGGGATCGAGGGAGGATGGCAAGACAGGAGGTTGCATCAAGTGTTAAACTGCATTTACATGTGAAGGCATTTTGGCACCCTTGAATAATAATGGCGGCTTTTATATAGCGCTTTTATCCACAGCGCTTTACAAGTCATGTAAAGTCCTCACATCACCCATTAATACACCGACGGTGGAGTCAGCCATGCTAGGAGACAGCCAGCACGTCAGGAGCAGTTAGGGTTAGGGGGTCTTGCTCAAGGATACCTCCGCAATATATATAACCGCAATAAAGAAGGACACTTTGCAAGAGATTGCCCGGAGGAAAGCCGATTCAACCAGACGCGTGGCCACAGTGATGATCATGATTCCAGCTGACTGGCGGGGGAGGAGCAGAAAGGGGGCGGGTCCACCACAGCTGAGGTCAACCAACAGGGAAGTGACACACGTAGACATGCAGCAACACACACATGAGGGAAGCCATTGACATTAGAAGCACAACACACACCACAACACCACAACACATACCTACTGTATATCTAGAACATATTGATCCAAAAGATGTTGCCTTTTCTATAATTGATTAATATTACAATTTGCAATGGTATTTAATTTGGGAAAATACAACTTGTCAATAACCTGACCCTAACCCTGACTCCAACCACTAACCCTTAAAAAGAGCAATGTTGATATCAATCATGTTAATGAGGTTAATATGTTAATGTTGAAAGATCCGTATGATACTGAGAGGATCGCTAATTTTATACATGTTGAATGTTAGAGTACAAGTAGAATACGTTTGTATCGCACATGAGCTGATATACAACCAAAGAGTATAATAAAATAACAGCTATATAAAATGATAATGTTACTTGCATTGGAGGCAATGCTGTGTTGCTGTTGACAAAGTGATCAAACCTTAAATAGTTAAAATTGACCGGAACCTTTTATGAAAATTCAATTAAAAACCTACTAACCCTAATATGATTGCTTTAAATAGGACAGCACCAATCAAAATATTAAGTAAGACTGTTTATTTCTAAAATATGTAAACAAAGGTGTGACAACTGTTTATGGTACATTTATGTGAGGCTTCTAATACACAAAAAGTATTTGGCTTTGGTCTTAATCACCTGCTTAGGTTTTACAAGAAGAAATAGGGTGGTACTTTATCACAGTGTTATATTTCAGTGTGACATTTTATTTAAAAAAAGGAAAAGAAAATTGTCCAGTATTTGACAAACCTATACAATTATTTCACTGAGAACACCCTTTAACTCATCTGGATTCATGTTATCAGGTTCTATAAGAACTGTTTTAATAATGTTATGATAAAACTTTAAGGTTTGCAATTTTAAGATTAAAAGTTTCACACAATTAGGAAAAGATTTTTTTATAATTTCATTTCTGGATGCTTGGGCAGTGCGTGCTAGCAGACATTTAGGGGGAAATCACTTAAGGTGCTCGTCTAACTGGGACAGGGGGAACCAAGCCGTCCCTGCTTGTCAGTTGTCTGGTTTCTGTATGCACAAGATAAAGCTCCTCTTGTGTTTCTTGGAGGGATAACTCACACACCTTGAGCACATGTTTGGTTTGTTTTGTATTATTTTTGGTTTGTTTTTGTTTTTGTCATTCCTAGATTCGACATCTCAGCAGAAAAACTGAGTTCAGACGGTCAAGCGGTAGCCATTGTGTCAGTTACATAGACAATTCTATCATCACAAACTTGAAGGTAGTATCGACTCAACACTTGGTTTATACGGGTGCGAGATAAAGGAGGGGGTGTGAATGGCCCTAGACAGGAGGCTTTGCCTCAGCATGGTAGTTTCTGTATTATGATAAGTTGACACATGGGAGGGACCATGTGTGAAAAGGAGGGAGGGAGAGAGTGCCCTACACCAATATATTCAAAGGGCATCTCAAATGACTCACAAATTGTTCTCACACACATTTTTTGGGTAATAATGATTACCATAAAGAAGGTCAAAGTGCTGAGGTGAACTGCTTTATTTTTATGTTTGCGTACCTCAGCGTTATGCTATTGTCAACTTCAACAAATGTACACCTTGTAAGTCGCTTTGGATAAAAGCGTCTGCCAAATGTCCTAAATGTAAATGTAGCGCACACACACACACACACACACACACACACACACACACACACACACACACACACACACACACACACACACACACACACACACACACACACACACACACACACACACACACACACACACACACACACACACACACACACACACACACACACACACACACACACACCAACATAGCAGCAAGCTGTGACTAAAAGTCTTTGAAGCAACACCTTTGTGTTCCTGTTTGAATTAGATGTGTGTCTCTGTGGGGGCGGCCCCCTTTCCCCCTGTCTCTCTTCTCTCTCTCTCCTCCCCAGGTGGAATCAGGAGAACCCACCTGAGCAGGCCTGATATGAGGAGAGTCTGCTTCCCCCATGGCTGCTCCACCTGCTGTTCACTCTTTGTTTCTGGTCTTCAGCCTTGCTCAATCCACCATGGTTTCTGACCGTGTGCTTGACCGTTTCATTGGCCTTGTCTCAGTTCCTACTTCCTTCCCCCTCGTTGCGTCCGTTCCTACAATCTGATTGGTTGTGGTCATACGCTAGTGGTCTCCATCTCTGAATGAAGAACCTCCTCTGGTGTCGTGTCCACAGTGATCTTGTGGCACTGGACTATACAGCTCTGTTGACCTAGATACATATAGCTCACTGGACTATACAGCTCTGTTGACCTAGATACATCGAGCTCACTGGACTATACAGCTCTGTTGACCTAGATACATATAGCTCACTGGACTATACAGCTCTGTTGACCTAGATACATCTAGCTCACTGGACTATACAGCTCATTGACCTAGATACATCTAGCTCACTGGACTATACAGCTCTGTTGACCTAGATACATCTAGCTCACTGGACTATACAGCTCTGTTGACCTAGATACATCTAGCTCACTGGACTATACAGCTCTGTTGACCTAGATACATCTAGCTCACTGGACTATACAGCTTGTTGACCTACATACATCTAGCTCAGTCATGAATTCCCCTCCTCACATTCTGCTTCTTACCAGGTTCTGACACCAGCTCTGTGGACCCTGGGGAACAGAATCCAGCTCCTGAGGCCCAACCTCTCAACACAGAGTCAGTATTTGGTGACATCACAACATTTAAATGTTGTGATGTCACCAAATTCGGGGAGGGTGATCATATATTTACAGTACATTGCTGCAATATATCATCACAGAAATATATTTACAGTATAACATCAGTTTTATATTTACAGTATCATCACAGTAATATATTAACAGTATTATTTTAACATTATCACAGTAATATATTAACAGTATTATTTTAACATCATCACTGTTGTGATTCCAGCATCACACCACTCTCCTCTCCAGCTCCTCTGCCCCCCCCTCTCTGCCCCCTGGAGGAACCCTCCGTCCCAGAGGACAGTCGTCTCCTCAGCACACCTGCTCCCTATTCCCAATCAGGCTCCCTGTTCAGAGCTCCCCGGTTGTCTTTAGATAACTCTGTCAATCAAAAATAAATGAATAATAATAATAAAAAATGAATAATAAATATTTTCCTTATGTCTGGTTGTTAGTTTAGGGTATTCAGTTGAGTTAAGTTCATAGGTTATAAGTGAGAGGTACGGTTTCTAAGTCAGCCTCATAGGTTGTTAGGTTTATAGCCTAAGTCTTCTGGGTTTTGAACAGATAAATACAAACAAATGATTCTTAAAACTCCTTAAAACACTTTATTTTAATAGAATAGAGATGAACAATAATATTCAATAGAAATTAGATGTTTGGTTTGTATCTACACTTTTTTCTAAAGAATATTTGTTGCCTTAATGCACAGGTTAGTGGAGATAGACAGGTTAGTGGAGATAGACAGGTTAGTGGAGATAGACAGGGAGTGGAGATAGACAGGTTAGTGGAGATAGACAGGTTAGTGGAGATAGACAGGAGAGTGGAGATAGACAGGTTAGTGGAGATAGACAGGTTAGTGGAGATAGACAGGAGAGTGGAGATAGACAGGTTAGTGGAGATAGACAGGAGAGTGGAGATAGACAGGTGAGTGGAGATAGACAGGTAGTGGAGATAGACAGGGTAGTGGAGATAGACAGGTTAGTGGAGATAGACAGGTTAGTGGAGATAGACAGGAGAGTGGAGATAGACAGGTTAGTGGAGATAGACAGGTTAGTGGAGATAGACAGGAGAGTGGAGATAGATATTGCCTTCGAAACACAAAACGCCCATAAAGTAGCTCAAACACATGTCGCGTCAACATTAAATTAACATATATGGTTCAGTCTTACCAATAAATACTTAAAACCCGACGTGTTAAATACAAATAATAACACACACAATGATATTAATAACTTAAACAAAGTAATTGCAGTAGTACAGCGCTCGGGAAACCTCCTTACCTTCGAAACACAAAAGGTAACATCACCTACGGTGGCTGCGGAGCGTCAAACAGGCACTACGGAAAATCATAAGCAACAAAATAGCACATTAACGCCCCCTACTGGCAACATAACTCACTCCCTTACATCTATATCAGAGAAGACTCATCCATTAAAGAAAGAGGGGACCATCCTCCCTAAAATCTCTGAGAAAAATGTACTTTTTTTGTTGTTGTACATTTTACAGATTCATCTTTGAAAATACTGATAATATTACTATTTTAACACTTCTAAGGCACAACAATCATGTCCTCTTGTCAAAATACCAACAGCGCCCCCTACCGCAGTGGAAAACGACTGTACGGAGGTCCGTCCTCCCCAAGCTCCCCATTGAAGTCCATTAGAAAACTGCTGGACCCGAGCGGCCGCTGAGTCCTGGTTTTTAACACGAGTGTACGGCAGTAAGTGGGGAGTTTGGGGAGCACGCAAGGATCCATCTTGTGTCAATCATTAATTCTGCGTCCCAGAAAACTCATTAGTCGAATATTTCAGACTTGAAACTTCGAGTTACGACCTCAAAGCGCTCCAGAAGTTAACAGAAAGCATGGCTGACCGTGACAAGGTAGTTATTCTTTGAATAGCGATTAGACAATTGACGTGATTGACGTGCATAACTGATTTTACTAAATAATATGTCGTATTTTAACCAAGGTAAGTATACTTTACACAAAAAACACTTCTCCCTCAAATCTCACTAAATTTCAATTCCGTTCGGTTTGTTTGGTAGAACTAGCCACTGTGCATAGAACGATTCACTTCTATTCCGATTTTTATCATGAAATAGCTATTTTTCATCAAAACAATGCTTCTTTCCCCTCAGATCACAATCAATTTCAATTCAGTTTGGCTTGTCTGCTAAAATGAGCCACTAATACTCAAAGTGTATAGTGAGGCCAGATGAGCGACTGAGTCATTGACGCTATCTTTATAGGAGGCCTTTATTGTCATGTGAAGAACAGAATCCATTCCCACCCGTCATTCCCACAAGCCGCCCAGGCTAAACGTACTTCTGTGGTCAGACCAGTGGCGAACCATTTCTATCACAACTGGACCTTCTGTAGACCACCCCCCCAATGTTCACTTAAAGACCGAATCACATTCTCCTGTCCTTCTGGATTCATTTTTCGATAACCCGGTCATAAAGCTGATCACTGGTTTTCAACATTATCTTCACCTGTTGCCATTTTGACGTAACAAACCAATACAACTTCAAATGAATTGCTACGTAGCACTAAGCTAGATCCTCTGTCTCGAGCCAGTGAACTAACGGGACCTTCTAGCGTACCATGGTACCGTGGGGAAATCTGAAAGAATACGCCCATTGGCTACAAACCAATATATGATTGGTTGATCAAATTGTCAATCCAAACGTACACTCTCATTCAGTTTAAGGGCCAAGGCATTCGCGAGTACTTGCATTTTTTTTCTAACACAAAACCACTCAAGTGCGTAGTGCATGGACCGAGAAAGACAAACAAATCAACGTAACACTGTAATATAACAGATAACAACACAGATACGATTCTCACTTATTCATTGTATTTCAATTGTATTCAATTGTATTAATACAATTATTTTTTTGTTTCATCTGAAACAAAACACCACTATTCTCCAGGGTCCTCTCTGAATACCTTGAAGGCCCTGATGCTTCACCTCTGGGTCCTCTCTGAATACCTTGAAGGCCCTGATGCTTCACCTCTGGGTCAGACCATCTCTTAAACATTTAACAACAACACCTTTCACACCACTCATTGCCAACTATATCTCAAAAGGGCACCTTTTAAAATTCTAGTAAGCTTTAATCAGTGCTTACTCCCAGGGAAACGGACAATTCAAAATAAGATCTTATCTTTGTCTAGCCTATTTATCCTCGACAAAACTGAGCTCAATTTAAGATCAGTATGAGATTTTGACCATTTCTTTTAATTCAGCTTCAAAGAAATTGACGTCTTCTTGTCTCACCCCAATCTCAATTCAAAATCAATGATTTCTCTCACTGCACTGATCTTTATTTTGTCTGAAATAATCAGCTCTTGAGATAGCAGTAAGATCTAAACTTGATTGGCTAATACAGCGGTTCTCAAACTGTGGTCCGCGGACCACTGGTGGTCCGCGGAGGTACTGCAGGTGGTCCGTGGAAAAAAGCTGAATAAAATCCACTTTTTACTATCAAGGATTTTCTGAGACCACTTCATATGTGACTTGCTCCATCGAATATATTTGAATAGTAATACATATAAAATCATTGCCAGTGTTATCAGTTGCAAGTGTGTATTTGTTGTAAAAATGACGAAAACAGCCTTTGTGTGAGTGAAAGATGAAAACAAACTCTCACGGACCCTGCCCAGTGGCGTTGCGCAATATTTCGGGGCTCCCCCGCAGGTCGGACCATGGGGCCACGCCCCCTCCCCTAAATCAATAAGAGTGACATGGGATAGACATCGCGGCCACTTTTTTTAAATGTTAATTTTTTCAGGCATCTTTTGTAAACAGTATAGGTCAGTAGGAACTCATGCGTAAACTGTTGTACGGTGTTGTCGATCGTGAAGTCCAACGGGGGGGGGGAGGGTTGTCGCAATCGTGAAGTCCAACGGGGGGGGGGGGAGGGTTGTCGCAATCGTGAAGTCCAACGGGGGGGGGGGGAGGGTTGTCGCAATCGTGAAGTCCAACGGGGGGGGGGAGGGTTGTCGTAATCGTGAAGTCCAACGGGGGGGGGGTGGGTTGTCGCAATCGTGAAGTCCAACGGGGGGGGGGAGGGTTGTCGTAATCGTGAAGTCCAACGGGGGGGGGGAGGGTTGTCGCAATCGTGAAGTCCAACGGGGGGGGGGAGGGTTGTCGCAATCGTGAAGTCCAAGGGGGGGGGGGGTCAGGGCGCCCTCTGCGCCCTGTTCCCGTTACGAAATCTAAGAGGATAGCCTACAGTGGGGGTGGGGGCCTCCTAAGCTCCGGGGCTCCCCCGCAACGCGGGGGCTGCAGGGGCCTCCGCTACGCCACTGACCCTGCCGTGTTACTTATGATTAATATAGGCCTTACATTCATAATTTCAGCCGGAGGGAGGGGGGGCTGCGCTGCGGAAGAGCAGAGTGCAAGTGAGAGCTCTCATTTTCCCACGTGTGCGTGCAACACCACAAACATGGATCGGTGGCTAGCATCAGGTGGTCTGAAGAGAAAAGATGTTAACGTTAATGAAGATCATGAGAGTGAGTCGGAGGCATCTGCAAGCCAGATTCCACGAAAAAAAACAAAGAAAGTGAAGATTAAGCGAAAATACAATGTGAAATACTTAGAACTGGGATTTACAAACACAGGCACCGAAGATGAGCCTTTGCCATTATGCATTCTGTGCTACATGACACTGGCTAACGAGAGCCTAAAACCAGCTAATCTTCGCCGTCACCTTGAGACAAAGCATGGAGAGTTGAAGTCCAAGCCAGTTGAGTTTTTTAAAAACAAGCTCCAAGAATTTCACAGTAGCAAGAACATCATGGAATCCACATCTACAGGTAGCAACAATGCTAAAGCAGTGGAAGTCTCATACAGATTGTCAAGAATTATCGCAAAAAATGGGAATGCGCATCCATCGATACCTCGGTATGCGGCATGCAAGCAAATGGACTTGATTCCATTGTCAGACAGCACCGTACAGCGCAGAATTGAGGAAATGGCCAGCAATGTGAATGACCAGCTAATAGCGCGGATAAAAGCCAGTCGATTTTTTGCACTACAGTTGGATGAATCAACTGACATAGCTAACCTTGCCAACCTGCTCTCATACGTAAGGTATGAACACAACGGAGAAATAGAGGAGGACTTTCTCTTTTGTAAATGTTTGCCAACACGCACAACTGCAGAGGCACTTTTTGACATGTTGAACAGTTTCATAACGGAACATAGGATTGATTGGTCAAAATGCGTGGGCATTAGCACAGACGGGGCAGCAGCCATGTTAGGCCGACACAGTGGGCTTGTTAAACGTGTACAAGCAGTGGCTCCACAAACTAAATCAATCCACTGCAGCATCCACAGGGAGGCTCTCGCAGCCAAAAAAATGCCTCCTGATCTCAAAACTGTTCTGGATGAAGCAGTACGAACGGTCAATTTTATCAAGGCCCGTCCACTGAATGCCCGGTTGTTTGCCGTTTTATGCGATGAGATGGGCAGTGATCACCGGCAATTACTTCTGCACACCGAGGTCCGGTGGCTATCGAGAGGAAAGGTGCTTGCGCGGCTCTACGAGTTGCGCGATGAAGTGAGAATGTTTTTACTTGACTCAAAATTTGAACTTTCAGATCGCTTCAGTGATGCCCCGTGGCTTGCCAAGTTGGCATACCTGGCAGATATTTTTGAGCATTTGAATGGACTCAATCGGAGTCTTCAGGGGAAGTCAGTGACACTTTTTCACGTGCAAGACAAAGTTGAAGCTACAATCAAGAAGATGGAGATATGGGCCAGGCGCCTGGAGCAGTCAAACTATGACTCGTTTGCAAACCTATCCGATTTTTTGGACACCGCGGAAATGCAACTTCCAAATAATGTGAAAAATGATGTCAGGGAGCACTTGCACAGTTTGAAAACACAGCTACGGATGTACTTCCCTATCCCTGACACAACTGCGAACTGGATCAGAAATCCATTTGCGACCCTGGACGATGACATCCTCGCAAACTTAACGGCCAGAGAGCAAGACAGCCTTGTTGAACTGTCCTGTGACAGTGATTTAAAAGTGGATTTTTCTCAGAGATGCCTGCCTGCCTTTTGGCTAAAAGCTGCTTCAGAATACCCAGAGCTGTCCGACAAGGCCTTGATGTTTCTTATGCCCTTTCCTACCACTTACCTCTGTGAGTCGGGATTTTCATCACTGGTCTCGTTGAAGACAAAATATCGGAACAGACTTAACATTGAACCAGATCTCAGATTGAAGCTGTCATCGCTGGAACCTGACATCCAGATGTTGACGTCTGCGAAGCAACATCATCCATCTCATTAGCTGAGTGATAAGGTTAGCTTGGACTTGCTGTGCGTGTGCGTTGTTTTGAGTTTAATTAGCCTATAATTGCACAAAATCTGTTATTTTATTTATTATTTCCTTATTACACACGTTTATGTAAATTTATTTTATATTCAGTGTGATTGATAAGATTATTTGTTTCCACTGGACTTGCTGTGCGTGTGTAACATGGTTGTTTTGAGTTTAATTAGCCTATAATTGCACAAAATCTGTTATTTTATTTATTATTTCCTTATTGTACACGGATACAATCGGATGTTGAAAGAGCTGAAGCTGCAGTTCATGTTCACTGATGCAGCTGTTATGTTCTATGAGTGGATGCAGATTTGAATATATGGTCAAGGACCAAAAGAAAAAAAGAAGTTGTCCGCCGTCCTCTTTGAGAAACAGACACAACGCAGACAGACACCGGTCACACGTGCAACAAAAGTATCAGATAGGCTTCAATTTACTTTTGATTGTCTATAATTAACTATAAAAAAATATCTGCGTTTTAACACTACGTTTATATGTACTTATTTTTACGGTTTGCATATGAGGTGGTCCGCGAAAATCCTTGATGATAAATAGTGGTCCGCAGAAACAAAAAGTTTGAGAACCCCTGGGCTAATACATTTCTCAAACAGATCTTAGATGTATCTATTTGTTTGCTCCTTACTTCTAAGGTTTAGGATACCAGGTCAGACTTCAGTAATCTCTAAATAAGAGCTGATTTGTTTCTGATAAGACGAAGAAGAGACGGTTGTAAGCAGCACAATATCCCTCTGGCTCACTAGTTACACAACATCTCGGCCCATTGACCACTCATCTGACCCTATTCATTATTCTTAATTAGCGCTACACCAAAGACTGAGGCTGATATTGTTGAGATATATCACCCTATCTGTATGTATGTATGTCTCTCTCTCCCTCTCCCTCTATCTCGGTCTCTCTCTCTCTCTCTCTCTCTCTCTCTCTCTCTCTCTCTCTCTCTCTCTCTCTCTCTCTCTCTCTCTCTCTCTCTCTCTCTCTCTCACAGCTATACGGTCGTAATATAATAATCTCCGTCTCATTTGAATGATTACATTGGCCTATACTTCCATCACATACATATACACGTCATATACACACGTCATATAAAACAACACATTATTATACCGTTAGTCAGTTACAAATCAGCAGCGCCGCTGACTGCTACTGAAAACTTAATCAGCGTTAGGGTGACCCCACTACTCCTCCTCCACATCCTCCTCCTCCTCCTCCTCCCCTCCTCCTCTTCCCCTCCTCCACCTCCACCTCCACCTCCACCTCCACCTCCACCTCCACCTCCACCTCCACCTCCACCTCCACCTCCACCTCCACCTCCTCCTCCTCTTCCCCCTTCCCCCTCCTCTTCCCCCCCTCCTCCTCTTCCCCCTTCCCCTCCTCCCCCTCCTCCTCCTCCTCCTCCTCCTCCTCCTCCTCCTCCTCCTCCTCGTAATCCTCATCCTCATGTCTCCAGAAACTAATACCTAAAGTAAAGTACATACGTGAACACGCCCACTAAACTCAGATTCAGATTTAGATGTGGTTTGTTTGTCAAATGTTTGAGGTGCAGCGTACAGCGTCCAATGTGAAGTGAAGTGTTATCAACAGCTCTGAAGAGCTGCTCAAAAGTACACAACATTTTTACAAAATGACAACAAAAAACAATTACACAAATAATAATTGCAGAATAAAGATAAATGAATATGAATATAACAGTATACAAAGTGTGTCGTTTTGTGCAGGTGGTCGAGTTGTTGTGGAAGGCGGTGTGTGTGTGTGTGTGTGTGTGTGTGTGTGTGTGTGTGTGTGTGTGTGTGTGTTCCATGCTGTCCGTCAGGTCCAAGTCCCACCGGCAGAGGGCAACAGTGCCCACGGAATATTGACTTCATTCATTCACTTGGACTAAGACATTTTGTAGCTATCCTCACGGTCACTCTTTGCAAACAAAAAATAATCAATTAAAAAATATATATACAAAAAATGTTATAAAAAATGTTAAAATGTAAAAACTTAACTAAATAAAAAAGGTAAAAAAAGGTATCAAATATCTCGTTCTTTACCATTCATGACCTCATCGTATGTGTACTAAACAAAAACAAAACCAATACACACCAGGCCTTCATTATCAGCCCTCAGCTTCTAGGTGAGCGCTGGTTTTTAGACGACATTTTCCCTTATTTTCATTCCGCACAATTGGTTTTATACGCTAATAGTGCATAAAAATACACTACAGTTGCATTTCGTTTAAGAAATTACACAAGTGACTACTGCCGTCTTTTAATGAGACCATGCGGTCTCTCTCTCTCTCTCTCCCCCCTCCCCTCTCTCTTTCTCTCCGCTCTCTCTCTCCCCCCCTCCCCTCTCTCTTTCTCTCCCCTCTCTCTTTCTCTCCGCTCTCTCTCTCCCCCCCTCCCCTCTCTCGCTCTCCCCCCCCCTTCCCTTCTCTCGCTCTCTCCCCTCTCTCTCTCTCCCCCCCCTCGTCTCTATCTTTCTCTCCGCTCTCTCCCCCCCCTCTCCTCTCTCCTCTCTCGCTCTCTCCTCTCTCTCTCTCTCTCTCTCTCTCTCTCTCTCTCTCTCTCTCTCTCTCTCTCTCTCTCTCTCTCTCTCTCTCTCTCTCTCTCTCTCTCTCTCTCTCTCTCTCTCTCGCACACGGGTTTCCACCCCCCCCCCCCCCCCCAACCCAAAAAACAACCCAAATGCGCAGCAGCGTTTCGTTTTATAAACCAAAGTCCGTCGTGTGTTCTGGACGCCATCCACCGTTTTTGGAGATCAAACGGTTACAACACACACCTGGCTGGGGGGGGGGGGGGGGGGGGGACCTCACCGCTGCTCCCCGGGACTGAGACTTAACAACACTGCGTTAACTCTGCCCCGTGGGGGAGAGGGAGAGAGAGAGAGAGAGAGAGAGAGAGAGAGAGAGAGAGAGAGAGAGAGAGAGAGAGAGAGAGAGAGAGAGAGAGAGAGAGAGAGAGAGAGAGAGAGAGAGAGAGAGAGGGGGGGAGAGTGAGGGAGAGAGAGAGAGAGAGAGAGAGAGAGAGAGAGAGAGAGAGAGAGAGAGAGAGAGGGGGGGGGGGTGGAGAGAGAGAGAGAGAGAGAGAGAGAGAGAGAGAGAGAGAGAGAGAGAGAGAGAGAGAGAGAGAGAGAGAGAGAGAGAGAGAGAGAGAGGGGGGCAGAGTGAGGGAGAGAGAGAGAGAGAGAGAGAGAGAGAGAGAGAGAGAGAGAGAGAGAGAGAGAGAGAGAGAGAGAGAGAGAGAGAGAGAGAGAGAGAGAGAGAGAGATCTCAGATCCATGGATATGACGGCGCTAAGAGGGATGCTGCTGTTGCTTTGTTGTCACGGAGTGTCCTCAGGTAACACCGCTTACCTCTCACTTTGGATTGATTTAAAACACACTTCAACCAATGCTGGTTTCGTGTCCAAGAGACGCTGTTTTAGTTACTTCATTAATCCATAACACCATTCATCGTTTACTTGGAATATTTAAACATATATCAGAATATTTATTCGTATATATATCTATAGATATAGATATATATCTATATATCTATATCTATATCTATATCTAGACGCACACACACACACAAACACACACACACACACACACACACACACACACACACACACACACACACACACACACACACACACACCACACACACACACACACACACACACACACACACACACACACACACACCCCGAGCAGTGTACTCTTCTTTCCGGTGGTTAACCAGATACGTGACAAACGGTGTCCCCTCCTCTCCTCTCTGTTATTGTGGTGAACCGGCTGCTCAACGTCTAAACAGAGACAGCCTCAGTTCACACCATTTACCCAAACACAAACTCCTCCGCAAGTCTTGTGTGAGGCTGATGAGGAGGATGAAGGTCCCTGGTTTCCTGTTCTCAGGGGCAGCGCGTATGTCTGCAGTTTGCACTTTGACAAGGAGAGCAATGTATAATGTATATTTTATTACATTGATTTATATATACATATTGCTCTTTTCTGTGCCGATATTTTGCATTTTATAAATTGCATTTTTATTTCTATTTTTTAACTTTATTCTATTTTTATTCTATTTTTATCTACTGCTGTCTGTCGTCGGGTATTGCACATACGATTTTCACATCACTGCTTTATACTCAGACAATAAACTTGACTTTATATACGTCTCGAAAAGTGGGCGGAATAGGCTAATAATGTCGGGTATGTGTGTGATTAAAAGCACTGGTCCTGACCCCCACACACACTCCATCTCTCATCCGAATAGAGCCACATAATGTCGGGTAAGTGTGTGAGTAAAAGCACTGGTCCTGACCCCCACACACACTCCATCTCTCATCCGAATAGAGCCACATAATGTCGGGTAAGTGTGTGAGTAAAAGCACTGGTCCTGACCCCCACACACACTCCATCTCTCATCCGAATAGAGCCACATAATGTCGGGTATGTGTGTGAGTAAAAGCACTGGTCCTGACCCCCACACACACTCCATCTCTCATCCGAATAGAGCCACATAATGTCGGGTAAGTGTGTGATTAATAGCACTGGTCCCAAGTAGGGCTGGGCGATACGGACCAAAACCCGGTATTTTTAGGCTGCATCGCGATATACAATGTCGGGGAATTGTATGATTTGGATTTAGACTTCTTCACTGTAGTGTTCATTCACTAGTTGAACCGCATCGTCTGGACCGACTTTTGGAAGGTTATGCAGAGTTTGTGGCTGTTGGTTTGGTGGATGAAGTTCAGATGTTTCACTATGACAGCAACAGCCAGAGAGCAGAACCCAGACAGGTGTGGATGGAGCAGGTCACCAGAGACAGACCAGACTACTGGGAGAGAGAAACTGAAAACTTTTTGGCTTCCCAGCGTTCCTTCAAATTCGGCATTGAGAACAATAAGAAGCGCTTTAACCAGACAGGAGGTACGTTTATATCTAATGTCTTAACTCTCAACATGAAGATATCATTCTAATGTCAGAATAAATAAATACACACATGTACACAAACACCTATACAAATACACATATTATAATAGAATAAGTACATGAACACAAATACAAAACATGACTATAGAATCAGACTTGAGTACTCAGTGTAGCTGTACTCAGTGTAGAAGTACTCAGTGAAGCAGTACTCAGTGTAGAAGTACTCAGTGAAGCAGTACTCAGTGTAGAAGTACTCAGTGTAGCAGTACTCATTGTAGCAGTACTCAGTGTACAAGTACTCAGTGTAGCAGTACTCAGTGTACAAGTACTCAGTGTACAAGTACTCAGTGTAGCAGTACTCAGTGTACACATACTCAGTGTAGAAGTATTCCGTGTAGCAGTACACAGTTTATAAGTACTCAGTGTACAAGTAATCAGTGTACAAGTACTCAGTGAAGCAGTACTCAGTGTACAAGTACTCAGTGTACAAGTACTCAGTGTACAAGTACTCAGTGTACAAGTCCTCAGTGTAGCAGTACTCAGTGTACACATACTCAGTGTAGAAGTATTCCGTGTAGCAGTACACAGTTTATAAGTACTCAGTGTACAAGTAATCAGTGTACAAGTACTCAGTGAAGCAGTACTCAGTGTACAAGTACTCAGTGTACAAGTACTCAGTGTAGAAGTATTCAGTGTAGCAGTACTCAGTGTAGCAGTACTCAGTGTATAATAACTCAGTGTACAAGTTCTCAGTGTAGAAGTATTCAGGGTAGCAGTACTCAGTGTATAAGTACTCAGTGTAAAAGTACTCAGTGTAGAAGTATTCAAAGTATTGGTGTATAGATTCAGTCTAAAAGAACACATATTCTCTTATTGAAATCAGTTTGAATGATCCAGCCCAGAGAATTAAACATATCAATCCCACAGTCAAACAAGAACATGCAATGTGATTCTTTTCACTCCTGCGTTATTCTGGAAAATAGAAGAACGATTAATAGGTGGTCCAGAAAACGAAAGAGAGGATTGATAGCCTAAATTCAGCCTAAAGTGCTTAGAATCTAAGTGATTAACTCCTGAAAGATAAACCAAAAAGGAATTCTACAGTGAATTGATCAGGGCGCCAATCGTAGGTCGGCGTTTGGGACCGATCAACGGCCGACTGCCCGGCCCTTAGCCTACAGCCACCAGACTGAGGGGAGGGACAGCTGGTCGGGGTCCCGGGGACCGGCACGCAGCGTCGCCGAAGCGGACGCGCGGTGAGTCCCCAGCCCGCTCATGACGGGGTCCTGGAGCATGGTCTCCACCAGGCCAATTAAGGGCGGAGGGACGATGCTTGAAGTGAATGGGATGTCCCCATCTACATTTTCAGTGCACGCGATTCGCACAACGAGAAAAGTCCATAAGGCGAAGACTAGACGGCGTAGCCTAGAAGAAATAGTACATGTGCAACATTGTTTGCTGGAGTTAGAAGTTCTCCTGGAGACGTGACGTCAGAGCCTTCTTGGATTCCTATTGGTCCTTGTCCTTCCTGAGCGTCTTGTCGACAGGTTTCCTGGTCGTCAGATACCGGAGTGTGAGTCTCGTCTCTGTTGGTTCTCTCATGAATGTTCTTCAAGAGTTCTTCTAGATCCATGGATATGACGGCGCTAAGAGGGATGCTGCTGTTGCTTTGTTGTCACGGAGTGTCCTCAGGTAACACCGCTTACCTCTCACTTTGGATTGATTTAAAACACACTTCAAGTTGAAGTGTGTTTAAATCAATCCATCCGTCTCTTGGACACGAAACCAGCATGGTTGAAGTCTTCAACCAATGCTGGTTTCGTGTCCAAGAGACGGTGTTTTAATTACTTCATTAATCCATAACACCATTCATTCATATTTAAACATATCAGAATATTTATTATTTATTATTATATATATATTTATTTATTTATTAGTATATATATATCTATATCTATATATTGTGGGTTCAAACTGTCAAAACGAAACTAGTCTACGACGCGTCTGATGGCGTCGTTTATAAATGTACAATCTATTATCGATCAACTACAACACATGTCCACTTTTAGTTCACTTTTAATCATAAGTATTCAATATACTCTCAGAGAAATGTTATTATCAGCTTCATCACCGTTCTTGTTGAATCCTAAACAGACGCACACACACACACACACACACACACACACACACACACACACACACACACACACACACACACACACACACACACACACACACACACACACACACACACACACACACACACCCCCGAGCAGTGTACTCTTCCTTCCGGTGGTTAACCAGATACGTGACAAACTGTGTCCCCTCCTCTCCTCTCGGTTATTGTGGTGAACCAAGCACGCGCAAGCGCACGCGCACGCGCAAGCGCCGTATTAACCTGTCTGTCTACAGTGATGTACAGTATTAACCTGTCTGTCTGTCTACAGTGATGTACAGTATGTAACCTGTCTGTCTGTCTACAGAGATCCACTCTCTGAAGTATTTCTACACAGGATTGTCTGGATTCTCAAACTTCCCAGAGTTTGTGGCTGTTGCTTTGGTGGATGAAGTTCAGATCTATCACTATGACAACAACAGCCAGAGAGCAGAACCCAGACAGGTGTGGATGGAGCAGATCACCAGAGACCACCCAGACTACTGGGAGAGGAAGCACTGGAAAGTTGTTGGATTACCAGCGTGTCTTCAAAGTCAGCATTGAGAATATGAAGAAAGCTTTAACCAGACAGGAGGTACGTTTATATCTAATGTCTTAACTCTCAACATGAAGATATCATTCTAATGTTAGAATAAATAAATACACACATGTACACAAACACCTATACAAATACTCATATTATAATAGAATAAGTACATGTACACAAACACCAATACAAATACACATTATATAGAATAAGTACTGACACAATACAAACAGACTATAGAATCAGACTGGACATGATGTTCATGTAGTACTCAGTGTAGCAGGACTCAGTGTAGCAGTACTCAGTGTAGTAGTAGTACTCAGTGTACAAGTACTGATTGTAGCAGTACTCAGTGTAGTAGTAGTACTCTGTGTAGAAGTACTCAGTGTAGAAGTACTCAGTGTAGAAGTAGTACTCAGTGTAGTAGTACTCAGTGTAGAAGTACTGATTGTAGCAGTACTCAGTGTAGGCAGTACTCAGTGTAGTAGTAGTACTCAGTGTACAAGTACTGATTGTAGCAGTACTCAGTGTAGCAGTAGTACTCTGTGTAGAAGTACTCAGTGTAGAAGTACTCAGTGTAGAAGTAGTACTCAGTGTAGAAGTACTCATTGTAGTAGTACTCAGTGTAGTAATAGTACTCAGTGTAGAAGTACTCAGGCAAAACAAATACAATTGACCTCACAGATAAAGTAACATGATAAATACTAGATGAAGAACAAACAAAGTGATTTATTTAGTCTCTCTCTCTCTCTATCTCTCTCTCTCTCTCTCTCTCTCTCTCTCTCTCTCTCTCCTCTCTCTCTCTCTCTCGCTCTCTCTCTCTCTCTCTCTCTCTCTCTCTCTCTCTCTCTCCTCTCTCTCTCTCTCTCTCTCTCTCTCTCTCTCTCTCTCTCAGGTTCCCATGTATATCAGTAGGATGTATGGTTGTGAGTGGGATGATGAGGATGGTGATACTGGTGGTTATGACCAGTATGGTTATGATGGGGAGGACTTCATATCCTTTGACCTGGAGACCCTGACATGGATCGCTCATAAACCACAGGCTGTACTGCACCAAACTGAGCTGGGATCAGAATAGAGCTGGATATTGAAAAGAAGAAGAACTCCTCACTAAGGTGTGTGTTGATTGGCTGAAGAAGTACCTGGACTATGGGAAGAGCACTCTGCAGAGAACAGGTAGAGTCACATGACCAGGTGGGCGTCGACAGACACATGTCTCTGAGTCCCTGGTGTTTAAACTGGAACACTACAGGGAGGACCAGGAACAGACAGAACATCTCTCTCTCTCTCTCTCTCTCTCTCTCTCTCTCTCTCTCTCCTCTCTCTCTCTCTCTCTCTCTCTCTCTCTCTCTCTCTCTCTCTCTCTCTCTCTGTCTTTCACACACCCTCTTTCTCTCTCTCTCTCTCTCTCTCTCTGCTCTCTCTCTCTCTCTCTCTCTCTCTCTCTCTCTCTCTCTCTCTCTCTCTCTCTCTCTCTCTCTCTCTCTCTCTCTCTCTCTCTCTCTGCGCATGCGTGTGTTTCGGAGCGAGTGTTTGGGAGCGAGGTGGTATGTATGAGTGAGCGGTTTTGCGTGAGTTAAAACGTTCTGAAAGTGATTTCTATCTTTGTTCTGTGTGTCTATATATATGTACGTTTTGTTTGTCAGTGTTGTTAGTTGAGTGTTTGGTGTGTTTTGGAGCGAGTAGCGGCCACCAGCTCTGCTGGTCGGCACGCCGCCCGCAGCTATGGGTTTGGAGCGTCTGACGCGCAGACACGCTGTAAAGCTCTCCCCCGGACCGAACTGCACCGTGGAAGAGTGTAGTTTAGCCGTCGGAGCTGTTGTGGGTCACGACGGTGTGAAATCTGCATCGCGGCATGAACAATGCAGTTGTAATTTTTGTTGGATTGTGTGGATAAAGTGGATTGGATTGCGGAGCTGGGTAGTGGTAATTCACGACTCCTTTATCCCCGTGTTTCCACTAGTAAATCCAGCAAAAAGGATAATTATATCCAACGTTCCTCCTTTTATCAGGAATGAGGCTCTGGAAAGAGAGCTGCTTAGACCGGTCAGGTAGTTTCCCCGTGAAAGGGATTTCTCTGGGATGTAACATCCCCTCTGCTTTAAAGCATGTGGTATCTTTCAGAAGACAGGTTTTCATGATTTTGAATGATGAAAAAAGTGATTTGAATGTATCCATGAACTTTAGAGTGGATGACTTTGATTATAATTGTTTATGTAACTTCAGACACAATGAAATGTTTTGGGTGTGGGATGGAAGGCCACATGCTTAGGTCCTGTCCCATAATAAGAGGCCTGGGCCACTGACCAAACACCGCCATCACCCAGGGCAGGCCCAAGTGGCTCAAGCACCAACAAGGGTGGAGAGAGAACCTCTGGGAGGAAAGGGACAGGAGAAGGTCTGGTGGAGAAGACAGGACAAGGTCAGAAGGTGCAGGGGGAGGGGAGAGGCCTGGATGAGGGTGTAGGACAGGATAGGCAGGTGCAGGAGGAGAGGAGAGGCCTGGCAGAGGAGATAGGAAATGGTGAGCAGGGGGAGGGGAGAGACCTGGTAGAGGGGGCAGAACAGGGTGAGCAGGGGGAGGGGAGAGACCTGGTAGAGGGGGCAGGACAGGGTGAGCGGTGCAGGAGGAACGGAGAGGTCTGGTAGTGGAGGCAGGATTAAATGTGAATGTTAATGGGGGGAAAAATGGCTACAAAGGGGAAAGCGAAGGCTGTTGAGAAGGTCACTGGGGTCGAGGAGGGGGAAGAAGTGGGAGGTCAAGAAGGCAGGGGTCAGAGGTGAAGAAAGAACCAGACTAGGCAAACGGGCTGGACTAGCTACTGAAGAAGCAGAGTGTATCATAAATGAGGAGGTAATGGAACTTGATGCTGATGGTACCAAAACTGCCCAAAAAAGGAAGACCGAGGTCAGTCAATCTGACTCTAGAGCAGGTTGACAATGACAGTGAAGACTCTGACTTCAGTGATGATGTGGAGTCTCTGCCTCCCACTCAGTCTCAGGCTGACGGGAGGAATGACGGGATTTATTCCTTAACTAGAATAAAAAGTTTTCTACAGGATACTAAAGGTTCAAGGGCAGTTAAGGTGGAAAGTTTTTTCCCTGACGTAAAGCTATTTGTTGAGTCCGCTAAGTGGCTAATGAGACGCAATGACATGAACGAAGAAGGTTTCTCTGTTCAGGAGATTTTATCGTTTAAGGAAACATATTTCAAAGGTCAAGACCAAAAATCTCCAATGAGGGTTAAGGTATCTGGTCTCTTTTTAGTACTTTATGTCCTGCAGTTTGGTTATTTTCTCATGGCAGAGGGGTGCAACCTTTCGACTCCAGTTCATCCAGAGACTTTTTATGGACCGAAGGACTTGGTGTGGAGGCCGGTGGCTTGTGCCATACTGCAACAGCCTGGAGGTCTGGGACTGTCAAATTCTCTGCTTCAATGGATTTTAGTTTGTTCGAGAACGGACCGCTGGATTACTCGAAGTCACTGTTCTGGCTTTTGAAAGAGCCAGTTGGCTGGGAGCACGTTTTGGACGTAACTGGTGGGCCGGGGACTGACACTCTCCGGGCAGCCCTGCAGGTCAAAGGTCACTACACTGGGCCATGTTGTGGACTTGACAGGGGCAAAGCATGGACGATGCTGCTGCCCTGGCTTCGCGTTTGGAGGTGAAATCCATCAGGACGGTCAGCATGATGCTGGAGGGCACATAAAGGAGTGTTGTGCTCTGTAACAGTAGATGAGCTGGATTTGGCAACTGAGCTGATTTGAGGTTTTCTTTGTTGTGGTGTTTTTGTTGTTGGTGGTGTTGTTTCTTTGGTGTTTTT
>CM051013.1:28812715-28818278 GCA_027704905.1 Muraenolepis orangiensis | reverse complement strand
AACTAGGGTACACTTGGGAATTGGCTGCGACAATCTGATCTTCCTAAATGAGATAAGGCATAAAGTGACTCCTCCGTGACGTCCGTCTGACTAGAACAACTGAATTTTCGAATGGTGGTGGTGAGGTGGGGGTGGTCTACAGCAGGGGTTCCCAAAGTGGGGGTCGCGGGACCCGAGGGGGGGGGGGGTCGCGGGACCCGAGGGGGGGGGGGGGTCGCGGGACCCCGGGGGGGGGGGGGGAGGTCGCGAGATGATTTCAGAATCCTCTTGATGTGACCATGAGGTTTTTATTGTTAATAATAACGTGTGCATAGATATTTTTATATATGTACGGGTGACGAATAAAGGAATTTTGATTCCGACAGATTCACGACAGTATCATTTGCAGCTGAAAAAAAAGCCCCACACAATTTTCAATATCACGATTCCCCCCCCCCCCCCCCCTTGGACTTCACGATGTTCTCGATGGTGAAGATCTGCGCACACGTTGTTTTTAATGTTTCAGTCCCTCCGGTGATAGTGGGGGGGGGGGGGGGGGGGAGGTCTGTTATGTTGGGAGTCACGGGCTGAAAAGTTGGGGAACCCCTGGTCTACAGAAGGTCCAGTTGTGACAGACACGCTTCGCCACTGTAGCATAGTATACAGTAGCCAGAGTCAAGGTCTTACCAAACACACTCACACATCCTTCTCTTGGTGGTTTGAAACACTGCAGTATTGTACAATATACTGTAGTACTCAAGGATTGTACTATAGTGCTACTCTAGTACTGAAGTGCTACAGCATGTTGTACTTAACACTCTTCACATCACATCACAGTCATTTAGCAGAGGCTTTTATCCAAAGTGACACATCTTGTTCAGAAGTTGGGACAGAGTGTGTGTGTGTGTGTGTGTGTGTGTGTGTGTGTGTGTGTGTGTGTGTGTGTGCTCTCATTAGCTATGACTTGCTTTGTACAAATAGAACAACAGACCAGAGAGAGAGAGAGAGAGAGAGAGAGAGAGAGAGAGAGAGAGAGAGAGAGAGAGAGAGAGAGAGAGAGAGAGAGAGAGAGAGAGCGAGAGAGAGAGAGAGAGAGAGAGAGAGAGAGAGAGAGAGAGAGGAGAAAGGAAAGAAAGATGAGAGGACAGGAATGCAGTGAAGCATGAAATGAGAACACACACACACACACACACACACACACACACACACACACACACACACACACACACACACACACACACCAGCAGAATCTGGAAGGTCAAGAGTCTACCATCAATTATGGTCAGGACACAAATTAAACTACTATTAAATACTATCAATGTACAGCAGTTAGCCTTCACGGTGTGTGTGTGTGTGTGTGTGTGTGTGTGTGTGTGTGAGATCCAAGCTGTGACAGGTTCAAAGGTCACTGAGCCGTGAAACCATGGTAACCAACTTGGCCAAGAAGTGGATCAGCCGAGTTGAGTTGTGATGTCATAGCTATGACCCACATTCCTCCCCCCCCCACACACACACACACACACACACACTCCTATATGTCAACACACACTTCTACATACACACTCTCTTATATATACACACACACATATACACACTAGGGCTGTGCCATATCATATTGTTTATCGTTTATCACGATAAGCATTTTGTCATACCGCGGTAATGACGATAATTAATGACGTGTTTACATATGTGACAAACGTGGGCGTGTAGAAGGAGAACCACAAAGAGTCACTGGAGGAACCAGGAGCTCCATCTGTAGTGCGGACCTGGTTGGGTTCAGAAAGCAGACGGTAATCAAACATCTGCTTTATGCAAAGTGTGTCAACAAACAGTACAAAGAAAGGATGGAACCACGTCCAATGTGTTCCACCACCTAAAGTACAACCAGAGGATGAACCACGTCCAATGTGTTCCACCACCTAAAGTACAAACACACCAGAGTATGAGGAGAGTCAGGAGGCGTCAAGCAGCAACGTGCAAACTCCTCTCCTCACGAGGGGTCGTCAGCGTGAGACAGTTCACCGGACCATAAAAAAAGCAAAGTATTTTTCTCCTGGGGTTAGAGTATGAATCCTGTGAGTATTGGCGTTTGCATTTTCACTGGAATAGGCCTTTATCACACTTCCTGCTTCCGGAGCCGTGAGCAGTGTACTCTTACTTCCGGTAGTTACCCCAGATACGTGACAGACTGTGTCCCCTCCTCTCCTCTCTGTTATTGTAGTGAACCGGCTGCTCAACGTCTAAACACAGACAGCCCTACCTCAGTTTACACCATTACCCAAAGACAAACTCCTCCGCAAGTCTCATGTGAGGCTGATGAGGAGGATGAAGGTCCCTCGTCTCATGTTCTCATGGGTAGCGCGTATGTCTGCAGTTTGCACTTTGACAAGGAGAGCACATACGTCTCCAAAAGTGGGCGGAATAGGCTAATAATGTCGGGTATGCGTGTGATTAAAAGCACTGGTCCTGACCCCCACACACACTCCATCTCTCATCTGAATAGAGCCACATATTGTCTGGTATGTGTGTGATTAAAGCACTGGTCCTGACCCCCACACACACTCCATCTCTCATCTGAATAGAGCCACATATTGTCTGGTATGTGTGTGATTAAAGCACTGGTCCCAAGTAGGGCTGGGCGATACGGACCAAAACCCGGTATTTTTAGGCTGCATCACGATATACGATATAGATATATATATATATCGGTATTTTATACAAATTCGGTTTTAACTCAATGCAAAGTATGTCACAAGCACTTTTATTTTAAGAGAACTCATATTCACAAGAATAACAGGCATTCCCTTTTAGAAAATATACATCTGCACACTACACGTAAATGAAAAGGTACATTGAAATAATCAAAATCCATCAAATAAATCGCCTATATTATATACATAGGCATACCTCTGCTTCTACACAAAATCACCTTTGTTATTCAAGATTCAGATAACTTTATTTATCCCGAGGGAAATTAAGGTGCAACAGTTGAGACAGGGCACACAAAGTATACTAATACCTAAAACTAAATAACAACAAAATAAACGTAACTAGTATAAACAAAATAGAACTAAATTAAATCTAAATTAAATCTAAATGTATGTGTTATATGGCGATATATCCAGATAGAGCCACAAGACACAATGTCGGGGAATTGTATGATTCTGATTTAGACTTCTTCACTGTAGTGTTCATTCACTAGTTGAACCACATCGTCTGGACCGACTTTTGGAAGGTTATGCAGCGATGTTGTCCAGCAATAACTGTCCTCCATGGTGAATGCCAAGCTGAATGCATTAACCCGAACTTGGGATACACTGCTTCAGAGATTTTTAACGGGTACTTCCGGCGTTCTAATCTAACGTGATATAGGCCTAACAGGCCACACAAGATCTTGCATATTCCAGGTTGTGGTTGAAGGTGTCGTAGGTTGGCCCCTAAGGACAGCACTGCAGGGTCAGGAAGGGGTCCTACAAACAGGAACCATTCATCAGTCAATTAAATCAGTAAAGCACCATCTGCAGGTTTCAATATTATGCCCATGTTCTAAAAAAAACAACAACTACACAATAAGTGATGAAATTAATAAAAATGATAAACATACCTGCATAGGCTCGATACAGCGTGGATTTGACACTGCTGCGTCCAGGAGCCTTAGGCTTCCGGACTTATCCCCTGGAATGACACAAAAAGAAATGAGATGCTGTTGCAAGTGTCAGAGAATATCGGGATAATTCAACACGCAAGTCATATTGTACATCCTCTTCAGGGAACTGCTGCTTTGAGAAATAGAGGGAAACTCCATGCAAATGTATACACTTTAAGTGATGTGTTTGTCTTGCCAGTCTTAAATGCTAGAATCTTAAACATCTTTGAGTAGTCTATACAGTATGTATAGCTATATCTGAGGGTTCCAGACAAAACATACCTGTGTCCTTGGTCGGTGCCATGACTGAATCTCACTGGTGCAGGCCAGTGGTGTTTGCACACTTGTCACCCCCATGGTGCTGTAGTGAGCCGTCTGGAATAGGAGTGCGACCACGTGATTACACAACACCTTTCCAGCAGCACACGAACAGGAGCATCCATTTAACTGCACGGGTGTACCTGCACGCAGCACAATCTAGAAATGGAGAACATGTACAAAAAATGAGAACAAAAAATTAGAGAATCTGCAACAGCAGACATGGAACAAAAAACAGAAACTGCAACAGCAGTTATGGAGCAGGAAAGAGCATTTGCAACAGCAACAAGAAACAAAATACTGAACATGCACCTGAACATGTGCAGGTCTGAAACCATGCTCTCCACTACACACGTTTGAGGTATTGTCTGGGTCCTAAATGTAAATCTGATGTGTAAATCCAAAAGTGACCAGAGAGATTGATGTATACATGATGTCCTATTGATACACAAAGGACTGCGGAAAGCCAGTTAAGCATGTTGATGTGTAGGGGCTAGAGCATGATCTTCGGACTCATTCTTAACACTGTAACCTGTAGGGTGTGAGGCTCGTCATTTTTCCGCATAGAACGGTAGCAGCTCGCCTGCACTACCACTTCCTCACTCACTAAATCTGACACTGCAGTAAGGGGGGGGGGGGTAAAGATTATCACATCATACAGCATGTCTGGGACTTTTTGGTTTAACCACATATAACTTAACCTTATCATGTGGTTCTTAAATTGGCGCAACGGCATTTCAGAACACTAGCTAGTTAGTAAAGTCACTTTCAGAAACGATTTTCGACATTGCAAACACACTTTTCCACCGAATGTTTTCATGCACGCTAGCTAGAGAGCCAAGAGCTTCGCCATAGCTCTTGGGTCGTCAGGTAAAGGTTTATGAACCACTTATACACCATATATATATATATATATATATATATATATATATATATATATATATATATATATATATATATATATACATACATACATATCATATACACCGAATGGATACCGTTCTCTGTCTGTAGTTGAACTTATCTGACACTCATTTTCATTAAACCTTACAAGCTAGCAAGCTAGCGGTGACACAACAGAATCTAAGCACTTACCTCTATAATTGAAGATCAACTTCTCGTAAAAGAACTTGTATCCTTTTTCCAGTTTAGACTTCACTGTAGTGTTCATTCACTAGTTGAACCACATCGTCTTGACCGACTTTTGGAAGGTTATGCAGCGATGTTGTCCAGCGATAACTGTCCTCCATGGTGAATGCCAAGCTGAATGCATTAACCGGAACCTGGGATACACTGCTTCAGCGGGTACTTCCGGCGTTCTAATCTACCGTGATATAGGCCTATTGGCTTCTATTCACGGCTATCATATCACTCCGCGAGTCGTCCCGTTCACTTTTCCTGACGGAAAATACTGACTTGCTGATAGAATTGCTGAATTGTTTGCGCCAGTTGCCAAGCAACGCCTCAACTTCGGAGAACTATTTTTTTCTCCGCGGAAGTAAATCATCGACTTATTAATGAGCGTTCCCTTACGTATTTGATGATGGTAAGGATTAAGTTTTTTTAATTTTTTGTTTTTTTTAATTTTTTTGTCATTTATCGTCATTTGTCGTTATCGCA
>CM051013.1:28797715-28805215 GCA_027704905.1 Muraenolepis orangiensis | reverse complement strand
TCATTCAGGATCCACTGCTGAATCCTGTTCCTTAAATGGTTCTGCTCCTCCCGATCTACAATAAATCATTACTCCACAAACCTCCACCCTCATCCCCCACCCAAAAATGTGTTTATACAACAAATAAAGTTCCGCTTGCAACGACCATTTTAATACGTCCAGAAATCGCGCGCTTGCGAATCAATGAATCACCAAGTTTGCTCTGAACCGACTCTTGAGCCCACATGGCGGTGAGGGGGCGTGTCTCCGGGAGGATCGGCCCACATGGCGGTGAGGGGGCGTGTCTCCGGGAGGATCGGCCCACATGGCGGTGAGGGGGCGTGTCTCCGGGAGGATCGGCCCACATGGCGGTGAGGGGGCGTGTCTCCGGGAGGATCGGCCCACATGGCGGTGAGGGGGCGTGTCTCCGGGAGGATCAACCCACATGGCGGTGAGGGGGCGTGTCTCCGGGAGGATCAGCCCACATGGAGGTGAGGGGGCGTGTCTCCGGGAGGATCGGCCCACATGGCGGTGAGGGGGCGTGTCTCCGGGAGGATCGGCCCACATGGCGGTGAGGGGGCGTGTCTCCGGGAGGATCGGCCCACATGGCGGTGAGGGGGCGTGTCTCCGGGAGGATCAACCCACATGGCGGTGAGGGGGCGTGTCTCCGGGAGGATCAGCCCACATGGCGGTGAGGGGGCGTGTCTCCGGGAGGATCGGCCCACATGGCGGTGAGGGGGCGTGTCTCCGGGAGGATCGGCCCACATGGCGGTGAGGGGGCGTGTCTCCGGGAGGATCGGCCCACATGGCGGTGAGGGGGCGTGTCTCCGGGAGGATCGGCCCACATGGCGGTGAGGGGGCGTGTCTCCGGGAGGATCAACCCACATGGCGGTGAGGGGGCGTGTCTCCGGGAGGATCGGCCCACATGGCGGTGAGGGGGCGTGTCTCCGGGAGGATCGGCCCACATGGCGGTGAGGGGGCGTGTCTCCGGGAGGATCGGCCCACATGGAGGTGAGGGGGCGTGTCTCCGGGAGGATCGGCCCACATGGCGGTGAGGGGGCGTGTCTCCGGGAGGATCGGCCCACATGGAGGTGAGGGGGCGTGTCTCCGGGAGGATCGGCCCACATGGCGGTGAGGGGGCGTGTCTCCGGGAGGATCGGCCCACATGGAGGTGAGGGGGCGTGTCTCCGGGAGGATCAGCCCACATGAGGTGAGGGGGCGGGCCTTAATGTGGCCTTAGACACATTCACGTTCACACTACGTGCTAAAGAGTAATGTGGTCTCACGTGGTCTCAAGTGGCCTCTATAGACCACATGAGACCACCTCCGTGTGGCTGCAGAGATCGGATCTCACATGTGGATCTCTTAAATCACATGTTTAAGCCAAGAGTGAACAGGGCCGTCCAGGCCAAGGAACATCCTGTTCTCTAGACCCATCTGGTCCTGTATCCATAGAGATCTCCATAGGAAACACTCTGATCATCTGCTCATTCACGCTGGTATCATCAAAGTGGCACTCACAACCCTCACCCCTCACATGTTGGGTCACATTTTAAGCCTGGCCTTTACTAACTTTTAGAATTACCTTATTCACCTAATGAACCTATCTATTTAGTGGCTTTAAGCCTATATGTGTTTATGATTGATCAAGCGTTCAAACGGTCAATGCTCATTATGATTGGTTGTTATTATGACCCCTTGTGGCCTAGCAGCCATAGGATGTGGAACTTGAGCCCCCAGCTTCTGTTACAGATGGATCCTTTCTGCTTCACTTATTATCAAACGAGTCACTCAGTTAGTAACCTTAGTTATGTTATGTTATGTTAGTTATAACCTTCTAGTTATGGATTAACCTTCATTTGTGTTCATTCAACTCATAGCTTGATAGAAACGTTCAATCTTTTCCTGGGCTGGTCAGGTTGTTAGACTCTGCATCATAGGTCAATTAAAACAAGCTTCTTATTGCCTTTTAAATGTTTGTAGTTTACTCAAATATCATCTTTGTTTCATTCTTTAATTCTCACAAATCATTTTTGGGGAAAATTGTCAATTATGACCAATATTGGCAGACTCCCTGCAGTTCCTCTCAACACATGAGAAACACACGTTGGCGTTGCCAAAGCAATGCAAAATACAAATTGACATTAATTCAAATAAAATAGGAAAAGGTGGACGTTGCAGTTTAAGTATATTAATGTAAATAAGTATAATAAATATATAATAATAAATCTCTCCCTCTCTCCCCCCCTCTCTCTCTCACACAATTTCTCTCTCTCTTTCCCTGCCTCTTCCCTCTCCCTCCTCCTCTCTACCTCTCTCTCCCCCTTTCTCTTCATATTTATCTCTCTCCCTCTCTCCCCCCTCTCTCAACCATTCTCCCTCCCTTTTCTCTCACCCTCTCACCCTCTCTCTCTCTCTCTCTCTCTCTCTCTCTCTCTCTCTCTCTCTCTCTCTCTCTCTCTCTCTCTCTCTCCTCTCTCTCTCTCTCTCTCTCTCTCTGTCACTCTCTCTCTTTCTCTCTCACCCTCCCTCCCACCAGAGAAAACTTGTCTCTATTCAATGAACTGCAAATTAGACTGACCCCTGTCTGTGACCTCAACCCCCCCCCCCCCCCCCCCCCCACACACACACACACACACACACACACACACACACATATGCTCTTTGCCCTCTCTCTCCTCTGTTTTCCAGTCTTGGCTCGTTCGCCCTTTCTCTCTTTAGAGGCTCTGTCAAACCCTGACACACACACACACACACACACCAGTCATCAGTCAGACCACACACACACACACACACACACACACACACAGTAAACAGACATGGGAACGCAAGCGGTGGCATGTCATTAACGCCACAAAAGAGAAAGACATTAGGAGGACGGAGGAGGGAGGAGGTTTAGAGACCAGGAGGAGGTCTAGAGACCAGGAGGAGGAGAGAGCAGGAGGTTTAGAGACCAGGAGGAGAGGAGTTTAGAGACCAGGAGGAAGAGGAGGTTTAGAGACCAGGAGGAGGTTTAGAGACCAGGAGGAGGGAGGAGGTTTAGATACCAGGAGGAGGTTTAGAGACCAGGAGGAGGTTTAGAGACCAGGAGGATGTTTAGAGACCAGGAGGAGGGAGGAGGTTTAGAGACCAGGAGGAGGGAGGAGGTTTAGAGACCAAGAGGAGGTTTAGAGACCAGGAGGAGGTTTAGAGACCAGGAGGAGGGAGGAGGTTTAGAGACCAGGAGGAGGTTTAGAGACCAGGAGGAGGGAGGAGGTTTAGAGACCAGGAGGAGGGAGGAGGTTTAGAGACCAGGAGGAGGTTTAGAGACCAGGAGGAGGGAGGAGGTTTAGAGACCAGGAGGAGGTTTAGAGACCAGGAGGAGGGAGGAGGTTTAGAGACCAGGAGGAGGGAGGAGGTTTAGAGACCAGGAGGAAGAGGAGGTTTAGAGACCAGGAGGAGGGAGGAGGTTTAGAGACCAGGAGGAGGTTTAGAGACCAGGAGGAGGTTTAGAGACCAGGAGGATGGAGGAGGGAGGAGGTTTAGAGACCAGGAGGAGGGAGGAGGTTTAGAGACCAGGAGGAGGGAGGAGGTTTAGAGACCAGGAGGAGGTTTAGAGACCAGGAGGAGGTTTAGAGACCAGGAGGAGGGAGGAGGTTTAGAGACCAGGAGGAGGTTTAGAGACCAGGAGGAGGAGGAGGTTTAGAGACCAGGAGGATGGAGGAGGAGGAGGTTTAGAGACCAGGAGGAGGTTTAGAGACCAGTAGGACGGAGGAGGTTTAGAGACCAGGAGGACGGAGGAGGTTTAGAGACCAGGAGGAGGTTTAGAGACCAGGAGGAGGTTTAGAGACCAGGAGGACGGAGGAGGTTTAGAGACCAGGAGGAGGAGGAGGTTTAGAGACCAGGAGGAGGTTTAGAGACCAGGAGGAGGAGGAGGTTTAGAGACCAGGAGGAGGAGGTTTAGATACCAGGAGGAGGTTTAGAGACCAGGAGGAGGTTTAGAGACCAGGAGGAAGAGGAGGTTTAGGGACCAGGAGGAGGTTTAGAGACCAGGAGGAGGTTTAGAGACCAGGAGGAGGGAGGAGGTTTAGAGACCAGGAGGAGGTTTAGAGACCAGGAGGAGGGAGGAGGTTTAGAGACCAGGAGGAGGTTTAGAGACCAGGAGGAGGTTTAGAGACCAGGAGGAGGGAGGAGGTTTAGAGACCAGGAGGAGGGAGGAGGTTTAGAGACCAGGAGGAGGTTTAGAGACCAGTAGGACGGAGGAGGTTTAGAGACCAGGAGGACGGAGGAGGTTTAGAGACCAGGAGGAGGAGGTTTAGAGACCAGGAGGAGGTTTAGAGACCAGGAGGAGGTTTAGAGACCAGGAGGACGGAGGAGGTTTAGAGACCAGGAGGATGGAGGCGGGAGGAGGTTTAGAGACCAGGAGGATGGAGGAGGTTTAGAGACCAGGAGGACGGAGGAGGTTTAGAGACCAGGAGGAGGTTTAGAGACCAGGAGGACGGAGGAGGTTTAGAGACCAGGAGGACGGAGGAGGTTTAGAGACCAGGAGGAGGTTTAGAGACCAGGAGGAGGTTTAGAGACCAGGAGGAGGGAGGAGGTTTAGAGACCAGGAGGAGGGAGGAGGTTTAGAGACCAGGAGGAGGTTTAGAGACCAGGAGGAGGGAGGAGGTTTAGAGACCAGGAGGAGGTTTAGAGACCAGGAGGAGGGAGGAGGTTTAGAGACCAGGAGGAGGTTTAGAGACCAGTAGGACGGAGGAGGTTTAGAGACCAGGAGGACGGAGGAGGTTTAGAGACCAGGAGGAGGTTTAGAGACCAGGAGGAGGGAGGAGGTTTAGAGACCAGGAGGAGGTTTAGAGACCAGGAGGAGGGAGGAGGTTTAGAGACCAGGAGGATGGAGGAGGGAGGAGGTTTAGAGACCAGGAGGAGGTTTAGAGACCAGTAGGACGGAGGAGGTTTAGAGACCAGGAGGACGGAGGAGGTTTAGAGACCAGGAGGAGGTTTAGAGACCAGGAGGACGGAGGAGGTTTAGAGACCAGAGGACGGAGGAGGTTTAGAGACCAGGAGGAGGTTTAGAGACCAGGAGGACGGAGGAGGTTTAGAGACCAGGAGGAGGGAGGAGGTTTAGAGACCAGGAGGAGGTTTAGAGACCAGGAGGACGGAGGAGGTTTAGAGACCAGGAGGATGGAGGCGGGAGGAGGTTTAGAGACCAGGAGGAGGAGGAGGTTTAGAGACCAGGAGGACGGAGGAGGTTTAGAGACCAGGAGGAGGTTTAGAGACCAAGAGGACGGAGGAGGTTTAGAGACCAGGAGGACGGAGGAGGTTTAGAGACCAGGAGGAGGTTTAGAGACCAGGAGGAGGTTTAGAGACCAGGAGGAGGGAGGAGGTTTAGAGACCAGGAGGAGGGAGGAGGTTTAGAGACCAGGAGGAGGTTTAGAGACCAGGAGGAGGGAGGAGGTTTAGAGACCAGGAGGAGGTTTAGAGACCAGGAGGAGGGAGGAGGTTTAGAGACCAGGAGGAGGTTTAGAGACCAGTAGGACGGAGGAGGTTTAGAGACCAGGAGGACGGAGGAGGTTTAGAGACCAGGAGGAGGTTTAGAGACCAGGAGGAGGGAGGAGGTTTAGAGACCAGGAGGAGGTTTAGAGACCAGGAGGAGGGAGGAGGTTTAGAGACCAGGAGGATGGAGGAGGGAGGAGGTTTAGAGACCAGGAGGAGGTTTAGAGACCAGTAGGACGGAGGAGGTTTAGAGACCAGGAGGACGGAGGAGGTTTAGAGACCAGGAGGAGGTTTAGAGACCAGGAGGACGGAGGAGGTTTAGAGACCAAGAGGACGGAGGAGGTTTAGAGACCAGGAGGAGGTTTAGAGACCAGGAGGACGGAGGAGGTTTAGAGACCAGGAGGAGGGAGGAGGTTTAGAGACCAGGAGGAGGGAGGAGGTTTAGAGACCAGGAGGAGGGAGGAGGTTTAGATACCAGGAGGAGGTTTAGAGACCAGGAGGAGCTTTAGAGACCAGGAGGAAGAGGAGGTTTAGGGACCAGGAGGAGGTTTAGAGACCAGGAGGAGGTTTAGAGACCAGGAGGAGGGAGGAGGTTTAGAGACCAGGAGGAGGTTTAGAGACCAGGAGGAGGGAGGAGGTTTAGAGACCAGGAGGAGGTTTAGAGACCAGGAGGAGGTTTAGAGACCAGGAGGAGGGAGGAGGTTTAGAGACCAGGAGGAGGGAGGAGGTTTAGAGACCAGGAGGAGGTTTAGAGACCAGTAGGACGGAGGAGGTTTAGAGACCAGGAAGACGGAGGAGGTTTAGAGACCAGAAGGACGGAGGAGGTTTAGAGACCAGGAGGAGGTTTAGAGACCAGGAGGACGGAGGAGGTTTAGAGACCAGGAGGATGGAGGCGGGAGGAGGTTTAGAGACCAGGAGGATGGAGGAGGTTTAGAGACCAGGAGGACGGAGGAGGTTTAGAGACCAGGAGGAGGTTTAGAGACCAGGAGGACGGAGGAGGTTTAGAGACCAGGAGGACGGAGGAGGTTTAGAGACCAGGAGGAGGTTTAGAGACCAGGAGGAGGTTTAGAGACCAGGAGGAGGTTTAGAGACCAGGAGGAAGGAGGAGGTTTAGAGACCAGGAGGAGGGAGGAGGTTTAGAGACCAGGAGGAAGAGAAGGTTTAGAGACCAGGAGGAGGGAGGAGGTTTAGAGACCAGGAGGAGGGAGGAGGTTTAGATACCAGGAGGAGGTTTAGAGACCAGGAGGAGGTTTAGAGACCAGGAGGAGGTTTAGAGACCAGGAGGAAGAGGAGGTTTAGAGACCAAGAGGAGGGAGGAGGTTTAGAGACCAGGAGGAAGAGGAGGTTTAGAGACCAGGAGGAGGGCGGAGGTTTAGAGACCAGGAGGAGGGAGGAGGTTTAGAGACCAGGAGGAGGTTTAGAGACCAGGAGGAAGAGGAGGTTTAGAGACCACAAGGAGGTTTAGAGACCAGGAGGAGGTTTAGAGACCAGGAGGAAGAGGAGGTTTAGAGACCAGGAGGAGGGAAGAGGGAGGGGGGAGAAGGGAGGAGGGAGGAGGGAGGAGGGAGAAGGAGGGAGGAGGGAGGAGGAGGGAGGAGGGAGGAGGAGGAGGAGGAGGAGGAGGGAGGAGGAGGGAGGGGGGAGAAGGGAGGAGGGAGGAGGGAGGAGGAGGGAGGAGGAGGAGGAGGAGGAGGAGGAGGAGGGATGATGCATGGGCGGGTGGGAGGATTCTTGTCATTTCTAGAACACACTCCACTGATTCCTCTATAGTATCTGAAGTCACGGATCTAATGGAGGTTGTTAACAACAGGTTGTGTTGAGGTCTGCTGCTGCTTGTATGAGACGTCTCCAGAGGAGACCTCCTATAGCGTGTAAAGTATGCCTGGTTACTAAGCAACAGCCCCCATCTAGGAGACATGTGTGTTTGCTCTGTGTGGAGCTAACTGGGGCCTGTCATCAGTGATCACACACAGTGGACACACAACCACCACCAGCTCACACACACAGTGGACACACCACCACAACCAGCTCACACTCACACAGTGGACA
>CM051013.1:28757234-28797705 GCA_027704905.1 Muraenolepis orangiensis | reverse complement strand
AGGAGGTTTAGAGACCAGGAGGAGGTTTAGAGACCAGGAGGAAGAGGAGGTTTAGAGACCAGGAGGAGGGAAGAGGGAGGGGGGAGAAGGGAGGAGGGAGGAGGGAGGAGGGAGAAGGAGGGAGGAGGGAGGAGGAGGGAGGAGGGAGGAGGAGGAGGAGGAGGAGGAGGAGGGAGGAGGAGGGAGGGGGGAGAAGGGAGGAGGGAGGAGGGAGGAGGAGGGAGGAGGAGGAGGAGGAGGAGGAGGAGGAGGAGGAGGAGGAGGGATGATGCATGGGCGGGTGGGAGGATTCTTGTCATTTCTAGAACACACTCCACTGATTCCTCTATAGTATCTGAAGTCACGGATCTAATGGAGGTTGTTAACAACAGGTTGTGTTGAGGTCTGCTGCTGCTTGTATGAGACGTCTCCAGAGGAGACCTCCTATAGCGTGTAAAGTATGCCTGGTTACTAAGCAACAGCCCCCATCTAGGAGACATGTGTGTTTGCTCTGTGTGGAGCTAACTGGGGCCTGTCATCAGTGATCACACACAGTGGACACACAACCACCACCAGCTCACACACACAGTGGACACACCACCACAACCAGCTCACACTCACACAGTGGACACACCACCACAACCAGCTCACACTCACAGTGGACACACCACCACAACCAGCTCACACTCACACAGTGGACACACCACCACAACCAGCTCACACTCACAGTGGACACACCACCACAACCAGCTCACACTCACACAGTGGACACACCACCACAACCAGCTCACACTCACAGTGGACACACCACCACAACCAGCTCACACTCACACAGTGGACACACCACCACAACCAGCTCACACTCACAGTGGACACACCACCACAACCAGCTCACACTCACACAGTGGACACACCACCACAACCAGCTCACACTCACACAGTGGACACACCACCACAACCAGCTCACACTCACACAGTGGACACACCACCACAACCAGCTCACACTCACAGTGGACACACCACCACAACCAGCTCACACTCACACAGTGGACACACCACCACAACCAGCTCACACTCACACAGTGGACACACCACCACAACCAGCTCACACTCACACAGTGGACACACCACCACAACCAGCTCACACTCACACAGTGGACACACCACCACAACCAGCTCACACTCACAGTGGACACACCACCACAACCAGCTCACACTCACACAGTGGACACACCACCACAACCAGCTCACACTCACACAGTGGACACACCACCACAACCAGCTCACACTCACAGTGGACACACCACCACAACCAGCTCACACTCACACAGTGGACACACCACCACAACCAGCTCACACTCACAGTGGACACACCACCACAACCAGCTCACACTCACACAGTGGACACACCACCACAACCAGCTCACACTCACAGTGGACACACCACCACAACCAGCTCACACTCACACAGTGGACACACCACCACAACCAGCTCACACTCACACAGTGGACACACCACCACAACCAGCTCACACTCACACAGTGGACACACCACCACAACCAGCTCACACTCACACAGTGGACACACCACCACAACCAGCTCACACTCACACAGTGGACACACCACCACAACCAGCTCACACTCACACAGTGGACACACCACCACAACCAGCTCACACTCACAGTGGACACACCACCACAACCAGCTCACACTCACACAGTGGACACACCACCACAACCAGCTCACACTCACACAGTGGACACACCACCACCACCAGCTCACACTCACACAGTGGACACACCACCACAACCAGCTCACACTCACACAGTGGACACACCACCACAACCAGCTCACACTCACACAGTGGACACACCACCACCACCAGCTCACACTCACACAGTGGACACACCACCACAACCAGCTCACACTCACACAGTGGACACACCACCACAACCAGCTCACACTCACAGTGGACACACCACCACAACCAGCTCACACTCACACAGTGGACACACCACCACAACCAGCTCACACTCCACAGTGGACACACCACCACAACCAGCTCACACTCACACAGTGGACACACCACCACAACCAGCTCACACTCACAGTGGACACACCACCACCACCAGCTCACACTCACACAGTGGACACACCACCACAACCAGCTCACACTCACACAGTGGACACACCACCACAACCAGCTCACACTCACAGTGGACACACCACCACAACCAGCTCACACTCACACAGTGGACACACCACCACAACCAGCTCACACTCACACAGTGGACACACCACCACAACCAGCTCACACTCACAGTGGACACACCACCACAACCAGCTCACACTCACACAGTGGACACACCACCACAACCAGCTCACACTCACACAGTGGACACACCACCACCACCAGCTCACACTCACAGTGGACACACCACCACACACCAGCTCACACTCACACAGTGGACACACCACCACAACCAGCTCACACTCACACAGTGGACACACCACCACAACCAGCTCACACTCACACAGTGGACACACCACCACAACCAGCTCACACTCACACAGTGGACACACCACCACAACCAGCTCACACTCACAGTGGACACACCACCACCACCACTCACACAGTGGACACACCACCACACCAGCTCACACTCACAGTGGACACACCACCACAACCAGCTCACACTCACACAGTGGACACACCACCACAACCAGCTCACACTCACACAGTGGACACACCACCACAACCAGCTCACACTCACAGTGGACACACCACCACAACCAGCTCACACTCACAGTGGACACACCACCACAACCAGCTCACACTCACACAGTGGACACACCACCACAACCAGCTCACACTCACAGTGGACACACCACCACAACCAGCTCACACTCACACAGTGGACACACCACCACAACCAGCTCACACTCACAGTGGACACACCACCACAACCAGCTCACACTCACACAGTGGACACACCACCACAACCAGCTCACACTCACACAGTGGACACACCACCACAACCAGCTCACACTCACACAGTGGACACACCACCACAACCAGCTCACACTCACAGTGGACACACCACCACAACCAGCTCACACTCACACAGTGGACACACCACCACAACCAGCTCACACTCACAGTGGACACACCACCACAACCAGCTCACACTCACACAGTGGACACACCACCACAACCAGCTCACACTCACACAGTGGACACACCACCACACAGCTCACACTCACAGTGGACACACCACCACACCAGCTCACACTCACACAGTGGACACACCACCACAACCAGCTCACACTCACACAGTGGACACACCACCACAACCAGCTCACACTCACACAGTGGACACACCACCACAACCAGCTCACACTCACAGTGGACACACCACCACAACCAGCTCACACTCACACAGTGGACACACCACCACAACCAGCTCACACTCACAGTGGACACACCACCACAACCAGCTCACACTCACACAGTGGACACACCACCACAACCAGCTCACACTCACACAGTGGACACACCACCACAACCAGCTCACACTCACACAGTGGACACACCACCACAACCAGCTCACACTCACACAGTGGACACACCACCACAACCAGCTCACACTCACACAGTGGACACACCACCACAACCAGCTCACACTCACAGTGGACACACCACCACAACCAGCTCACACTCACACAGTGGACACACCACCACAACCAGCTCACACTCACAGTGGACACACCACCACAACCAGCTCACACTCACACAGTGGACACACCACCACCACCAGCTCACACTCACAGTGGACACACCACCACAACCAGCTCACACTCACACAGTGGACACACCACCACAACCAGCTCACACTCACACAGTGGACACACCACCACAACCAGCTCACACTCACACAGTGGACACACCACCACAACCAGCTCACACTCACAGTGGACACACCACCACAACCAGCTCACACTCACACAGTGGACACACCACCACAACCAGCTCACACTCACAGTGGACACACCACCACAACCAGCTCACACTCACACAGTGGACACACCACCACAACCAGCTCACACTCACACAGTGGACACACCACCACAACCAGCTCACACTCACACAGTGGACACACCACCACAACCAGCTCACACTCACAGTGGACACACCACCACAACCAGCTCACACTCACACAGTGGACACACCACCACAACCAGCTCACACTCACAGTGGACACACCACCACAACCAGCTCACACTCACACAGTGGACACACCACCACAACCAGCTCACACTCACACAGTGGACACACCACCACAACCAGCTCACACTCACAGTGGACACACCACCACAACCAGCTCACACTCACACAGTGGACACACCACCACAACCAGCTCACACTCACACAGTGGACACACCACCACAACCAGCTCACACTCACAGTGGACACACCACCACAACCAGCTCACACTCACACAGTGGACACACCACCACAACCAGCTCACACTCACACAGTGGACACACCACCACAACCAGCTCACACTCACAGTGGACACACCACCACAACCAGCTCACACTCACACAGTGGACACACCACCACAACCAGCTCACACTCACACAGTGGACACACCACCACAACCAGCTCACACTCACACAGTGGACACACCACCACAACCAGCTCACACTCACACAGTGGACACACCACCACAACCAGCTCACACTCACACAGTGGACACACCACCACAACCAGCTCACACTCACACAGTGGACACACCACCACAACCAGCTCACACTCACACAGTGGACACACCACCACAACCAGCTCACACTCACAGTGGACACACCACCACAACCAGCTCACACTCACACAGTGGACACACCACCACAACCAGCTCACACTCACAGTGGACACACCACCACAACCAGCTCACACTCACACAGTGGACACACCACCACAACCAGCTCACACTCACACAGTGGACACACCACCACAACCAGCTCACACTCACACAGTGGACACACCACCACAACCAGCTCACACTCACACAGTGGACACACCACCACAACCAGCTCACACTCACACAGTGGACACACCACCACAACCAGCTCACACTCACACAGTGGACACACCACCACAACCAGCTCACACTCACACAGTGGACACACCACCACAACCAGCTCACACTCACAGTGGACACACCACCACAACCAGCTCACACTCACACAGTGGACACACCACCACAACCAGCTCACACTCACACAGTGGACACACCACCACCACCAGCTCACACTCACAGTGGACACACCACCACAACCAGCTCACACTCACACAGTGGACACACCACCACAACCAGCTCACACTCACACAGTGGACACACCACCACCACCAGCTCACACTCACACAGTGGACACACCACCACAACCAGCTCACACTCACACAGTGGACACACCACCACAACCAGCTCACACTCACAGTGGACACACCACCACAACCAGCTCACACTCACACAGTGGACACACCACCACAACCAGCTCACACTCACACAGTGGACACACCACCACCACCAGCTCACACTCACAGTGGACACACCACCACAACCAGCTCACACTCACACAGTGGACACACCACCACCACCAGCTCACACTCACAGTGGACACACCACCACCACCAGCTCACACTCACACAGTGGACACACCACCACAACCAGCTCACACTCACAGTGGACACACCACCACAACCAGCTCACACTCACACAGTGGACACACCACCACAACCAGCTCACACTCACAGTGGACACACCACCACAACCAGCTCACACTCACACAGTGGACACACCACCACAACCAGCTCACACTCACAGTGGACACACCACCACAACCAGCTCACACTCCACAGTGGACACACCACCACAACCAGCTCACACTCACAGTGGACACACCACCACAACCAGCTCACACTCACACAGTGGACACACCACCACAACCAGCTCACACTCACAGTGGACACACCACCACCACCAGCTCACACTCACACAGTGGACACACCACCACAACCAGCTCACACTCACACAGTGGACACACCACCACAACCAGCTCACACTCACAGTGGACACACCACCACCACCAGCTCACACTCACACAGTGGACACACCACCACAACCAGCTCACACTCACACAGTGGACACACCACCACAACCAGCTCACACTCACAGTGGACACACCACCACAACCAGCTCACACTCACACAGTGGACACACCACCACAACCAGCTCACACTCACACAGTGGACACACCACCACCACCAGCTCACACTCACAGTGGACACACCACCACAACCAGCTCACACTCACACAGTGGACACACCACCACAACCAGCTCACACTCACAGTGGACACACCACCACAACCAGCTCACACTCACACAGTGGACACACCACCACAACCAGCTCACACTCACACAGTGGACACACCACCACAACCAGCTCACACTCACACAGTGGACACACCACCACCAACCAGCTCACACTCACACAGTGGACACACCACCACAACCAGCTCACACTCACACAGTGGACACACCACCACAACCAGCTCACACTCACACAGTGGACACACCACCACAACCAGCTCACACTCACACAGTGGACACACCACCACAACCAGCTCACACTCACAGTGGACACACCACCACAACCAGCTCACACTCACACAGTGGACACACCACCACAACCAGCTCACACTCACACAGTGGACACACCACCACAACCAGCTCACACTCACAGTGGACACACCACCACAACCAGCTCACACTCACACAGTGGACACACCACCACAACCAGCTCACACTCACACAGTGGACACACCACCACCACCAGCTCACACTCACACAGTGGACACACCACCACAACCAGCTCACACTCACACAGTGGACACACCACCACAACCAGCTCACACTCACAGTGGACACACCACCACAACCAGCTCACACTCACACAGTGGACACACCACCACAACCAGCTCACACTCACAGTGGACACACCACCACAACCAGCTCACACTCACACAGTGGACACACCACCACCACCAGCTCACACTCACAGTGGACACACCACCACAACCAGCTCACACTCACACAGTGGACACACCACCACAACCAGCTCACACTCACAGTGGACACACCACCACAACCAGCTCACACTCACACAGTGGACACACCACCACAACCAGCTCACACTCACAGTGGACACACCACCACAACCAGCTCACACTCACACAGTGGACACACCACCACAACCAGCTCACACTCACAGTGGACACACCACCACAACCAGCTCACACTCACACAGTGGACACACCACCACAACCAGCTCACACTCACAGTGGACACACCACCACAACCAGCTCACACTCACAGTGGACACACCACCACAACCAGCTCACACTCACAGTGGACACACCACCACAACCAGCTCACACTCACACAGTGGACACACCACCACAACCAGCTCACACTCACAGTGGACACACCACCACAACCAGCTCACACTCACACAGTGGACACACCACCACAACCAGCTCACACTCACACAGTGGACACACCACCACAACCAGCTCACACTCACAGTGGACACACCACCACAACCAGCTCACACTCACACAGTGGACACACCACCACAACCAGCTCACACTCACACAGTGGACACACCACCACAACCAGCTCACACTCACAGTGGACACACCACCACAACCAGCTCACACTCACACAGTGGACACACCACCACAACCAGCTCACACTCACACAGTGGACACACCACCACAACCAGCTCACACTCACAGTGGACACACCACCACAACCAGCTCACACTCACACAGTGGACACACCACCACAACCAGCTCACACTCACACAGTGGACACACCACCACAACCAGCTCACACTCACAGTGGACACACCACCACCACCAGCTCACACTCACACAGTGGACACACCACCACAACCAGCTCACACTCACAGTGGACACACCACCACAACCAGCTCACACTCACAGTGGACACACCACCACAACCAGCTCACACTCACACAGTGGACACACCACCACAACCAGCTCACACTCACACAGTGGACACACCACCACCACCAGCTCACACTCACAGTGGACACACCACCACCACAACCAGCTCACACTCACACAGTGGACACACCACCACCACCAGCTCACACTCACAGTGGACACACCACCACAACCAGCTCACACTCACACAGTGGACACACCACCACAACCAGCTCACACTCACAGTGGACACACCACCACAACCAGCTCACACTCACACAGTGGACACACCACCACAACCAGCTCACACTCACACAGTGGACACACCACCACAACCAGCTCACACTCACACAGTGGACACACCACCACAACCAGCTCACACTCACACAGTGGACACACCACCACAACCAGCTCACACTCACACAGTGGACACACCACCACAACCAGCTCACACTCACACAGTGGACACACCACCACCACCAGCTCACACTCACACAGTGGACACACCACCACCACCAGCTCACACTCACACAGTGGACACACCACCACCACCAGCTCACACTCACACAGTGGACACACCACCACAACCAGCTCACACTCACACAGTGGACACACCACCACAACCAGCTCACACTCACACAGTGGACACACCACCACAACCAGCTCACACTCACAGTGGACACACCACCACAACCAGCTCACACTCACACAGTGGACACACCACCACAACCAGCTCACACTCACACAGTGGACACACCACCACAACCAGCTCACACTCACACAGTGGACACACCACCACCACCAGCTCACACTCACAGTGGACACACCACCACAACCAGCTCACACTCACACAGTGGACACACCACCACAACCAGCTCACACTCACACAGTGGACACACCACCACAACCAGCTCACACTCACACAGTGGACACACCACCACAACCAGCTCACACTCACACAGTGGACACACCACCACAACCAGCTCACACTCACAGTGGACACACCACCACAACCAGCTCACACTCACAGTGGACACACCACCACAACCAGCTCACACTCACACAGTGGACACACCACCACAACCAGCTCACACTCACACAGTGGACACACCACCACAACCAGCTCACACTCACAGTGGACACACCACCACAACCAGCTCACACTCACACAGTGGACACACCACCACAACCAGCTCACACTCACAGTGGACACACCACCACCACCAGCTCACACTCACACAGTGGACACACCACCACAACCAGCTCACACTCACAGTGGACACACCACCACAACCAGCTCACACTCACACAGTGGACACACCACCACAACCAGCTCACACTCACAGTGGACACACCACCACAACCAGCTCACACTCACACAGTGGACACACCACCACAACCAGCTCACACTCACAGTGGACACACCACCACAACCAGCTCACACTCACACAGTGGACACACCACCACAACCAGCTCACACTCACAGTGGACACACCACCACAACCAGCTCACACTCACACAGTGGACACACCACCACAACCAGCTCACACTCACAGTGGACACACCACCACCACCAGCTCACACTCACACAGTGGACACACCACCACAACCAGCTCACACTCACACAGTGGACACACCACCACAACCAGCTCACACTCACAGTGGACACACCACCACAACCAGCTCACACTCACACAGTGGACACACCACCACAACCAGCTCACACTCACACAGTGGACACACCACCACAACCAGCTCACACTCACAGTGGACACACCACCACAACCAGCTCACACTCACACAGTGGACACACCACCACAACCAGCTCACACTCACAGTGGACACACCACCACAACCAGCTCACACTCACACAGTGGACACACCACCACAACCAGCTCACACTCACAGTGGACACACCACCACAACCAGCTCACACTCACACAGTGGACACACCACCACAACCAGCTCACACTCACACAGTGGACACACCACCACAACCAGCTCACACTCACACAGTGGACACACCACCACAACCAGCTCACACTCACAGTGGACACACCACCACAACCAGCTCACACTCACAGTGGACACACCACCACAACCAGCTCACACTCACAGTGGACACACCACCACAACCAGCTCACACTCACACAGTGGACACACCACCACAACCAGCTCACACTCACAGTGGACACACCACCACCACCAGCTCACACTCACACAGTGGACACACCACCACAACCAGCTCACACTCACACAGTGGACACACCACCACAACCAGCTCACACTCACACAGTGGACACACCACCACAACCAGCTCACACTCACAGTGGACACACCACCACAACCAGCTCACACTCACAGTGGACACACCACCACAACCAGCTCACACTCACACAGTGGACACACCACCACAACCAGCTCACACTCACACAGTGGACACACCACCACAACCAGCTCACACTCACAGTGGACACACCACCACAACCAGCTCACACTCACACAGTGGACACACCACCACAACCAGCTCACACTCACAGTGGACACACCACCACAACCAGCTCACACTCACACAGTGGACACACCACCACAACCAGCTCACACTCACAGTGGACACACCACCACAACCAGCTCACACTCACACAGTGGACACACCACCACAACCAGCTCACACTCACAGTGGACACACCACCACAACCAGCTCACACTCACACAGTGGACACACCACCACAACCAGCTCACACTCACACAGTGGACACACCACCACAACCAGCTCACACTCACACAGTGGACACACCACCACAACCAGCTCACACTCACAGTGGACACACCACCACAACCAGCTCACACTCACACAGTGGACACACCACCACAACCAGCTCACACTCACACAGTGGACACACCACCACAACCAGCTCACACTCACACAGTGGACACACCACCACCACCAGCTCACACTCACAGTGGACACACCACCACCACCAGCTCACACTCACACAGTGGACACACCACCACAACCAGCTCACACTCACACAGTGGACACACCACCACCACCAGCTCACACTCACACAGTGGACACACCACCACAACCAGCTCACACTCACACAGTGGACACACCACCACAACCAGCTCACACTCACAGTGGACACACCACCACAACCAGCTCACACTCACACAGTGGACACACCACCACACCAGCTCACACTCACAGTGGACACACCACCACAACCAGCTCACACTCACACAGTGGACACACCACCACAACCAGCTCACACTCACAGTGGACACACCACCACCACCAGCTCACACTCACACAGTGGACACACCACCACAACCAGCTCACACTCACACAGTGGACACACCACCACAACCAGCTCACACTCACAGTGGACACACCACCACCACCAGCTCACACTCACACAGTGGACACACCACCACAACCAGCTCACACTCACACGTGGACACACCACCACAACCAGCTCACACTCACAGTGGACACACCACCACAACCAGCTCACACTCACACAGTGGACACACCACCACAACCAGCTCACACTCACACAGTGGACACACCACCACAACCAGCTCACACTCACAGTGGACACACCACCACAACCAGCTCACACTCACACAGTGGACACACCACCACCACCAGCTCACACTCACAGTGGACACACCACCACCACCAGCTCACACTCACACAGTGGACACACCACCACAACCAGCTCACACTCACAGTGGACACACCACCACAACCAGCTCACACTCACACAGTGGACACACCACCACAACCAGCTCACACTCACAGTGGACACACCACCACAACCAGCTCACACTCACACAGTGGACACACCACCACAACCAGCTCACACTCACAGTGGACACACCACCACAACCAGCTCACACTCACACAGTGGACACACCACCACAACCAGCTCACACTCACAGTGGACACACCACCACAACCAGCTCACACTCACACAGTGGACACACCACCACAACCAGCTCACACTCACAGTGGACACACCACCACAACCAGCTCACACTCACACAGTGGACACACCACCACAACCAGCTCACACTCACACAGTGGACACACCACCACCACCAGCTCACACTCACAGTGGACACACCACCACCACCAGCTCACACTCACACAGTGGACACACCACCACAACCAGCTCACACTCACACAGTGGACACACCACCACAACCAGCTCACACTCACAGTGGACACACCACCACAACCAGCTCACACTCACACAGTGGACACACCACCACAACCAGCTCACACTCACACAGTGGACACACCACCACAACCAGCTCACACTCACAGTGGACACACCACCACAACCAGCTCACACTCACACAGTGGACACACCACCACAACCAGCTCACACTCACACAGTGGACACACCACCACAACCAGCTCACACTCACAGTGGACACACCACCACAACCAGCTCACACTCACACAGTGGACACACCACCACAACCAGCTCACACTCACAGTGGACACACCACCACAACCAGCTCACACTCACACAGTGGACACACCACCACAACCAGCTCACACTCACAGTGGACACACCACCACCACCAGCTCACACTCACACAGTGGACACACCACCACAACCAGCTCACACTCACACAGTGGACACACCACCACAACCAGCTCACACTCACACAGTGGACACACCACCACAACCAGCTCACACTCACAGTGGACACACCACCACAACCAGCTCACACTCACACAGTGGACACACCACCACAACCAGCTCACACTCACACAGTGGACACACCACCACAACCAGCTCACACTCACACAGTGGACACACCACCACAACCAGCTCACACTCACAGTGGACACACCACCACAACCAGCTCACACTCACACAGTGGACACACACCCACCACCAGCTCACACTCACAGTGGACACACCACACCACTCACACTCACACAGTGGACACACCACCACAACCAGCTCACACAGTGGACACACCACCACAACCAGCTCACACTCACCAGTGGACACACCACCACAACCAGCTCACACTCACACAGTGGACACACCACCACAACCAGCTCACACTCACACAGTGGACACACCACCACAACCAGCTCACACTCACACAGTGGACACACCACCACAACCAGCTCACACTCACACAGTGGACACACCACCACAACCAGCTCACACTCACAGTGGACACACCACCACAACCAGCTCACACTCACACAGTGGACACACCACCACAACCAGCTCACACTCACACAGTGGACACACCACCACAACCAGCTCACACTCACACAGTGGACACACCACCACAACCAGCTCACACTCACAGACAGTGGACACACCACCACACAACCAGCTCACACTCACACAGTGGACACACCACCACCACCAGCTCACACTCACACAGTGGACACACCACCACAACCAGCTCACACTCACACAGTGGACACACCACCACAACCAGCTCACACTCACAGTGGACACACCACCACAACCAGCTCACACAGTGGACACACCACACAACCAGCTCACACTCACACAGTGGACACACCACCACCACCAGCTCACACTCACAGTGGACACACCACACCACAACCAGCTCACACTCACACAGTGGACACACCACCACAACCAGCTCACACTCACAGTGGACACACCACCACAACCAGCTCACACTCACACAGTGGACACACCACCACAACCAGCTCATCACACTCACAGTGGACACACCACCACAACCAGCTCACACTCACAGTGGACACACCACCACCAACCAGCTCACACTCACACAGTGGACACACCACCACAACCAGCTCACACTCACACAGTGGACACACCACCACAACCAGCTCACACTCACACAGTGGACACACCACCACAACCAGCTCACACTCACACAGTGGACACACCACCACAACCAGCTCACACTCACACAGTGGACACACCACCACAACCAGCTCACACTCACACAGTGGACACACCACCACAACCAGCTCACACTCACACAGTGGACACACCACCACCACCAGCTCACACTCACACGTGGACACACCACCACCACCAGCTCACACTCACACAGTGGACACACCACCACAACCAGCTCACACTCACACAGTGGACACACCACCACAACCAGCTCACACTCACACAGTGGACACACCACCACAACCAGCTCACACTCACAGTGGACACACCACCACAACCAGCTCACACTCACACAGTGGACACACCACCACAACCAGCTCACACTCACAGTGGACACACCACCACAACCAGCTCACACTCACACAGTGGACACACCACCACAACCAGCTCACACTCCACAGTGGACACACCACCACCACCAGCTCACACTCACACAGTGGACACACCACCACAACCAGCTCACACTCACACAGTGGACACACCACCACCACCAGCTCACACTCACAGTGGACACACCACCACCACCAGCTCACACTCACACAGTGGACACACCACCACAACCAGCTCACACTCACACAGTGGACACACCACCACAACCAGCTCACACTCACAGTGGACACACCACCACCACCAGCTCACACTCACACAGTGGACACACCACCACAACCAGCTCACACTCACAGTGGACACACCACCACAACCAGCTCACACTCACAGTGGACACACCACCACAACCAGCTCACACTCACACAGTGGACACACCACCACAACCAGCTCACACTCACACAGTGGACACACCACCACAACCAGCTCACACTCACAGTGGACACACCACCACCACAACCAGCTCACACTCACACAGTGGACACACCACCACCACCAGCTCACACTCACAGTGGACACACCACCACAACCAGCTCACACTCACACAGTGGACACACCACCACAACCAGCTCACACTCACAGTGGACACACCACCACAACCAGCTCACACTCACACAGTGGACACACCACCACAACCAGCTCACACTCACAGTGGACACACCACCACAACCAGCTCACACTCACACAGTGGACACACCACCACAACCAGCTCACACTCACAGTGGACACACCACCACAACCAGCTCACACTCACAGTGGACACACCACCACAACCAGCTCACACTCACAGTGGACACACACCACCACAACCAGCTCACACTCACACAGTGGACACACCACCACAACCAGCTCACACTCACAGTGGACACACCACCACCACCAGCTCACACTCACACAGTGGACACACCACCACAACCAGCTCACACTCCACACAGTGGACACACCACCACAACCAGCTCACACTCACACAGTGGACACACCACCACAACCAGCTCACACTCACAGTGGACACACCACCACAACCAGCTCACACTCACAGTGGACACACCACCACAACCAGCTCACACTCACACAGTGGACACACCACCACAACCAGCTCACACTCACACAGTGGACACACCACCACCACCAGCTCACACTCACAGTGGACACACCACCACAACCAGCTCACACTCACACAGTGGACACACCACCACCACCAGCTCACACTCACAGTGGACACACCACCACCACCAGCTCACACTCACACAGTGGACACACCACCACAACCAGCTCACACTCACACAGTGGACACACCACCACAACCAGCTCACACTCACACGTGGACACACCACCACAACCAGCTCACACTCACACAGTGGACACACCACCACAACCAGCTCACACTCACACAGTGGACACACCACCACAACCAGCTCACACTCACACAGTGGACACACCACCACAACCAGCTCACACTCACACAGCTCACACCACCACAGCTGACACACCACCACCACAACCAGCTCACACTCACACAGTGGACACACCACCACAACCAGCTCACACTCACACAGTGGACACACCACCACAACCAGCTCACACTCACAAGTGGACACACCACCACCACACACCAGCTCACACTCACACAGTGGACACACCACCACAACCAGCTCACACTCACACAGTGGACACACCACCACCACCAGCTCACACTCACAGTGGACACACCACCACAACCAGCTACCACCACAACCACTCACACTCACAGTGGACACCACCACCACCACCAGCTCACACTCACACAGTGGACACACCACCACCACCAGCTCACACTCACACAGTGGACACACCACCACAACCAGCTCACACTCACACAGTGGACACACCACCACAACCAGCTCACACTCACAGTGGACACACCACCACAACCAGCTCACACTCACACAGTGGACACACCACCACCACCAGCTCACACTCACAGTGGACACACCACCACAACCAGCTCACACTCACACAGTGGACACACCACCACAACCAGCTCACACTCACAGTGGACACACCACCACACACCAGCTCACACTCACACAGTGGACACACCACCACAACCAGCTCACACTCACACAGTGGACACACCACCACAACCAGCTCACACTCACACAGTGGACACACCACCACCACCAGCTCACACTCACACAGTGGACACACCACCACAACCAGCTCACACTCACACAGTGGACACACCACCACAACCAGCTCACACTCACAGTGGACACACCACCACAACCAGCTCACACTCACACAGTGGACACACACCACCACAACCAGCTCACACTCACACAGTGGACACACCACCACCACCAGCTCACACTCACACAGTGGACACACCACCACAACCAGCTCACACTCACACAGTGGACACACCACCACCACCAGCTCACACTCACAGTGGACACACCACCACCACCAGCTCACACTCACACAGTGGACACACCACCACAACCAGCTCACACTCACAGTGGACACACCACCACACCAGCTCACACTCACACAGTGGACACACCACCACAACCAGCTCACACTCACAGTGGACACACCACCACAACAGCTCACACTCACACAGTGGACACACCACCACAACCAGCTCACACTCACAGTGGACACACCACCACAACCAGCTCACACTCACAGTGGACACACCACCACAACCAGCTCACACTCACAGTGGACACACCACCACAACCAGCTCACACTCACACAGTGGACACACCACCACAACCAGCTCACACTCACAGTGGACACACCACCACCACCAGCTCACACTCACACAGTGGACACACCACCACAACCAGCTCACACTCACACAGTGGACACACCACCACAACCAGCTCACACTCACAGTGGACACACCACCACCACCAGCTCACACTCACACAGTGGACACACCACCACAACCAGCTCACACTCACACAGTGGACACACCACCACAACCAGCTCACACTCACAGTGGACACACCACCACCACCAGCTCACACTCACACAGTGGACACACCACCACAACCAGCTCACACTCACACAGTGGACACACCACCACAACCAGCTCACACTCACAGTGGACACACCACCACAACCAGCTCACACTCACACAGTGGACACACCACCACAACCAGCTCACACTCACACAGTGGACACACCACCACAACCAGCTCACACTCACAGTGGACACACCACCACAACCAGCTCACACTCACACAGTGGACACACCACCACCACCAGCTCACACTCACAGTGGACACACCACCACAACCAGCTCACACTCACACAGTGGACACACCACCACAACCAGCTCACACTCACAGTGGACACACCACCACCACCAGCTCACACTCACACAGTGGACACACCACACCACAACCAGCTCACACTCACACAGTGGACACACCACCACAACCAGCTCACACTCACAGTGGACACACCACCACCACCAGCTCACACTCACACAGTGGACACACCACCACAACCAGCTCACACTCACAGTGGACACACCACCACAACCAGCTCACACTCACACAGTGGACACACCACCACAACCAGCTCACACTCACACAGTGGACACACCACCACAACCAGCTCACACTCACACAGTGGACACACCACCACAACCAGCTCACACTCACAGTGGACACACCACCACAACCAGCTCACACTCACACAGTGGACACACCACCACCACCAGCTCACACTCACACAGTGGACACACCACCACAACCAGCTCACACTCACACAGTGGACACACCACCACAACCAGCTCACACTCCACAGTGGACACACCACCACAACCAGCTCACACTCACACAGTGGACACACCACCACAACCAGCTCACACTCACAGTGGACACACCACCACAACCAGCTCACACTCACACAGTGGACACACCACCACAACCAGCTCACACTCACAGTGGACACACCACCACAACCAGCTCACACTCACACAGTGGACACACCACCACAACCAGCTCACACTCACAGTGGACACACCACCACAACCAGCTCACACTCACACAGTGGACACACCACCACAACCAGCTCACACTCACACAGTGGACACACCACCACACCAGCTCACACTCACAGTGGACACACCACCACACCAGCTCACACTCACAGTGGACACACCACCACAACCAGCTCACACTCACACAGTGGACACACCACCACAACCAGCTCACACTCACAGTGGACACACCACCACAACCAGCTCACACTCACACAGTGGACACACCACCACAACCAGCTCACACTCACACAGTGGACACACCACCACAACCAGCTCACACTCACACAGTGGACACACCACCACCACCAGCTCACACTCACACAGTGGACACACCACCACAACCAGCTCACACTCACAGTGGACACACCACCACAACCAGCTCACACTCACAGTGGACACACCACCACAACCAGCTCACACTCACACAGTGGACACACCACCACAACCAGCTCACACTCACACAGTGGACACACCACCACAACCAGCTCACACTCACAGTGGACACACCACCACAACCAGCTCACACTCACACAGTGGACACACCACCACCACCAGCTCACACTCACAGTGGACACACCACCACAACCAGCTCACACTCACACAGTGGACACACCACCACAACCAGCTCACACTCACACAGTGGACACACCACCACAACCAGCTCACACTCACACAGTGGACACACCACCACAACCAGCTCACACTCACAGTGGACACACCACCACAACCAGCTCACACTCACACAGTGGACACACCACCACAACCAGCTCACACTCACACAGTGGACACACCACCACAACCAGCTCACACTCACACAGTGGACACACCACCACAACCAGCTCACACTCACACAGTGGACACACCACCACAACCAGCTCACACTCACACAGTGGACACACCACCACAACCAGCTCACACTCACAGTGGACACACCACCACAACCAGCTCACACTCACACAGTGGACACACCACCACACCAGCTCACACTCACAGTGGACACACCACCACAACCAGCTCACACTCACACAGTGGACACACCACCACAACCAGCTCACACTCACACAGTGGACACACCACCACAACCAGCTCACACTCACAGTGGACACACCACCACAACCAGCTCACACTCACACAGTGGACACACCACCACAACCAGCTCACACTCACACAGTGGACACACCACCACCACCAGCTCACACTCACAGTGGACACACCACCACAACCAGCTCACACTCACACAGTGGACACACCACCACAACCAGCTCACACTCACACAGTGGACACACCACCACCACCAACCAGCTCACACTCACACAGTGGACACACCACCACAACCAGCTCACACTCACACAGTGGACACACCACCACAACCAGCTCACACTCACAGTGGACACACCACCACAACCAGCTCACACTCACACAGTGGACACACCACCACAACCAGCTCACACTCACACAGTGGACACACCACCACCACCAGCTCACACTCACAGTGGACACACCACCACAACCAGCTCACACTCACACAGTGGACACACCACCACCACCAGCTCACACTCACAGTGGACACACCACCACCACCAGCTCACACTCACACAGTGGACACACCACCACAACCAGCTCACACTCACAGTGGACACACCACCACAACCAGCTCACACTCACACAGTGGACACACCACCACAACCAGCTCACACTCACAGTGGACACACCACCACAACCAGCTCACACTCACACAGTGGACACACCACCACAACCAGCTCACACTCACAGTGGACACACCACCACAACCAGCTCACACTCACAGTGGACACACCACCACAACCAGCTCACACTCACAGTGGACACACCACCACAACCAGCTCACACTCACACAGTGGACACACCACCACAACCAGCTCACACTCACAGTGGACACACCACCACCACCAGCTCACACTCACACAGTGGACACACCACCACAACCAGCTCACACTCACACAGTGGACACACCACCACAACCAGCTCACACTCACAGTGGACACACCACCACCACCAGCTCACACTCACACAGTGGACACACCACCACAACCAGCTCACACTCACAGTGGACACACCACCACAACCAGCTCACACTCACAGTGGACACACCACCACAACCAGCTCACACTCACACAGTGGACACACCACCACAACCAGCTCACACTCACACAGTGGACACACCACCACCACCAGCTCACACTCACAGTGGACACACCACCACAACCAGCTCACACTCACACAGTGGACACACCACCACCACCAGCTCACACTCACAGTGGACACACCACCACAACCAGCTCACACTCACACAGTGGACACACCACCACAACCAGCTCACACTCACACAGTGGACACACCACCACAACCAGCTCACACTCACACAGTGGACACACCACCACCACCAGCTCACACTCACACAGTGGACACACCACCACCACCAGCTCACACTCACACAGTGGACACACCACCACAACCAGCTCACACTCACACAGTGGACACACCACCACAACCAGCTCACACTCACACAGTGGACACACCACCACAACCAGCTCACACTCACAGTGGACACACCACCACAACCAGCTCACACTCACACAGTGGACACACCACCACAACCAGCTCACACTCACACAGTGGACACACCACCACCACCAGCTCACACTCACAGTGGACACACCACCACAACCAGCTCACACTCACACAGTGGACACACCACCACCACCAGCTCACACTCACACAGTGGACACACCACCACAACCAGCTCACACTCACACAGTGGACACACCACCACAACCAGCTCACACTCACACAGTGGACACACCACCACAACCAGCTCACACTCACAGTGGACACACCACCACAACCAGCTCACACTCACACAGTGGACACACCACCACAACCAGCTCACACTCACACAGTGGACACACCACCACCACCAGCTCACACTCACAGTGGACACACCACACCACAACCAGCTCACACTCACACAGTGGACACACCACCACCACCAGCTCACACTCACAGTGGACACACCACCACCACCAGCTCACACTCACACAGTGGACACACCACCACCAACCAGCTCACACTCACAGTGGACACACCACCACAACCAGCTCACACTCACACAGTGGACACACCACCACAACCAGCTCACACTCACAGTGGACACACCACCACAACCAGCTCACACTCACACAGTGGACACACCACCACAACCAGCTCACACTCACAGTGGACACACCACCACAACCAGCTCACACTCACAGTGGACACACCACCACAACCAGCTCACACTCACAGTGGACACACCACCACAACCAGCTCACACTCACACAGTGGACACACCACCACAACCAGCTCACACTCACAGTGGACACACCACCACCACCAGCTCACACTCACACAGTGGACACACCACCACAACCAGCTCACACTCACACAGTGGACACACCACCACAACCAGCTCACACTCACAGTGGACACACCACCACCACCAGCTCACACTCACACAGTGGACACACCACCACAACCAGCTCACACTCACAGTGGACACACCACCACAACCAGCTCACACTCACACAGTGGACACACCACCACAACCAGCTCACACTCACACAGTGGACACACCACCACAACCAGCTCACACTCACACAGTGGACACACCACCACAACCAGCTCACACTCACAGTGGACACACCACCACCACCAGCTCACACTCACACAGTGGACACACCACCACAACCAGCTCACACTCACACAGTGGACACACCACCACAACCAGCTCACACTCACAGTGGACACACCACCACAACCAGCTCACACTCACACAGTGGACACACCACCACAACCAGCTCACACTCACAGTGGACACACCACCACAACCAGCTCACACTCACACAGTGGACACACCACCACAACCAGCTCACACTCACACAGTGGACACACCACCACAACCAGCTCACACTCACACAGTGGACACACCACCACACCAGCTCACACTCACAGTGGACACACCACCACAACCAGCTCACACTCACACAGTGGACACACCACCACAACCAGCTCACACTCACAGTGGACACACCACCACCACCAGCTCACACTCACACAGTGGACACACCACCACAACCAGCTCACACTCACAGTGGACACACCACCACAACCAGCTCACACTCACAGTGGACACACCACCACAACCAGCTCACACTCACAGTGGACACACCACCACAACCAGCTCACACTCACACAGTGGACACACCACCACAACCAGCTCACACTCACACAGTGGACACACCACCACAACCAGCTCACACTCACCAGTGGACACACCACCACAACCAGCTCACACTCACACAGTGGACACACCACCACAACCAGCTCACACTCACACAGTGGACACACCACCACCACCAGCTCACACTCACAGTGGACACACCACCACAACCAGCTCACACTCACACAGTGGACACACCACCACCACCAGCTCACACTCACACAGTGGACACACCACCACCACCAGCTCACACTCACACAGTGGACACACCACCACAACCAGCTCACACTCACACAGTGGACACACCACCACAACCAGCTCACACTCACAGTGGACACACCACCACAACCAGCTCACACTCACACAGTGGACACACCACCACCACCAGCTCACACTCACAGTGGACACACCACCACAACCAGCTCACACTCACACAGTGGACACACCACCACCACCAGCTCACACTCACAGTGGACACACCACCACCACCAGCTCACACTCACACAGTGGACACACCACCACAACCAGCTCACACTCACACAGTGGACACACCACCACAACCAGCTCACACTCACAGTGGACACACCACCACAACCAGCTCACACTCACACAGTGGACACACCACCACAACCAGCTCACACTCACAGTGGACACACCACCACAACCAGCTCACACTCACAGTGGACACACCACCACAACCAGCTCACACTCACACAGTGGACACACCACCACAACCAGCTCACACTCACACAGTGGACACACCACCACAACCAGCTCACACTCACAGTGGACACACCACCACAACCAGCTCACACTCACACAGTGGACACACCACCACCACCAGCTCACACTCACAGTGGACACACCACCACCACCAGCTCACACTCACACAGTGGACACACCACCACAACCAGCTCACACTCACAGTGGACACACCACCACAACCAGCTCACACTCACACAGTGGACACACCACCACAACCAGCTCACACTCACAGTGGACACACCACCACAACCAGCTCACACTCACACAGTGGACACACCACCACAACCAGCTCACACTCACACAGTGGACACACCACCACAACCAGCTCACACTCACAGTGGACACACCACCACAACCAGCTCACACTCACAGTGGACACACCACCACAACCAGCTCACACTCACACAGTGGACACACCACCACAACCAGCTCACACTCACAGTGGACACACCACCACCACCAGCTCACACTCACACAGTGGACACACCACCACAACCAGCTCACACTCACACAGTGGACACACCACCACCACCAGCTCACACTCACAGTGGACACACCACCACCACCAGCTCACACTCACACAGTGGACACACCACCACAACCAGCTCACACTCACACAGTGGACACACCACCACAACCAGCTCACACTCACAGTGGACACACCACCACCACCAGCTCACACTCACACAGTGGACACACCACCACAACCAGCTCACACTCACAGTGGACACACCACCACAACCAGCTCACACTCACAGTGGACACACCACCACAACCAGCTCACACTCACACAGTGGACACACCACCACAACCAGCTCACACTCACACAGTGGACACACCACCACCACCAGCTCACACTCACACAGTGGACACACCACCACAACCAGCTCACACTCACACAGTGGACACACCACCACAACCAGCTCACACTCACAGTGGACACACCACCACAACCAGCTCACACTCACACAGTGGACACACCACCACAACCAGCTCACACTCACAGTGGACACACCACCACAACCAGCTCACACTCACACAGTGGACACACCACCACAACCAGCTCACACTCACAGTGGACACACCACCACAACCAGCTCACACTCACACAGTGGACACACCACCACAACCAGCTCACACTCACAGTGGACACACCACCACAACCAGCTCACACTCACAGTGGACACACCACCACAACCAGCTCACACTCACAGTGGACACACCACCACAACCAGCTCACACTCACACAGTGGACACACCACCACAACCAGCTCACACTCACAGTGGACACACCACCACCACCAGCTCACACTCACACAGTGGACACACCACCACAACCAGCTCACACTCACACAGTGGACACACCACCACAACCAGCTCACACTCACACAGTGGACACACCACCACAACCAGCTCACACTCACAGTGGACACACCACCACAACCAGCTCACACTCACAGTGGACACACCACCACAACCAGCTCACACTCACACAGTGGACACACCACCACAACCAGCTCACACTCACACAGTGGACACACCACCACCACCAGCTCACACTCACAGTGGACACACCACCACAACCAGCTCACACTCACACAGTGGACACACCACCACCACCAGCTCACACTCACAGTGGACACACCACCACACCAGCTCACACTCACACAGTGGACACACCACCACAACCAGCTCACACTCACAGTGGACACACCACCACAACCAGCTCACACTCACACAGTGGACACACCACCACAACCAGCTCACACTCACACAGTGGACACACCACCACCACCAGCTCACACTCACACAGTGGACACACCACCACAACCAGCTCACACTCACACAGTGGACACACCACCACAACCAGCTCACACTCACACAGTGGACACACCACCACAACCAGCTCACACTCACACAGTGGACACACCACCACAACCAGCTCACACTCACAGTGGACACACCACCACAACCAGCTCACACTCACACAGTGGACACACCACCACAACCAGCTCACACTCACACAGTGGACACACCACCACCACCAGCTCACACTCACAGTGGACACACCACCACAACCAGCTCACACTCACAGTGGACACACCACCACAACCAGCTCACACTCACAGTGGACACACCACCACAACCAGCTCACACTCCACAGTGGACACACCACCACAACCAGCTCACACTCACACAGTGGACACACCACCACAACCAGCTCACACTCACAGTGGACACACCACCACAACCAGCTCACACTCACAGTGGACACACCACCACAACCAGCTCACACTCACAGTGGACACACCACCACAACCAGCTCACACTCACACAGTGGACACACCACCACAACCAGCTCACACTCACAGTGGACACACCACCACAACCAGCTCACACTCACACAGTGGACACACCACCACAACCAGCTCACACTCACCAGTGGACACACCACCACAACCAGCTCACACTCACAGTGGACACACCACCACAACCAGCTCACACTCACACAGTGGACACACCACCACAACCAGCTCACACTCACAGTGGACACACCACCACAACCAGCTCACACTCACAGTGGACACACCACCACAACCAGCTCACACTCACACAGTGGACACACCACCACAACCAGCTCACACTCACACAGTGGACACACCACCACAACCAGCTCACACTCACAGTGGACACACCACCACAACCAGCTCACACTCACACAGTGGACACACCACCACAACCAGCTCACACTCACAGTGGACACACCACCACACCAGCTCACACTCACACAGTGGACACACCACCACAACCAGCTCACACTCACACAGTGGACACACCACCACAACCAGCTCACACTCACACAGTGGACACACCACCACAACCAGCTCACACTCCACAGTGGACACACCACCACAACCAGCTCACACTCACAGTGGACACACCACCACAACCAGCTCACACTCACACAGTGGACACACCACCACAACCAGCTCACACTCACACAGTGGACACACCACCACAACCAGCTCACACTCACAGTGGACACACCACCACAACCAGCTCACACTCACAGTGGACACACCACCACAACCAGCTCACACTCACACAGTGGACACACCACCACAACCAGCTCACACTCACAGTGGACACACCACCACCACCAGCTCACACTCACACAGTGGACACACCACCACAACCAGCTCACACTCACACAGTGGACACACCACCACAACCAGCTCACACTCACAGTGGACACACCACCACAACCAGCTCACACTCACACAGTGGACACACCACCACAACCAGCTCACACTCACACAGTGGACACACCACCACAACCAGCTCACACTCACACAGTGGACACACCACCACCACCAGCTCACACTCACACAGTGGACACACCACCACAACCAGCTCACACTCACACAGTGGACACACCACCACAACCAGCTCACACTCACAGTGGACACACCACCACAACCAGCTCACACTCACACAGTGGACACACCACCACAACCAGCTCACACTCACACAGTGGACACACCACCACAACCAGCTCACACTCACAGTGGACACACCACCACAACCAGCTCACACTCACACAGTGGACACACCACCACAACCAGCTCACACTCACAGTGGACACACCACCACCACCAGCTCACACTCACACAGTGGACACACCACCACAACCAGCTCACACTCACACAGTGGACACACCACCACAACCAGCTCACACTCACAGTGGACACACCACCACAACCAGCTCACACTCACACAGTGGACACACCACCACAACCAGCTCACACTCACACAGTGGACACACCACCACAACCAGCTCACACTCACAGTGGACACACCACCACAACCAGCTCACACTCACACAGTGGACACACCACCACAACCAGCTCACACTCACACAGTGGACACACCACCACAACCAGCTCACACTCACAGTGGACACACCACCACAACCAGCTCACACTCACACAGTGGACACACCACCACAACCAGCTCACACTCACACAGTGGACACACCACCACCACCAGCTCACACTCACAGTGGACACACCACCACAACCAGCTCACACTCACACAGTGGACACACCACCACAACCAGCTCACACTCACAGTGGACACACCACCACAACCAGCTCACACTCACACAGTGGACACACCACCACAACCAGCTCACACTCACAGTGGACACACCACCACAACCAGCTCACACTCACACAGTGGACACACCACCACAACCAGCTCACACTCACAGTGGACACACCACCACAACCAGCTCACACTCACACAGTGGACACACCACCACAACCAGCTCACACTCACACAGTGGACACACCACCACAACCAGCTCACACTCCACAGTGGACACACCACCACAACCAGCTCACACTCACACGTGGACACACCACCACAACCAGCTCACACTCACACAGTGGACACACCACCACAACCAGCTCACACTCACACAGTGGACACACCACCACAACCAGCTCACACTCACACAGTGGACACACCACCACAACCAGCTCACACTCACACAGTGGACACACCACCACAACCAGCTCACACTCACAGTGGACACACCACCACAACCAGCTCACACTCACACAGTGGACACACCACCACAACCAGCTCACACTCACACAGTGGACACACCACCACAACCAGCTCACACTCACAGTGGACACACCACCACCACCAGCTCACACTCACACAGTGGACACACCACCACAACCAGCTCACACTCACAGTGGACACACCACCACAACCAGCTCACACTCACAGTGGACACACCACCACAACCAGCTCACACTCACACAGTGGACACACCACCACAACCAGCTCACACTCACACAGTGGACACACCACCACAACCAGCTCACACTCACAGTGGACACACCACCACAACCAGCTCACACTCACACAGTGGACACACCACCACCACCAGCTCACACTCACAGTGGACACACCACCACAACCAGCTCACACTCACACAGTGGACACACCACCACAACCAGCTCACACTCACAGTGGACACACCACCACAACCAGCTCACACTCACACAGTGGACACACCACCACAACCAGCTCACACTCACACAGTGGACACACCACCACAACCAGCTCACACTCACACAGTGGACACACCACCACAACCAGCTCACACTCACACAGTGGACACACCACCACAACCAGCTCACACTCACAGTGGACACACCACCACAACCAGCTCACACTCACAGTGGACACACCACCACAACCAGCTCACACTCACACAGTGGACACACCACCACAACCAGCTCACACTCACACAGTGGACACACCACCACCACCAGCTCACACTCACAGTGGACACACCACCACAACCAGCTCACACTCACACAGTGGACACACCACCACACCAGCTCACACTCACAGTGGACACACCACCACACCAGCTCACACTCACACAGTGGACACACCACCACAACCAGCTCACACTCACAGTGGACACACCACCACAACCAGCTCACACTCACACAGTGGACACACCACCACAACCAGCTCACACTCACAGTGGACACACCACCACAACCAGCTCACACTCACACAGTGGACACACCACCACAACCAGCTCACACTCACAGTGGACACACCACCACAACCAGCTCACACTCACAGTGGACACACCACCACAACCAGCTCACACTCACAGTGGACACACCACCACAACCAGCTCACACTCACACAGTGGACACACCACCACAACCAGCTCACACTCACAGTGGACACACCACCACCACCAGCTCACACTCACACAGTGGACACACCACCACAACCAGCTCACACTCACACAGTGGACACACCACCACAACCAGCTCACACTCACACAGTGGACACACCACCACAACCAGCTCACACTCACACAGTGGACACACCACCACAACCAGCTCACACTCACACAGTGGACACACCACCACAACCAGCTCACACTCACAGTGGACACACCACCACAACCAGCTCACACTCACACAGTGGACACACCACCACAACCAGCTCACACTCACAGTGGACACACCACCACAACCAGCTCACACTCACACAGTGGACACACCACCACAACCAGCTCACACTCACAGTGGACACACCACCACAACCAGCTCACACTCACACAGTGGACACACCACCACAACCAGCTCACACTCACACAGTGGACACACCACCACAACCAGCTCACACTCACAGTGGACACACCACCACACCAGCTCACACTCACACAGTGGACACACCACCACAACCAGCTCACACTCACAGTGGACACACCACCACAACCAGCTCACACTCACACGTGGACACACCACCACAACCAGCTCACACTCACACAGTGGACACACCACCACAACCAGCTCACACTCACACAGTGGACACACCACCACCACCAGCTCACACTCACAGTGGACACACCACCACAACCAGCTCACACTCACACAGTGGACACACCACCACAACCAGCTCACACTCACAGTGGACACACCACCACCACCAGCTCACACTCACACAGTGGACACACCACCACAACCAGCTCACACTCACAGTGGACACACCACCACAACCAGCTCACACTCACACAGTGGACACACCACCACAACCAGCTCACACTCACACAGTGGACACACCACCACAACCAGCTCACACTCACACAGTGGACACACCACCACAACCAGCTCACACTCACAGTGGACACACCACCACAACCAGCTCACACTCACAGTGGACACACCACCACAACCAGCTCACACTCACAGTGGACACACCACCACAACCAGCTCACACTCACACAGTGGACACACCACCACAACCAGCTCACACTCACAGTGGACACACCACCACAACCAGCTCACACTCACACAGTGGACACACCACCACAACCAGCTCACACTCACAGTGGACACACCACCACAACCAGCTCACACTCACACAGTGGACACACCACCACAACCAGCTCACACTCACACAGTGGACACACCACCACAACCAGCTCACACTCACACAGTGGACACACCACCACAACCAGCTCACACTCACACAGTGGACACACCACCACAACCAGCTCACACTCACAGTGGACACACCACCACAACCAGCTCACACTCACACAGTGGACACACCACCACAACCAGCTCACACTCACACAGTGGACACACCACCACAACCAGCTCACACTCACAGTGGACACACCACCACAACCAGCTCACACTCACACAGTGGACACACCACCACAACCAGCTCACACTCACAGTGGACACACCACCACCACCAGCTCACACTCACACAGTGGACACACCACCACAACCAGCTCACACTCACACAGTGGACACACCACCACAACCAGCTCACACTCACAGTGGACACACCACCACAACCAGCTCACACTCACACAGTGGACACACCACCACAACCAGCTCACACTCACAGTGGACACACCACCACAACCAGCTCACACTCACACAGTGGACACACCACCACAACCAGCTCACACTCACACAGTGGACACACCACCACAACCAGCTCACACTCACACAGTGGACACACCACCACCACCAGCTCACACTCCACAGTGGACACACCACCACAACCAGCTCACACTCACACAGTGGACACACCACCACAACCAGCTCACACTCACAGTGGACACACCACCACCACCAGCTCACACTCACACAGTGGACACACCACCACAACCAGCTCACACTCACAGTGGACACACCACCACAACCAGCTCACACTCACACAGTGGACACACCACCACAACCAGCTCACACTCACAGTGGACACACCACCACAACCAGCTCACACTCACACAGTGGACACACCACCACAACCAGCTCACACTCACAGTGGACACACCACCACAACCAGCTCACACTCACACAGTGGACACACCACCACAACCAGCTCACACTCACAGTGGACACACCACCACAACCAGCTCACACTCACACAGTGGACACACCACCACAACCAGCTCACACTCACACAGTGGACACACCACCACCACCAGCTCACACTCACACAGTGGACACACCACCACAACCAGCTCACACTCACACAGTGGACACACCACCACAACCAGCTCACACTCACAGTGGACACACCACCACAACCAGCTCACACTCACACAGTGGACACACCACCACAACCAGCTCACACTCACAGTGGACACACCACCACAACCAGCTCACACTCACACAGTGGACACACCACCACAACCAGCTCACACTCACCAGTGGACACACCACCACCACCAGCTCACACTCACACAGTGGACACACCACCACAACCAGCTCACACTCACACAGTGGACACACCACCACCACCAGCTCACACTCACACAGTGGACACACCACCACAACCAGCTCACACTCACACAGTGGACACACCACCACAACCAGCTCACACTCACACAGTGGACACACCACCACAACCAGCTCACACTCACACAGTGGACACACCACCACAACCAGCTCACACTCACAGTGGACACACCACCACAACCAGCTCACACTCCACAGTGGACACACCACCACAACCAGCTCACACTCACACAGTGGACACACCACCACCACCAGCTCACACTCACAGTGGACACACCACCACCACCAGCTCACACTCACACAGTGGACACACCACCACCACCAGCTCACACTCACACAGTGGACACACCACCACCACCAGCTCACACTCACACAGTGGACACACCACCACAACCAGCTCACACTCACACAGTGGACACACCACCACAACCAGCTCACACTCACAGTGGACACACCACCACAACCAGCTCACACTCACACAGTGGACACACCACCACCACCAGCTCACACTCACAGTGGACACACCACCACCAACCAGCTCACACTCACACAGTGGACACACCACCACCACCAGCTCACACTCACAGTGGACACACCACCACCACCAGCTCACACTCACACAGTGGACACACCACCACAACCAGCTCACACTCACAGTGGACACACCACCACAACCAGCTCACACTCACACAGTGGACACACCACCACAACCAGCTCACACTCACAGTGGACACACCACCACAACCAGCTCACACTCACACAGTGGACACACCACCACAACCAGCTCACACTCACAGTGGACACACCACCACAACCAGCTCACACTCACACAGTGGACACACCACCACAACCAGCTCACACTCACAGTGGACACACCACCACCACCAGCTCACACTCACACAGTGGACACACCACCACAACCAGCTCACACTCACACAGTGGACACACCACCACAACCAGCTCACACTCACAGTGGACACACCACCACCACCAGCTCACACTCACACAGTGGACACACCACCACAACCAGCTCACACTCACAGTGGACACACCACCACAACCAGCTCACACTCACAGTGGACACACCACCACAACCAGCTCACACTCACAGTGGACACACCACCACAACCAGCTCACACTCACACAGTGGACACACCACCACAACCAGCTCACACTCACACAGTGGACACACCACCACAACCAGCTCACACTCACACAGTGGACACACCACCACAACCAGCTCACACTCACACAGTGGACACACCACCACAACCAGCTCACACTCACAGTGGACACACCACCACAACCAGCTCACACTCACACACGCCTCGCCACCTTTTCTTCTTCAGAACTCTCCTCTTGTATTATGTTTCTGTATAATGTATACATTATACATTATATATGTATAATGTATACATTATACATATATAATGTATAATGTATAATGATAAAGCATAATGAAGCAGACATTTATATTTAGAAATGTGTTTTATTCATTTTTTAAAAACATTAAATACACAATATACAATAATCACAAAATGTAAAAGTGTAGAGTGCAGTGCAATCAGTCAATGTCAATAAAGCTCCTATGGGCTCCTGGGCTCCTGGGCTCCAAGGGGCTCCTGGGCTCCAAGGGGCTCCTGGGCTCCAAGGGGCTCCTGGGCTCCAAGGGGCTCCTGGGCTCCTGGGCTCCAAGGGGCTCCTGGGCTCCAAGGGGCTCCTGGGCTCCAAGGGGCTCCTGGGCTCCTGGGCTCCAAGGGGCTCCTGGGCTCCTGGGCTCCTGGCTCCTGGGCTCCAAGGGGCTCCTGGCTCCTGGGCTCCTGGGCTCCTGGGCTCCTGGGCTCCAAGGGGCTCCTGGGCTCCTGGAATCCTGGGCTCCTGGGCTCAAAGGGGCTCCTGGGCTCCAAGGGGCTCCTGGGCTCCTGGGCTCCTGGGCTCCTGGGCTCCAAGGGGCTCCTGGGCTCCTGGGCTCCAAGGGGCTCCTGGGCTCCTGGGCTCCAAGGGGCTCCAGGGCTCCAAGGGGCTCCTGGGCTCCTGGGCTCCTGGTCTCCTGGGCGCCGAGGGGCTCCTGGTAGCTCCGCATCAACATCGTCCATAAACAACTAAAACAAGAGAAAAGGTCATCAAAACATGTCTCCACTACACTTCACTGTTTTTAGAAAGTAGCATCCTGACGTTAGCTTTTGTTATCAAGGCTATGCTAGCGGCTAACAGAAGCCTAGCAATCATAGCTCCTCATTTCTGATGATACGAACATAACATTGATGTGGTAATGAGTAGCTCGCTAAACAGCTTAGAAATACAAAGCTGGTTGTCAACACGGGAAAGATTTGAAAAGTAAAACTTGGCAGTCACAAATGTTTAGTTGGTCTGTTTGTCCCGATAAGCCCCGCCCCCGGCCCCTGACGGAGCAGTTCTTGGTGCTAGCCCAGCTTCGATTTGGGGCCGCTCTGGAACCAGTTTACTGGGTCAACAACCGGTTCTTTCGCGGTGGAAATGCAAAGAACTGGTTCGAGATTAGGCTTACCAGCTCCAAACCAGCCCTCAGAATACCTTGGTGGAAACACGGACAGCAGACACACAACTCGGTGACATTAAATGACGTTAAAATACGTGGAATACATATTCATATTTTGCTCTCTAATTCAGAGCCAGCTTAGCCTGGTGAATCATAGCCAAGTGACATCACACATGGTGGACACGCCCACAAGTTATGCCAGGATAGGGTTTTCACACCTGAACTCTTGAAATGGTACAATCGAACGCTTGGGAGAGATCAAAATGCCTGCTGTCCAAACAGACAGCACCCCTAGCCCCTCCCCCAACATGGACCCACCCCTAGCCCCTCCCCCAACATGGACCCACCCCTAGCCCCTCCCCCAACATGGACCCACCCCTAGCCCCTCCCCCAAAATGGACCCACCCCTAGCCCCTCCCCCAACATGGACCCACCCCTAGCCCCTCCCCCAACATGGACCCACCCCTAGCACCACCTTACCAGGTAGTGGAGCCTCCTGACTGGTTACCAGGTAGTGGAGCCTCCTGACTGGTTACCAGGTAGTGGAGCCTCCTGACTGGTTACCAGGTAGTGAGCCTCCTGACTGGTTACCAGGTAGTGGAGCCTCCTGACTGGTTACCAGGTAGTGGAGCCTCCTGACTGGTTACCAGGTAGTGGAGCCTCCTGACTGGTTACCAGGTAGTGGAGCCTCCTGACTGGTTACCAGGTAGTGGAGCCTCCTGACTGGTTACCAGGTAGTGGAGCCTCCTGACTGGTTACCAGGTAGTGGAGCCTCCTGACTGGTTACCAGGTAGTGGAGCCTCCTGACTGGTTACCAGGTAGTGAAGCCTCCTGACTGGTTACCAGGTAGTGGAGCCTCCTGACTGGTTACCAGGTAGTGGAGCCTCCTGACTGGTTACCAGGTAGTGGAGCCTCCTGACTGGTTACCAGGTAGTGGAGCCTCCTGACTGGTTACCAGGTAGTGGAGCCTCCTGACTGGTTACCAGGTAGTGGAGCCTCCTGACTGGTTACCAGGTAGTGAAGCCTCCTGACTGGTTACCAGGTAGTGAAGCCTCCTGACTGGTTACCAGGTAGTGGAGCCTCCTGACTGGTTACCAGGTAGTGGAGCCTCCTGACTGGTTACCAGGTAGTGGAGCCTCCTGACTGGTTACCAGGTAGTGGAGCCTCCTGACTGGTTACCAGGTAGTGGAGCCTCCTGACTGGTTACCAGGTAGTGGAGCCTCCTGACTGGTTACCAGGTAGTGAAGCCTCCTGACTGGTTACCAGGTAGTGGAGCCTCCTGACTGGTTACCAGGTAGTGAAGCCTCCTGACTGGTTACCAGGTAGTGGAGCCTCCTGACTGGTTACCAGGTAGTGAAGCCTCCTGACTGGTTACCAGGTAGTGGAGCCTCCTGACTGGTTACCAGGTAGTGGAGCCTCCTGACTGGTTACCAGGTAGTGGAGCCTCCTGACTGGTTACCAGGTAGTGAGCCTCCTGACTGGTTACCAGGTAGTGGAGCCTCCTGACTGGTTACCAGGTAGTGAGCCTCCTGACTGGTTACCAGGTAGTGGAGCCTCCTGACTGGTTACCAGGTAGTGAAGCCTCCTGACTGGTTACCAGGTAGTGGAGCCTCCTGACTGGTTACCAGGTAGTGGAGCCTCCTGACTGGTTACCAGGTAGTGGAGCCTCCTGACTGGTTACCAGGTAGTGGAGCCTCCTGACTGGTTACCAGGTAGTGGAGCCTCCTGACTGGTTACCAGGTAGTGGAGCCTCCTGACTGGTTACCAGGTAGTGAAGGCTCCTGACTGGTTACCAGGTAGTGAAGCCTCCTGACTGGTTACCAGGTAGTGAAGCCTCCTGACTGGTTACCAGGTAGTGGAGCCTCCTGACTGGTTACCAGGTAGTGAAGCCTCCTGACTGGTTACCAGGTAGTGGAGCCTCCTGACTGGTTACCAGGTAGTGGAGCCTCCTGACTGGTTACCAGGTAGTGGAGCCTCCTGACTGGTTACCAGGTAGTGGAGCCTCCTGACTGGTTACCAGGTAGTGGAGCCTCCTGACTGGTTACCAGGTAGTAAGCGTCCTGACTGGTTACCAGGTAGTAAGGCCTCCTGACTGGTTACCAGGTAGTGAAGGCCTCCTGACTGGTTACCAGGTAGTGGAGCCTCCTGACTGGTTACCAGGTAGTGGAGCCTCCTGACTGGTTACCAGGTAGTGAAGCCTCCTGACTGGTTACCAGGTAGTGGAGCCTCCTGACTGGTTACCAGGTAGTGGAGCCTCCTGACTGGTTACCAGGTAGTGGAGCCTCCTGACTGGTTACCAGGTAGTGGAGCCTCCTGACTGGTTACCAGGTAGTGGAGCCTCCTGACTGGTTACCAGGTAGTGGAGCCTCCTGACTGGTTACCAGGTAGTGGAGCCTCCTGACTGGTTACCAGGTAGTGAAGCCTCCTGACTGGTTACCAGGTAGTGGAGCCTCCTGACTGGTTACCAGGTAGTGGAGCCTCCTGACTGGTTACCAGGTAGTGGAGCCTCCTGACTGGTTACCAGGTAGTGGAGCCTCCTGACTGGTTACCAGGTAGTGGAGCCTCCTGACTGGTTACCAGGTAGTGAGCCTCCTGACTGGTTACCAGGTAGTGGAGCCTCCTGACTGGTTACCAGGTAGTGGAGCCTCCTGACTGGTTACCAGGTAGTGGAGCCTCCTGACTGGTTACCAGGTAGTGGAGCCTCCTGACTGGTTACCAGGTAGTGAAGCCTCCTGACTGGTTACCAGGTAGTGGAGCCTCCTGACTGGTTACCAGGTAGTGGAGCCTCCTGACTGGTTACCAGGTAGTGGAGCCTCCTGACTGGTTACCAGGTAGTGGAGCCTCCTGACTGGTTACCAGGTAGTGGAGCCTCCTGACTGGTTACCAGGTAGTGGAGCCTCCTGACTGGTTACCAGGTAGTGAAGCCTCCTGACTGGTTACCAGGTAGTGGAGCCTCCTGACTGGTTACCAGGTAGTGGAGCCTCCTGACTGGTTACCAGGTAGTGGAGCCTCCTGACTGGTTACCAGGTAGTGGAGCCTCCTGACTGGTTACCAGGTAGTGGAGCCTCCTGACTGGTTACCAGGTAGTGGAGCCTCCTGACTGGTTACCAGGTAGTGGAGCCTCCTGACTGGTTACCAGGTAGTGGAGCCTCCTGACTGGTTACCAGGTAGTGGAGCCTCCTGACTGGTTACCAGGTAGTGGAGCCTCCTGACTGGTTACCAGGTAGTGAGCCTCCTGACTGGTTACCAGGTAGTGAAGCCTCCTGACTGGTTACCAGGTAGTGGAGCCTCCTGACTGGTTACCAGGTAGTGGAGCCTCCTGACTGGTTACCAGGTAGTGGAGCCTCCTGACTGGTTACCAGGTAGTGGAGCCTCCTGACTGGTTACCAGGTAGTGAAGCCTCCTGACTGGTTACCAGGTAGTGAAGCCTCCTGACTGGTTACCAGGTAGTAAGGCGTCCTGACTGGTTACCAGGTAGTAAGGCATCCTGTAGGGCTGGTGATGATGATGCCAACAGATTTCACCCCTCGGTGTAGCAGTGTGTGTATGTGTGTGTGTGTGTGTGTGTGTGTGTGTGTGTGTGTGTGTGTGTGTGTGTGTGTGTGTGTGTGTGTGTGCATCCGGCCCGCAGATGCTTATTTTGTGGCCCCCGACATGCCTGGTTATGAATGCATAATAATTATAATTAACCAAAAAACAAAAATTAATAAATCCTGACCTGCTTTGGATCTACTTATGTGTGTGAAATAGGGCTGGGCGATATGGACTTAAAACTATATCACGATATTTCATGGTATTTATTGCGATAACGATAAATGACGATAAATGACCAAAATAAAATAAAAATTATCTTAATCCTGACCATCATCAAATACGTAAGGGATAATGAACGGAACGCTCATTAATAAATCGGTAGTCGGTCCCGATTTATTATGATTTACTTCCGCGGAGAAAAAAATAGTTCTCCGAAGTTGAGGCATTGCTTGGCAACTGGCGCAAACAATTCAGCAATTCTATCAGCAAGTCAGTATTTTCCGTCAGGAAAAGTGAACGGGACTACTCGCGGAGTGATAAGATGAACGGGACTACTCGCGGAGTGATATGATGAACGGGACTACTCGCGGAGTGATATGATGAACGGGACTACTCGTGGAGTGATATGATGAACGGGACTACTCGTGGAGTGATATGATGAACGGGACGACTCGTGGAGTGATATGATGAACGGGACTACTCGCGGAGTGATATGATGAACGGGACTACTCGTGGAGTGATATGATGAACGGGACGACTCGCGGAGTGATATGATGAACGGGACTACTCGCGGAGTGATATGATGAACGGGACTACTCGTGGAGTGATATGATGAACGGGACTACTCGCGGAGTGATATGATGAACGGGACTACTCGTGGAGTGATATGATGAACGGGACTACTCGCGGAGTGATATGATGAACGGGACTACTCGCGGAGTGATATGATGAACGGGACTACTCGCGGAGTGATATGATGAACGGGACTACTCGCGGAGTGATATGATAGCCGTGAATAGAAGCCAATTCCAGTGAAAATGCAAACGCCATTTGACGCCGTTTGTCACATATGTAAACACGTCATTAATTATCGTCATTACCGCGGTATGACAAAATGCTTATCGTGGGGAGGACTTATCGCGATAAAGGATAAACGATACGATATGGCACAGCCCTAGTGTGAAAGCTCCTTCTCCGCCATGGGAATAATCAAATCAAAGCAGCATTCTGTCTAATTGACAGACATTTGGCAGACTATCTCAGAGCAGCTACAACTGAGCAACAAGACTCAGAGCTCTCACTAGGAATAAGGAACAACTGTTTGTTATATTGTTAATGTTATTAATATTTGTGAAATGCAGACTCAGAGCTCTCACTAGGAATAAGGAACAACTGTTTGTTATATTGTTAATGTTATTAATATTTGTGAAATGCAGACTCAGAGCTCTCAATAGGAATAAGTAACTTTATCAATGTCCTCAATGCAAAGCTATTCACTTCAGTGTTAATAAAACATCAGCTTGACCACTTGACACTACATTTGTTACTCAAATTGAGAATATGTGTTAAATATTCCATGATGCTTTGGAATGCATTAAAAATGACAAGCAAGACCGCATATTAAACAGCAGTAGTAAATACAGCGAATAAAATGGTACAAATATATGTTAATAATAATTTGTGGCCCTTTGCACCTGTTGTGGTTTAAATGTGTCCCTCTTGGCTCTGAAGTTGAGTGCCCCTGGTCTAGACAGTGTCCTATTGGATCAGGTTATTGACAAGCTCTATCTGAGTAATCATTATTCACAGAGGTCACCCCCCCCCCTCTCTCTCTCTCTCTCTCTCTCTCTCTCTCTCTCTCTCTCTCTCTCTCAGCAATATTGAGAGAGAGAGAGAGAGAGAGAGAGAGAGAGAGAGAGAGAGAGAGAGAGAGAGAGAGAGAGAGAGAGAGAGAGAGAGAGAGAGAGAGAGGAGAGAGAGAGAGAGAGAGAGAGAGAGAGAGGAATATTAAATGGACCCTTTTGTTCACTTCTGACTCGGATCGTTTCCTGTCTCGCCAGACCCTTACTCCTCATCCTCACCCCTTACTCCTCATCCTCACCCCTTACTCCTCATCCTCACCCCTTACTCCTCATCCTCACCCCTTACTCCTCATCCTCACCCCTTACTCCTCATCCTCCCCCCTTACTCCTCATCCTCACCCCTTACTCCTCACCCCTCCCCCCGCCCCCCTTACTCCTCACCCCTCCCCCCGCCCCCCTTACTCCTCACCCTCCCCCCGCCCCCCTTACTCCTCACCCCTCCCCTCGCCCCCCTTACTCCTCACCCCTCCTCTCTCTCTGTCCCATAACAGAGAGAGAGTCATACCGTATTCAACTAGAAGTCAGTAGTCGCCGTTACAAGGAGGATACCTCGAGAAATCCTTTGTACAATGAGAAAAAAGGCATTCTGATTCTGAAAGAAGAGATGGAGTGATGAGGAGAGAGGAGAGAGGAGGGGAGGAGAAGAGAGGAGAGAGGAGAGAGGGGAGGAGAGAGGAGAGAGGAGGAGAGAGGAGAGGAG
>CM051013.1:28744734-28749734 GCA_027704905.1 Muraenolepis orangiensis | reverse complement strand
TAATCTGTTTAGCGAGCTGCTCATTATCACATCAATGTTATGTTCCTATCATCACAAATGAGGAGCTATGATTGCTAGGCTTCTGTTAGCCGATATTAACCTTGATAATGTCAGGATGCTACTTTCTAAAAACAGTAAAGTGTAATGGAGTCATGTTTTAATGCACTTTTCTCTTGTTTTAGTTGTTTATGGAGTCGTCTTCCCTGGACGATGCGATGCGGAGCTACCGCCCCACTGGGCTGCAGCTCACAGGAGCCCCTCAGCCCCTCGGAGCTTTATTAACATGGACTTATTACACTGCACTCTACACTTTTACATTTTGTGATTACTGTATATTGTGTATTTAATGTTTTTTGTTTTTTTTAAATAAAACATTTATATTTTTCATACAATGTCCGCTTCATTATGCTTTATCAACCGAGAAACATAATACAAGATGACAGTTTTGAAGAAGAAAAGGCAAATGGTCCCTTCTGTTTAAGTACTCTATTAATGCAGCTCTAACGTCAAGTCCATTTTATTAGTATAGTCCTTTATCACAGTTAGGGGCTTCAACGTAATCGCGTCCATAGCACTAAAGACGAGCAGCTGTTTGTAGCCTCAAAGCCAGGCGCAACACTTTTCCATCCATCATGTAATATACTGTTGTGGAAGTTGGCGCGAGCTGCTGGGAAAGCAGAGACGTTAACAGTGACGTCATGACGCGGCTCTCGGCGAAAAAGTCGGTGGAAACGCAAACCGGTTCTTAGCAGTAGCGTGGCGTGGGGAAAATTTAGGGGAAGCCAGTTTTTTTGGGTCGGGGGGGGGGGGGTGGTCAATAACGTAACCAGTTTGTGTTCGCGTACCTCAGTGTTATGCTATTGTCTGCTTCAACTAATGTACACCTTGTAAGTCGCTTTGGATAAAAGCGTCTGCCAAATACCCTAAAGTAATGTAATGTAAATGTAATGTATCATACAGATGCAGGACTTGCACACGCCTGTTATCTAACCGACAGGTCCGCACGCGCTCTCCAGCCAAAACTCTCTCGTCTTATTAATTGAAGCATTCCCCCCCCCCAAAGTCATAACCAGCGCTCAATGCTCAGTGCAGATTCGGTAATGAATAAAACAGAAGCATTGACGGGCCGTTCAGGCAACAGGTGCCACAGAGAGAAAGGGGTGGACATTTTACTCACCCTATTTGAAGAGGAAGGCCATTCTCCTGTCTTTCATGGTGGCGAAGTGGTCAATAACAATGTCATAGAACTTCCCAGCGGCCTTTAGGTCCTCCACAACAACAGAGTCAATGGATATTGTGGCTAGGTTGACAAGTCTGTCCTGTCCACAAGTGTTCCTCTGATACGTTTGCTGCTGTAGCGGAAGTTTAGTAAAGTTATATTTTATTAAGTACGCCAAATCTCCACCCTCCATAATGCTTAATTAGCTTGATACTATCAAACGGCGAGGATGACAGTTACAGTTCTACGTACTGATGTTGATGTGATTTGATTGGATTGTGAGGCAAGGGATTCCCTTCAAATCGATCCAATGGGATCAAGGGATCCCATTCCCTTGAAGGGAAGCCAGAGACGGCTGGCATCCCTTGGCATGGCCCTGACCAATCACAGGTTGGCTGGGGGGCATGACGTGGACCTCATCTGATTGGTCAATCCGGGACAATCCCTCCATTTTTTTTTTCACCAAGGGAAGCTCATTCGGCTGGCTTCCTCTGGCAACAGTGAATGCAATTTACTGTTTCACCATAACATCTAGAGGGGCGCTGTTGTTTCACTCTTTGTAAAATACTCAATGAGAATGGGGGAGAGACGGTCCGGCAGCAACACACAGCAAAGGAGAATTACCGAAAAAAAAGTGTTTTTATTTATTTATTAAAATTATAACTACAATCCGAAAAAACAGGGGAAGCCTGGCTTCCCTTGGCCTCCGGGAGAAAACGCCACTGGTTCTTAGACGGCTCGCCAATTGAACCAACTGTAAACCGGCTCTCGCGCCACCCGAGAGCTAGAACTAGGCTTGCGTTGGTGGAAACGAGGCACTAGAGGCTGAGTGCAGGTGGAGAAAAGCAGGGTGCGAACTGGAGGGGAGCAGGGGGAGCTATAGCTCCCCTAGTGGGGACATGAGCTCCCCTGGGAACATGGTTTGTGAAATTTGGGGGGAGCTCTCTAAAATACTTATGAGAGAAGGGCTCTGTGCATCGTTGTGTTGTGTGTGTGGCGTCGCGTCTCTCCAGGCAGTGAGAGGGTTGTGTTGTGCTATAGCTGTATTATTAATATTAATATTGTTCATGGTTGGTGCCGCTGGCTGCTCTTATCGCGTGTGTTCGGCTCTGTGTGGGCTACAGCCATAATAGGCTATAGCCCATGTGAAACAACGTAGCCTGTTTTTGAGTCATTTTAAGTTGATTTAATTAAACAGTCAAACGTTACATTGGTGGTCCGTGGATTATTTATTATCAAGTTGATTGAAGTTTGCGTAGCCCATACATGCTCGGGAAATCTGTTGACATGAACATGATCCATCGGGACGTTTCATGTAAACGTAGACCTGTGGCACCACCCCGTGTGCAACTGATGTTCTCTGTGCTGTTGCTATTAATGCACGGATCAGCAAAAATCCCGGCTCCCCCGGAGACCGTGGTATAGTTCGCACACTGGAGAAAAGGCATCCTCTGGAGAAACTCCAGAGGATGTTCTTAATTTTTTATCTCTCCTGTCAAACTTCTCCTCCTCTCTTTCAGCTGCTAAAGCTGCCTTCTTCCGTTTCAAAATTCTAAGCACAGCATTTAACCCAAAAAATCCTCCTTCATATGATATGATAGGTCACAGCTCTTCTCTGTCCTGTGGCCCTAAAGTGGTGAAATGAACTCCTCACGGATGTCAGGACTGCAGAGTCTCTGCCCATCTTCCTCCGCAGGCTGAAAACTCACCTCTTCAGGAAACACGACCCGGATCCTTCCTCCTAGCGCTTCCTCTTTTTACTAGCTTTACTAATGTACCATATCTTACTGAGTAGATAGTTTGCTTGTTAGTTAGTTAGATATTGTTCTATTGTTTGCCAACTTATTGTACTTTGACCTGAGCACTGGTTCAGTTCTCAGAGACTTGTTGGGAAGGCACTTTAGTCTTCTGGTGATGAGTTGTTCTCTCACCTTCCTTTGTTGAAACACACTACTGTAAGTCGCTTTGGATAAAAGCGTCTGCTAACTGACTGGAGTGTAATGTGATGCAACACACAGCCTCCCATAGCAACACACAGTATCCAAAGCAACACACAGCCTCCCATAGCAACACACAGTATCCAAAGCAACACACTGCCTTCCATAGCAACATGCAGTATCCATAGCAACACACAGTATCCATAGCAACACACTGCCTTCCATAGCAACATTCAGTATTCATAGAAACACACAGCCTTCTATAGCAACACACAGTATCCAAAGCAACACACAGTACCATAGCAACACACAGTATCCATAGCAACACACAGTATCCATAGCAACACACAGTATCCATAGCAATGCACAGCCTTCCATAGCAACACACAGTATCCAAAGCAACACACAGTACCATAGCAACACACAGTACCATAGCAACACACAGTATCCATAGAAACACACAGCCTTCTATAGCAACACACAGTATCCATAGAAACACACAGCCTTCTATAGCAACACACAGTATCCATAGAAACACACAGCCTTCTATAGCAACACACAGTATCCATAGAAACACACAGTACCATAGCAACACACAGTATCCATAGAAACACACAGCCTTCTATAGCAACACACAGTATCCATAGCAATGCACAGCCTTCTATAGCAACACACAGTATCCATAGAAACACTGTGGCTTTGTCTCAGGCTTCTACAGGTCTGGTCTACATGGTCTGTTAATAACCGGATAATAATATAATATAATATATAATATTATAATATGATTTCAAACTTGAAATGGATCCAATCAGTCCATTCAGCGCCCTATGTGCATACCTGTTATGCGCGTGGCCGCGACATAACTTTTTAATTCATTAATTAAAGCCATGAGGCTTCCTATATCCTCTCTACCTACTAAGGAAGCTGCCTTGGTGGGAATCTACTTTGTGAAAATGCTTCACAAAGTGAGACAGCCTGACTAGGTGACGGTAGACCATCTCCCCGCGTCGACCTCACCTCCTAACCTATCCTACCCTACCTTGTGTTTTTGAGTTTGTGGAGATCTTTCAGTAAAGACATTATCCGTTGTTCTGAGTGTCGTGTCTCTTCTTCTGGTTCTCTGGCCCATTTGGCTCTCCGGTCTCGTTGGGTCCAAACAGAACGGTCAAGACTACATTGAGCCAAGCTAGGAACCCAGAAGCAGGGAGCGGGACACCACCTGAGTTACGCTAGCTCCCTGTGTCTCCAGTTCCTAGCTCCCAGGTTAGCTCCCTATGTCTCTAGCTTCCAGGCTAGCTCCCTGTGTCTCCAGTCACTAGCTTCCAGGCTAGCTCTCGGTGTCTCCAGTTCCTAACTTCCAGGCTAACTCGTGTCTCTAGCAGGAGCCCATCGTTTCCCGGGCTGGTTCCCCACCCCGCCTCCCCTCAGGGGGGGATTCTGTTGTGCCCCTGCGCTCTAACTGATCCCAGGTGTTTCCCATCATAACCTGGGATCTACCCTACTTAAGGCTGTCGAAGACCGATGTCGGGGCACCTTACTGAGAACCTTATGGCTCCAGGGCCTGGAACAACTTTCCCTTTGAATAATAAACACTCATCGTGACCAATATGTCCATTTATGTCTGTTATATCATAGAAGAAACCTAGTAGTTAAAAGGCTCCGTTAGTAAATACAGGTATATTTACCAAGTGTCTCTCCCCGTGTGTCAACCGGAGAGACTTGAGACTGAGGACTTTAGGAAGTGAATCTATACTTACTAAATCTATACTTACTAAACTAAAGTTAATGATCAACTGGAAGCCTTCACCTGGTGACACACGCACGTACGCACACACACACACGCG
>CM051013.1:28732234-28737234 GCA_027704905.1 Muraenolepis orangiensis | reverse complement strand
TCTATATAAGGGTTGTCTATATGAGGGTGGTCTATATAAGGGTGGATTATAGGGTTCAGTGTGGTCCGGCGTGGTCGGTCGTCTCCTCCAATGGCGCCATCTCCTGGGTCCCGGATGTAACAGTGGATTGGGGGCCAGCTGACTCCCACTCCTGCTTCCAAGCTGCTGCCAACCATGCGTCTCTGGAGATGTCCTCGGAGGTGGAGTTGAGCATCTCTTGTGCTGCCTGGTTGTAGGGGTGGCGGGACTTGAGTCTGCTTGGAGGTGCTGGTGTTATTGGGGTGTTGTCATACTTTTGTGCCTTCCTGGCCAGGGGAGGGTGGCAGCCTCCCGTCGGAGGCCGGCCGGTGCTATTCCCGCGAGGACTGGCAGAGGGACACAGGGGTAGGCTTTAAGCATCCAGTTATTATTCGGAGGAGGTATTGATAGCCACGTCGACCTTTCTCGCATGAGGGCTTCTGCTCCAGACTGGGGCACAGTATTACACACACACACACACACACACACACACACATACACACACACACACACACACACACACACACACACACACACACAGACACAGACACACACACACACACACGTGTAGATGTAGTGTGTGTGTGTGTTGTGATGCTAATGTATCAGTGGACATAAAGACCTTCAGCTGCTGAAAAACAAACAAGCACACACACATATGTGTGTGTGTGTGTGTGTGTGTGTGTGTGTGTTTCTTGTGTTGAGGGGGACATTAAAGAGAATGTTTAATGAATATGGGGTCTAGTGATGTTTGACTCCCAGCTGAAAGGTCTACCTATAGTAACCTATGACCCCTGACCCCTACCTGCTCCTTAATGACCCCTGACCCCTACCTGCTCCTTAATGACCCCTGACCCCTACCTGCTCCTTAATGATCCCTAACCCCTACCTGCTCCTTAATGACCCCTGACCCCTACCTGCTCCTTAATGACCTGTCTAACCCCTACCTGCTCCTTAATGACCTGTCTCTGTACGGTCTAACCCCTACCTGCTCCTTAATGACCTGTCTCTGTACTGTCTAACCCCTACCTGCTCCTTAATGACCTGTCTAACCCCTACCTGCTCCTTAATGACCTGTCTCTGTACTGTCTAACCCCTACCTGCTCCTTAATGACCTGTCTCTGTACTGTCTAACCCCTACCTGCTCCTTAATGACCTGTCTCTGTACTGTCTAACCCCTACCTGCTCCTTAATGACCTGTCTCTGTACTGTCTAACCCCTACCTGCTCCTTAATGACCCGTCTCTGTACTGTCTAACCCCTACCTGCTCCTTAATGACCTGTCTAACCCCTACCTGCTCCTTAATGACCTGTCTCTGTACTGTCTAACCCCTACCTGCTCCTTAATGACCTGTCTAACCCCTACCTGCTCCTTAATGACCTGTCTCTGTACTGTCTAACCCCTACCTGCTCCTTAATGACCTGTCTCTGTACTGTCTAACCCCTACCTGCTCCTTAATGACCTGTCTCTGTACTGTCTAACCCCTACCTGCTCCTTAATGACCTGTCTCTGTACTGTCAACCCCTACCTGCTCCTTAATGACCTGTCTCTGTACTGTCTAACCCCTACCTGCTCCTTAATGACCCGTCTCTGTACTGTCTAACCCCTACCTGCTCCTTAATGACCCGTCTCTGTACTGTCTAACCCCTACCTGCTCCTTAATGACCTGTCTCTGTACTGTCTAACCCCTACCTGCTCCTTAATGACCTGTCTCTGTACTGTCTAACCCCTACCTGCTCCTTAATGACCTGTCTCTGTACTGTCTAACCCCTACCTGCTCCTTAATGACCTGTCTAACCCCTACCTGCTCCTTAATGACCTGTCTAACCCCTACCTGCTCCTTAATGACCTGTCTCTCTACTGTCTAACCCCCTACCTGCTCCTTAATGACCTGTCTCTGTACTGTCTAACCCCTACCTGCTCCTTAATGACCTGTCTCTGTACTGTCTAACCCCTACCTGCTCCTTAATGACCTGTCTCTGTACTGTCTAACCCCTACCTGCTCCTTAATGACCTGTCTCTGTACTGTCTAACCCCTACCTGCTCCTTAATGACCTGTCTCTGTACTGTCTAACCCCTACCTGCTCCTTAATGACCTGTCTAACCCCTACCTGCTCCTTAATGACCTGTCTAACCCCTACCTGCTCCTTAATGACCTGTCTCTGTACTGTCTGACCCCTACCTGCTCCTTAATGACCTGTCTCTGTACTGTCTAACCCCTACCTGCTCCTTAATGACCTGTCTCTGTACTGTCTAACCCCTACCTGCTCCTTAATGACCTGTCTAACCCCTACCTGCTCCTTAATGACCTGTCTAACCCCTACCTGCTCCTTAATGACCTGTCTCTGTACTGTCTGACCCCTACCTGCTCCTTAATGACCTGTCTCTCTACTGTCTAACCCCTACCTGCTCCTTAATGACCTGTCTCTGTACCGTCTAACCCCTACCTGCTCCTTAATGACCTGTCTCTGTACTGTCTAACCCCTACCTGCTCCTTAATGACCTGTCTCTGTACTGTCTAACCCCTACCTGCTCCTTAATGACCTGTCTAACCCCTACCTGCTCCTTAATGACCTGTCTAACCCCTACCTGCTCCTTAATGACCTGTCTCTGTACTGTCTAACCCCTACCTGCTCCTTAATGACCTGTCTAACCCCTACCTGCTCCTTAATGACCTGTCTCTGTACTGTCTAACCCCTACCTGCTCCTTAATGACCTGTCTCTGTACTGTCTAACCCCTACCTGCTCCTTAATGACCTGTCTCTGTACTGTCTAACCCCTACCTGCTCCTTAATGACCTGTCTCTGTACCGTCTAACGGTTAGACGGTACAGAGACAGGTCATTAAGGAGCAGGTAGGGGTTAGACAGGTCATTAAGGAGCAGGTAGGGGTCAGGGGTCATTAAGGAGCAGGTAGGGGTTAGACGGTACAGAGACGGGTCATTAAGGAGCAGGTAGGGGTTAGACTCTAACCCCTACCTGCTCCTTAATGACCCGTCTCTGTACCGTCTAACCCCTACCTGCTCCTTAATGACCTGTCTAACCCCTACCTGCTCCTTAATGACCTGTCTCTGTACTGTCTAACCCCTACCTGCTCCTTAATGACCTGTCTCTGTACGGTCTAACCCAGGGGTATTCAACTAGATTAGGAAGGGGGCCACAATTGTAAAATGTCTTGAAGGCGAGGGCCACAAGACTGTGACAACGAAAATGAACAAATGCCATTGTTATTGTACAACCAACCATGCAATTATAATAATGATTATTATTATTGTTATTATTATTATTGTAGTAGTAGTAGTAGTAAAATAGGCAACCAAAATAGTAATGTAGGCTACTGTGGCAGATTTGTGGTCTGCTGCGGAATATAAGGAGGGAGAGCGAGACGCAGTCGGGTAAACGGATATTTATTTCACACAAGGTTCCCGAGGTGGCTAAACAGAACAATCCCTCAACGGGCAAATGATAACTGGCAGGGGTCTGGATTCTCGTCCTGGCATAAGCAGTTGTAAGAATAGTGGTTGATGCAGTGTAAGAAGATTTAAGTATTTCTATTTTACCACGTCTAGCTGTGCTACCAGGCGGGTAAGCAGCATTGAAGTTAGCAGCATGCTTGGTCTCATAGTGGCGCCTCACATTAGCAACCTTGCAGACTGAAACTGTTATTTGACATATTAAACATAAAGGTCTAGGATTGGCGTGCGATGGTCAAATAAATACAAAATCATCAGTCCATTTGGGGTTGAGGTGTCGGTTTTCACCGTCAATTTTCCGCCGTTTCTCTCCGCTCATTTCGGATCAGTAATGAGAGTAACGAGATTGACACAATGTCGCAATGTCGCGATAATTACACGCTGATCAGTCCAATGCAAGATTGCCTTTTAAGAACTATTGAAGGAGAAATAATTTGGACTCATTTAATTCGGATAACATAATAGCGAACATATATTGACATTTATTTAAATGATTATACATTTTATTATTTATTTTATTTTTTATTTTTTTACATTGGAATATGGAGTGCGTTCCAGGGGCCACGAGAAAGCTCCCCGCGGGCCGGATTTGGCCCGCGGGCCGCCAGTTGAATATCCCTGGTCTAACCCCTACCTGCTCCTTAATGACCTGTCTCTGTACTGTCTAACCCCTACCTGCTCCTTAATGACCTGTCTAACCCCTACCTGCTCCTTAATGACCTGTCTCTGTACTGTCTAACCCCTACCTGCTCCTTAATGACCCGTCTCTGTACTGTCTAACCCCTACCTGCTCCTTAATGACCCGTCTCTGTACTGTCTAACCCCTACCTGCTCCTTAATGACCTGTCTCTGTACTGTCTAACCCCTACCTGCTCCTTAATGACCTGTCTCTGTACTGTCTAACCCCTACCTGCTCCTTAATGACCTGTCTAACCCCTACCTGCTCCTTAATGACCCGTCTCTGTACTGTCTAACCCCTACCTGCTCCTTAATGACCTGTCTCTGTACTGTCTAACCCCTACCTGCTCCTTAATGACCTGTCTCTGTACTGTCTAACCCCTACCTGCTCCTTAATGACCTGTCTCTGTACTGTCTAACCCCTACCTGCTCCTTAATGACCTGTCTCTGTACTGTCTAACCCCTACCTGCTCCTTAATGACCCGTCTCTGTACTGTCTAACCCCTACCTGCTCCTTAATGACCTGTCTCTGTACTGTCTAACCCCTACCTGCTCCTTAATGACCTGTCTCTGTACTGTCTAACCCCTACCTGCTCCTTAATGACCTGTCTAACCCCTACCTGCTCCTTAATGACCTGTCTAACCCCTACCTGCTCCTTAATGACCTGTCTCTCTACTGTCTAACCCCCTACCTGCTCCTTAATGACCTGTCTCTGTACTGTCTAACCCCTACCTGCTCCTTAATGACCTGTCTCTGTACTGTCTAACCCCTACCTGCTCCTTAATGACCTGTCTCTGTACTGTCTAACCCCTACCTGCTCCTTAATGACCT
>CM051013.1:28619734-28729734 GCA_027704905.1 Muraenolepis orangiensis | reverse complement strand
TTTAGGACATGTTTCTATTGCAAACCGACGTTGATTACAAAAGCTGCTTTTATTCAACTGATCACACACACGCCTGTTTGATATTAAAGTATAAATACAACCTAAAACTGACATTGATTAAGGGTCTGATGTACGACGCTCCCCAGGTCCTGTCCCCCATCCAGGTTACATTCCATCTGCTTTATCCTCATCTGCAATTAGTCACTGGCTGTCGTGTGAGGCTTCCTTGGTAGTGGTCTAAACCTCACCTTAGTTGTTGATACCTAAACCTCACCTTAGTAGTTGTTACCTAAACCTCACCTTAGTAGTTGTTACCTAAACCTAACCAAGTAGTTGTTACCTAAACCTCACCTTAGTAGTCGTTACCTAAACCTCACCTTAGTAGTTGTTACCTAAACCTAACCAAGTAGTTGTTACCTAAACCTCACCTTAGTAGTTGTTACCTAAACCTAACCAAGTAGTTGTTACCTAAACCTCACCTTAGTAGTTGTTACCTAAACCTAACCAAGTAGTTGTTACCTAAACCTCACCTTAGTAGTTGTTACCTAAACCTAACCAAGTAGTTGTTACCTAAACCTCACCTTAGTAGTTGTTACCTAAACCTAACCAAGTAGTTGTTACCTAAACCTCACCTTAGTAGTTGTTACCTAAACCTAACCAAGTAGTTGTTACCTAAACCTCACCTTAGTAGTTGTTACCTAAACCTCACCTTAGTAGTAGTTACCTAAACCTCACCTTAGTAGTTGTTACCTAAACCTCACCTTAGTAGTTGTTACCTAAACCTCACCTTAGTAGGGGTGTTACCTCACTGTAAAGCCCAGTGTAACGAATGCAGTGCACACAGGTGTAAGAAGGACCTGTGCTATGTTGAACCAGGACATAACCATGTGGAGGGTTTTAGGCCGTAGTTCATCTTTAAAGTCCGAGGGAGAGAACACTCCTCCAGTCAACAGGGGCACTCTGCCACCTAGTGGTAATAGTCATACATAAAGGTTTAAAACTCATTTGAAAACGTGTGTACTGGAGTCATTAAAACAATGAAATTAATTAAACATCTTCCAAATGACCAAAGTAATGTGCCGTATTGACTGCTCTGAGCGCCCGTCTCCTCCATGATGTCACCCTCCTCACCTAGTACCTTAATATTCACAATAGAACCTTCACAAATACAAAACCATCCTCTCTAGCCAACGGCTGATAAAGGTTCTCCTAAACCACCGCCTCGTTTCAAAATAAAACCACCATTTTCAAAATAAAAGCCTGTTCGGAGCTTTATTTAAAAAACAAAAACTGAAACAAAACCACACCACACGCACACACTCGGAGCATGGAGGAAGTTGCACAACTTCAGACAAGCCACTTCCTGTTTAGTAGTTTGCACTGGGTTGGTCCACTGCAGGGTCACATGACCAAACACCCACACAGCTGGGTGTAGGGGGCCCCTGGGATCCAGGCTGGGTGTAGGGGGCCCCTGGGATCCAGGCTGGGTGTAGGGGGCCCCTGGGAGCCAGGCTGGGTGTAGGGGGCCCCTGGGAGCCAGGCTGGGTGTAGGGGGCCCCTGGGAGCCAGGCTGGGTGTAGGGGGGCCCTGGGATCCAGGCTGGGTGTAGGGGGCCCCTGGGAGCCAGGCTGGGTGTAGGGGGCCCCTGGGAGCCAGGCTGGGTGTAGGGGGCCCCTGGGAGCCAGGCTGGGTGTAGGGGGCCCCTGGGAGCCAGGCTGGGGGGGGGGGGGCCCAACCGGGGTGTTTAGAGTCAGTCATGGTTGGTCTCTCCAGGTGAATACAGCAACAACTACCTTAAAGCCTGTCAAATAGTCTCTCAGCTCTCTCTCTCTCTCTATATACATATACACACACCTACCTCACTCTATCACTCTCTCTCCCGTCGACCACTCAGGCCCTACCTCACTCTCCACTCTGTCCCCCACACACTGTACCTCACTATCACTCGCTCTGTCTGATCTCTCTCTCTCTCTCTCTCTCTCTCTCTCTCTCTCTCTCTCTCTCTCTCTCTCTCTCTCCTCTCTCTCTCTCTCTCTCTCTCTCTCTCTCTCTCTCTCTCTCTCTCTCTCTCTCTCTCTCTCTCTCTCTCTCTCTCTCTCTCTCTCTCTCTCTCTCTCTCTCTCTCTCCTCTCTCTCTCTCTCACCCCTCTCTCTCTCTCTCACTCCTCTCTCTCTCTCTCTCCCCTCTCTCTCTCTCTCACCCCTCTCTCTCTCTCTCTCTCTCTCTCTTCCCCCCCCCCATCAGGTGCGCCTCCTCTTGGTTCCTCCAGGGCTTGCAGGATGCGATGAAGACGATGACGAGGAGATCAGCTTGTCCGCTTGTCCTCGATTCCTCTTCCTCTTCTCCGCCTCCTTCACTCCTCCTCCCCCCTCGCTCGACCCCTTCTCTCTCTCCTTCTCCCTCTCTTTGTCCCTCTCCTTGTCTCGGCTGCTCCCTCGCTCCACCAGCTTCACCGACGAGTTACTGCCTGATAGGGAGAGACATATAGAGAGGTATTAGAGAGAGACATATAGAGAGGTATTAGAGAGAGACATATAGAGAGGTATTAGAGAGGGAGAGACATATAGAGAGGTATTAGAGAGAGACATATAGAGAGGTATTAGAGAGAGAGACATATAGAGAGGTATTAGAGAGAGACATATAGAGAGGTATTAGAGAGGGAGAGACATATAGAGAGGTATTAGAGAGAGAGAGACATATAGAGAGGTATTAGAGAGAGAGAGACATATAGAGAGGTATAGAGAGAGAGAGGTATTAGAGAGAGAGAGACATATAGAGAGGTATTAGAGAGAGAGACATATAGAGAGGTATTAGAGAGAGAGAGACATATAGAGAGGTATAGAGAGAGAGACATATAGAGAGGTATTAGAGAGAGAGACATATAGAGAGGTATTAGAGAGAGAGACATATAGAGAGGTATTAGAGAGAGAGACATATAGAGAGGTATTAGAGAGAGAGACATATAGAGAGGTATAGAGAGAGAGACATATAGAGAGACATATAGAGAGGTATTAGAGAGAGACATATAGAGAGGTATTAGAGAGAGAGAGACATATAGAGAGGTATTAGAGAGAGAGAGACATATAGAGAGGTATTAGAGAGAGAGACATAGACATATAGAGAGGTATTAGAGAGAGAGACATATAGAGAGGTATAGAGAGAGAGACATATAGAGAGGTATTAGAGAGAGACATATAGAGAGGTATTAGAGAGACATATAGAGAGGTATTAGAGAGAGAGACCGACATATAGAGAGGTATAGAGAGAGACCGACATATAGAGAGGTATTAGAGAGAGAGACATATAGAGAGGTATTAGAGAGAGAGACATATAGAGAGGTATTAGAGAGAGAGAGACATATAGAGAGGTATTAGAGAGACAGACATATAGAGAGGTATTAGAGAGAGAGACATATAGAGAGGTATTAGAGAGAGAGACCGACATATAGAGAGGTATTAGAGAGAGAGACATATAGAGAGGTATTAGAGAGAGAGACATATAGAGAGGTATTAGAGAGAGAGACATATAGAGAGGTATTAGAGAGAGAGACATATAGAGAGGTATTAGAGAGAGAGACCGACATATAGAGAGGTATTAGAGAGAGAGACATATAGAGAGGTATTAGAGAGAGAGACCGACATATAGAGAGGTATTAGAGAGAGAGAGACATATAGAGAGGTATTAGAGAGAGAAAGAGAGAGAGAGACAGAATAATATAGACAGATATATAGAGAGAGGTATTATAGAGAGATATAGAGGCATTATAGACCGATATATATCTATAAATAGATATATATCTACATATATATCTATATCTACATATATATCTATATCTACATAAATATATATCTACATCTACATATATATCTAGATATATATAGAGGTATTATAGACCGATATATATATACATATATAGAGAGAGGTATTATAGAGAGATATAGAGAGGCATTATAGACTAATATATATATATACATATATAGAGGTATTATAGACCTCTATATATATATATATATATATATATAGAGAGGAATTATAGAGCGATATATACATATATAGAGAGGTATTATAGAGAGAGATATAGAGAGGTATTATAGAGAAATATATATCTATATATAGAGGTATTATAGAGAGATAGAGGTATTAGAGACCGATATATATATATACATATAGAGGGATTATAGAGCGATATAAACATATATAGAGAGGTATTATAGAGAGAGATATAGAGAGGTATTATAGACCGATATATATCTATATATATACATATATAGAGGTATTATAGACCGATATATATCTATATATAGAGAGGCATTATAGACCGATATATATCTATATATACATATATAGAGAGGCATTATAGACCGATATATTATAGATAGATAGATAGATAGAGGTATAGAGAGGCATTATAGACGATATATATATACACATATATAGAGAGGTATTATAGAGAGAGATATAGAGAGGTATTATAGACCAATATATATAAATATACATATATAGAGGTATTATAGAGCTGCTAGGGTTAGTAGGGCCAGGTACACTTCACATATAGAGAGAGGTATAGAGCTGCTAGGGGTTAGTAGGGTCAGGTACACTTCACATAGAGAGAGAGGTATAGAGCTGCTAGGGGTTAGTAGGGTCAGGTACACTTCACATATAGAGAGAGGTATAGAGCTGCTAGGGGTTAGTAGGGCCAGGTACACTTCACATATAGAGAGGTATAGAGCTGCTAGGGGTTAGTAGGGTCAGGTACACTTCACATATAGAGAGAGGTATAGAGCTGCTAGGGGTTAGTAGGGTCAGGTACACTTCACATAGAGAGAGAGGTATAGAGCTGCTAGGGGTTAGTAGGGTCAGGTACACTTCACATATAGAGATAGGTATAGAGCTGCTAGGGGTTAGTAGGGTCAGGTACACTTCACATATAGAGAGAGGTATAGAGCTGCTAGGGGTTAGTAGGGTCAGGTACACTTCACATATAGAGAGAGGTATAGAGCTGCTAGGGGTTAGTAGGGCCAGGTACACTTCACATATAGAGAGAGGTATAGAGCTGCTAGGGGTTAGTAGGGTCAGGTACACTTCACATATAGAGAGAGGTATAGAGCTGCTAGGGGTTAGTAGGGTCAGGTACACTTCACATATAGAGAGAGGTATAGAGCTGCTAGGGGTTAGTAGGGTCAGGTACACTTCACATATAGAGAGAGGTATAGAGCTGCTAGGGGTTAGTAGGGCCAGGTACACTTCACATATAGAGAGAGGTATAGAGCTGCTAGGGGTTAGTAGGGTCAGGTACACTTCACATATAGAGAGAGGTATAGAGCTGCTAGGGGTTAGTAGGGTCAGGTACACTTCACATATAGAGAGAGGTATAGAGCTGCTAGGGGTTAGTAGGGTCAGGTACACTTCACATAGAGAGAGAGGTATAGAGCTGCTAGGGGTTAGTAGGGTCAGGTACACTTCACATATAGAGAGAGGTATAGAGCTGCTAGGGGTTAGTAGGGTCAGGTACACTTCACATATAGAGAGAGGTATAGAGCTGCTAGGGGTTAGTAGGGTCAGGTACACTTCACATATAGAGGTATAGAGCTGCTAGGGGTTAGTAGGGTCAGGTACACTTCACATATAGAGAGGTATAGAGCTGCTAGGGGTTAGTAGGTTCAGGTACACTTCACATATAGAGGTATAGAGCTGCTAGGGGTTAGTAGGGTCAGGTACACTTCACATATAGAGAGGTATAGAGCTGCTAGGGGTTAGTAGGGTCAGGTACACTTCACATATAGAGAGAGGTATAGAGCTGCTAGGGGTTAGTAGGGTCAGGTACACTTCACATATAGAGAGAGGTATAGAGCTGCTAGGGGTTAGTAGGGTCAGGTACACTTCACATATAGAGAGAGGTATAGAGCTGCTAGGGGTTAGTAGGGTCAGGTACACTTCACATAGAGAGAGCGGTATAGAGCTGCTAGGGGTTAGTAGGGTCAGGTACACTTCACATATAGAGAGAGGTATAGAGCTGCTAGGGGTTAGTAGGGTCAGGTACACTTCACATATAGAGAGAGGTATAGAGCTGCTAGGGGTTAGTAGGGTCAGGTACACTTCACATATAGAGAGAGGTATAGAGCTGCTAGGGGTTAGTAGGGTCAGGTACACTTCACATATAGAGAGCGGAATTAGACATAGATTTATGTCCAGAGAGGGAGAGGAATTATAGACAGATGTATATAAAGAGAGGTATTTTACAGAGACATATATAGAGGGGTATTATAGATTGAAATATACTATAGACAGACATATAAAGAGGCATTATAGGCGGAAAGATCCTAAGAAACAAAGCCTTGACGTGACTAGAACGTGTAGTTCAACTACCGAGAACAGATAGAGAAATACAGATATAGATATTGATATACTGTATGGGCACACGCTTTTGGACGTCCCATTCAAAAACCACAGGCAACATGACAGCCAGCACTCCTCTTTGGACCAGTGAGTCACTCAGAGCACTGGTGGGGTGAGGCCCTGATGCTGGACCAGAAGGCTCTCCTAAAGGTGTTCTAGTTCCTCCTAAAGGTGTTCTATGGGGTTGAGGTCGGGGCTCTGTGCAGGCCAATCCAGTTCCTCCACACCAAACACATCTAACCGTGACTTCATGGACCTCACTTAGTGCACAGCGGGCAGTCATGCTGGAACAGCGAAAGGCCTTCCCTAAACCGGGAAGCCACAAAGTTAGAAGGGCCCAGTTGGCTAAGATGTCTTTAGCATTAAGAGAACCCTTCACTGGAGCTAAGGGGCCAAAGCCTGAGAAACACCCCAGACCTAACCCCTCCTCCACTAATCTTTACAGTAGGCACTATGCATTCGTTCTCCTGGCATCAGCCAAACCAGGATTCATCCATCAGACTGCCAGATAGTGAAGCCTGATTCATCTAAAGAACACGTTTCCCCTGCTCCAGAGTCCAGTGGCGGCTTGCTTTTCATCACTCAGGCTGACGCTTGGCATTGCTGGTGATGTGAGGCTTGTGTGCAGCTGCTCAGACATTGAAACCCATTCCATGAAGATCCAGAACCACAGTTCTTGTGCTGATGGTACTTCCAGAGGCAGCTTGGTGCTCTGTAGTGAGCGAGGCAACAGGTGATGGGCCGTAGCCCTCGTTGGCTCACCTGAGAGTGTGTGAGGTCTACCACTTCATGGCCCAGCTGTGGCTCCAGGGGCTTCTTCACATTAAGAACACTTACAGTTGACCTGGCCAGACCTAGCAGGGTGGAACCCACTTCTGACACGTTTAAAGCCACGGAGCTCTTTACCACCCAGTCTGAGTCTTAATGCTTCTGTGGAGAGCAACGGGTGTGGCTAACACACCTGAACTCAATAATTAGTGTCCACTGACCTTTGCTATATAGTGTATATAGAGACATATAGATAGAGACAGGTGGAGAGATAGAGACCTATAGATATAGAGAGACAGGTGGACAGATAGAGATATAGATGGAGAGAGACAGGTGGACAGATGGAGAGAGATAGAGATCTATAGATAGAGAGACAGGTGAACAGATGCAAAGAGATATAGATAGAGACAGGTGGATGTCTTACCTTCTTCATGAGTAGCTGGAGGTTCTCTCTCCATCTTAAACTCCTTCTCTTCCTCACCTCCTACCTTCCCTACACACACGCACAACAATGCTGATACCTCATGTCAGAGACAAAAGGTCAAGGTGTGTGTGTGTGTGTGTGTGTGTGTGTGTGTGTGTGTACCTTCTTTAACATCCTGGATAATGTCATCGGGCAGAGAGAAGCTCTTCTCCAGGTTAGGGAAGGGTAGAATCTCTGACTCGTGCTACACACACACATACAGAATTAAACTAAAGATTAAAAAATGCATTCCTAACCTACAAGGACATTATATTATGACTATTGGAATCTGAGAAATGACACACACACACACACGAGAGGTCTGACAGACAGGTAGGCTGACATGTAGACCGACAGTCAGACAGACAGGTAGACTGACCAGGGCCTGCATGTCATACATGGTCCCCAGGTGGTCCCAGATGACCGATGAGGAGACCTGCCGACCGATGTTCTGACTGAACTTGTCCCGGATGCAGATCATGTGGAAGTGACGGTTTACCCCTGGAAACACCACACACACACACACACACACACACACACACACACACACACACACACACACACACACACACACACACACACACACACACACACACACACACACACACACACACCACACACACACACACACACACACACACACACACACACACACACACACACACACACACACACACACACACACACACACACAGTTATTGGTTGTTGTAGGTTTTGAGTCTGGTTAGGTGAAGGTGAGGTCTAAGGTTGGGTGTTAGTAGGGTTAGGTCTAAGGTTGGGGTTTGGTCTAAGGTTGGGTGTTAGTAGGGTTAGGTCTAAGGTTGGGGCTAGGTCTAAGGTTGGGGTTAGTGTCAGGTTGGGGTTAGTAGGGTCAGGTCTAAGGTTGGGGCTTAGTGTCAGGGTTTGGGGTTAGGTCTAAGGTTTGGGGTTAGTAGAGTCAGGTCCAAGGTTTGGGGTTAGTAGGGTCAGGTCTAAGGTTTGGGGTTAGTAGGGTCAGGTCTAAGGTTTGGGGTTAGTAGGGTCAGGTCTAAGGTTTGGGGTTAGTAGGGTCAGGTCTAAGGTTTGGGGTTAGTAGGGTCAGGTCTAAGGTTTGGGGTTAGTAGGGTCAGGTCTACGGTTTGGGGTTAGTAGGGTCAGGTCTAAGGTTTGGGGTTAGTAGGGTCAGGTCTAAGGTTTGGGGTTAGTAGGGTCAGGTCTAAGGTTTGGGGTTAGTAGGGTCAGGTCTAAGGTTTGGGGTTAGTAGGGTCAGGTCTAAGGTTTGGGGTTAGTAGGGTCAGGTCTAAGGTTTGGGGTTAGTAGGGTCAGGTCTAAGGTTTGGGGTTAGTAGGGTCAGGTCTAAGGTTTGGGGTTAGTAGGGTCAGGTCTAAGGTTTGGGGTTAGTAGGGTCAGGTCTAAGGTTTGGGGTTAGTAGGGTCAGGTCTAAGGTTTGGGGTTAGTAGGGTCAGGTCTAAGGTTTGGGGTTAGTAGGGTCAGGTCTAAGGTTTGGGGTTAGTAGGGTCAGGTCTAAGGTTTGGGGTTAGTAGGGTCAGGTCTAAGGTTTGGGGTTAGTAGGGCTAGGTCTAAGGTTTGGGGTTAGTAGGGTCAGGTTTAAAGTTGGGTCCTAGTGCCGGGGTTTGAGGTCAGCGTCCTGTCAGCGTGCTGTTGTTTATGTTTAGCCGGCTAGGCGGCTAACATACTTAGCTACTAGTCTCTGAACCAACAGTAACACACGGGCCTTGGGCCAGCAGGACTAGTCTCCCGGCTGTCCTGAGGGTTAGACCTGGGGGTTAGACCTGGGTCTAAAAACACGGACCGGCGACAGGCTCATCCAGAAACCGGCTGGACGACTTATAGCTACCGGCTAGCGCTACGATGCTAACGTTGGTGCAGTGGCAGAAGTGTCGCTTTAAGTGTAACGGTTTTAAAGTGTCACCGCCGGCTTACCTACGGGCTTGTGACCGAGCATGGCGTGAAACAGGCACACCTCTACTTCGTGGCTCCACACTACCGAGTCGTCGCCGGGAACTGCGCCCGTATCCGGGGGCTTCTCGTCGGTCTGTCCAAGGGCTAAGTCTGCCTCTCCCATCTTCCTCTGCTACTATCGGCGGAGCTACCGAGCAGCAAGCACAAAGACGGTCGTTGGGATAGGGACCAGGGTCCGGGCGTACAGTGGGCGGGACCTCGCTCCATAATCAAATCAGCGATCCGAACGTACAGTGGCCGTCACCGGTGATTGGTTCGTAAGGGAGAGCGGTCCCGCCCAGTGCCCGTTGTACGTTCGGACCCTGGGATCCTATAACTACCAGACTTTTAACTCTCGGCTTTGCCTCGCAAGCGCCCTCTACTGGTCATAAAAGAAAATTGGAATATTGTTAAATAATATTTGTAACTTATTCATTACTTATTTCATGCTTCAATACCGGAAGCGTTGACGCACGAAGCAAATAATATGAAATGCTTCCATACTGCACTATTTCTTTGTTCTCTATTGAACTGATGCAGGCGAGTCTGTACCATAGCTTTTGATAAGTATTTCATCTCCTCTGTATGCCTAAAGCGGCTGGTGCAGGAAACAAAGCCAGGTTGGCATACGGTGATAAAAACACCAACAAAAACTTTATTGCAAATAAAATAGTTAGTTTGTGCCATACAAGACACCCTGCGGAAACACAACCGTAGACAAATTTAGGTTATAAATGTTTTCTAAATGATAACGTCATCAGATGAACACAATGATAATTCTTTACTATTTTACATCAATACAAAACTTTTCATAAAGCATTAACATCAAGCATCATATCAAATTAAAGGTTTCATACAAGCAGGCAGATGAGGAGCAGGCTGCTTTTATTCAGCCCTGCCCTCTGGATCCACATCTAGTCTCATTAAAGAGCAACCAACACACAGCACACAGGGACAGCGCCCCCTTTGGTGACACTACCGATTACAACCACCGTTTCTGGAACAAACCAGGGACAGGTCTCTGGAACTAGTTTCAGCTTAAAGAAAATAAGTAGGCATAGCAGTACTCCGTTTGACCAGCGGCGGCACTGTGGCTGCGGTTGCAAGCAGTGTTGTGTTGCCCTTTAAGATGGTCAGCAGACAAACAGTTTATCAAGTTCGAATCAACCAATCAATAAGTTCCTCTTCAGACACAAGGTCCAGACGGATGACATCACCAGCGGTCAAGCTGAAGATCCTCACAGCTCATTGGACGACAGGACCTCCCTCAGATTCTCCTGTACCAATCAGCTTTGAGGAAGAAGAGGAAGATGAGGTGATAGGAAGTGAGGAAGCTGCCAGAGGAGGCTGTGGGACTGAATCAGAGACTCTTGAGTCCTACTGGTGTGGTCTAGTTCAGCTGAGCTAGACCAGTCAAACCAGAGCACACTGCGCTGTGGGCTCTTCCTCAAGCTAGTCATGGACAGCTGCTAGGCTATGCTGCCGTTCTGCTCCATGGCTCTCGCCAAATAACGGACGGAAGCGGTAGGATATTGGAGGAAATACAACCCTCTTCCCCATGTAACTAACACGTTCTGGTCAGGGTCAGAGAGCAGGAGGAGGCTGAGGAGAGCAGGAGGAGGCTGAGGAGAGCAGGAGGAGGCTGAGGAGAGCAGGAGGAGAGGGAGATGGAAGACGGGGCAGGAGAGAAGGAGGAGGAAGAGAGGCAGCAGAAGGAGACAAACAGGGTAAACTGCAGGCAGAGAGGTCAGGAATGATCAGACCTGAAGACTCAGAGCGAGTCACCTGACAGAGGTGAGGTTAGGCCTGTCACGTGTGTGTGTGTGTGTGTGTGTGTGTGTGTGTGTGTGTGTGTGTGTGTGTGTGTGTGTGTGTGTGTGTGTGTGTGTGTGTGTGTGTGTGTGTGTGTGTGTGTGTGTGTGTGTGTGTGTGTGTGTGTGTTCCCAGGGCTGGAGACACACAGGAAATTAGGAGGATATACTTCCTGTTCCCGTGTGCCTGCAGTCACCTGATAGCCACAGAGTCTGATCCACCACCATGGTTACCGTGACAATGACCACGGCCAGAGAGAGACAGGCGGCCGTCTCCATCACAACAGACACAAATATGCTTTGGCAGCGTGGGTCCGACCACCCCGACACAGGACCAAAAAGAAGATGAAGAATGTAGGAGAAGGGGCTGTGGAAGAAATGTGGTGGCAGCTGATGGGAGGAAGGTGTCGAGGAGGGGAAGCAGCGGGGGCGATGCTATTGGTCCTTCTTCTTGGATTCTGACACTTCTTCTTTAGAGCCCTCTTCCTCCTCTTCCTCCTCGTCCTCTGTGGGTGGGGTCTCCTCATACCTGGGGGGGGGGGGGCATACAAACGAATCAGATGGAGAGAGTGTGTGTGTCTATACATTACTGAGGGGTAACTCCCTCTATACAACACCAAGATGCTCCTGAGACAGACTACCTGTGATATTGTCACCGTGACCTCATCTCCATCCACCAAACCACGCTAGGCTTATTGGCCATCAATAAAGTTGCTACTCTGGTTACCGTTTGTAGTTTTATTTTAACTCATTGTGAGGCCGTGAACGAGGTGGACGGCATGGAGACACAGACCAACTGTAGGCAACACGTGGAGGGAGGGATAGAGCAAACAACCTAGTGCTTGTTCTGTAAAACATAAAATGCAGAGAAGCTCTAGAGCGAGACCTGCCCAGGTAAGACAGGGGGAGGAGAGGGCTGGTTACCTGCCCAGGTAAGACAAGAGGAGGAGAGGAGAGGGCTTGTTACCTGCCCAGGTAAGACAGGGGGAGGAGAGGAGAGGGCTTGTTACCTGCCCAGGTAAGACAGGGGGAGGAGAGGGCTGGTTACCTGCCCAGGTAAGACCGAGGGGAGCAGAGGAGAGGGCTGGTTACCTGCCCAGGTAAGACCGAGGAGAGGAGAGGGCTGGTTACCTGCCCAGGTAAGACAGAGGGGAGGAGAGGAGAGGGCTGGTTACCTGCCCAGGTAAGACAGGGGGAGGAGAGGGCTGGTTACCTGCCCAGGTAAGACAGGAGGAGGAGTGGGCTGGTTACCTGCCCAGGTAAGACAGGGGGAGGAGAGGAGATGGCTGGTTACCTTCCCAGGTAAGACAGGAGGAGGATATGAGAGGGCTGGTTACCTGCCCTGGTAAGACAGGGAGAGGAGAGGGCTGGTTACCTGCCCAGGTAAGACAGAGGGAGGGAGGAGAGGAGAGGGCTGGTTACCTGCCCAGGTAAGACAGGGGAGGAGAGGAGAGGGCTGGTTACCTGCCCAGGTAAGACAGGGGAGGAGAGGAGAGGGCTGGTTACCTGCCCAGGTAAGACAGGAGGAGGAGCGGGCTGGTTACCTGCCCAGGTAAGACAGGGGGGAGGGAGAGGAGAGGGCTGGTTACCTGCCCAGGTAAGACAGGAGGAGGAGAGGGCTGGTTACCTGCCCAGGTAAGACAGGGGAAGGAGAGGTCTGGTTACCTGCCCAGGTAAGACAGGAGGAGGAGAGGGCTGGTTACCTGCCCAGGTAAGACAGGGGAAGGAGAGGTCTGGTTACCTGCCCAGGTAAGACAGGAGGAGGAGAGGGCTGGTTACCTGCCCAGGTAAGACAGGGGAAGGAGAGGTCTGGTTACCTGCCCAGGTAAGACAGGAGGAGGATATGAGAGGGCTGGTTACCTGCCCAGGTAAGACAGGAGGAGAGAAGAGAGAGAAGTCTCTACATGGAGTTTTGCTGTAACCGCCGACGATGGGGGGAGGAGCCTGTCGCCATAGAGACGGCGTCCATGGAGCTAGCCAAGCTGGCGGGAGAACCACTGACAGTTGGAAAGGAAGTGAGGCGGGGCGAGCTAGGGATGACTTCCTCTGGAGACTCATAGCTAACCAGAGGGAGAGAGAGAGAGAGAACCAGGAAGGAGTGAAATCGGACGGCATAGAGAAGGTTGAGGAGAAACACGGAGGACAAGAGCTGGGGGAGCCAATGAGAGACAACCAGAGAGCTGGGAGAGCCAATGAGAGACAACCAGAGAGCTGGGAGAGCCAATGAGAGACAACCAGAGAGCTGGGAGAGCCAATGAGAGACAACCAGAGAGCTGGGGGAGCCAATGAGAGACAACCAGAGAGCTGGGGGAGCCAATGAGAGACAACCAGAGAGCTGGGAGAGCCAATGAGAGACAACCAGAGAGCTGGGAGAGCCAATGAGAGACAACCAGAGAGCTGGGGGAGCCAATGAGAGACAACCAGAGAGCTGGGGGAGCCAATGAGAGACAACCAGAGAGCTGGGAGAGCCAATGAGAGACAACCAGAGAGCTGGGGGAGCCAATGAGAGACAACCAGAGAGCTGGAGGAGCCAATGAGAGACAACCAGAGAGCTGGGGGAGCCAATGAGAGACAACCAGAGAGCTGGGGGAGCCAATGAGAGACAACCAGAGAGCTGGGGGAGGATGAAGAGTGAGGTCATTATGGGAGGGGGGGGAGGTGGTGAAGTGATGAGCAACAGCTTAAGAAACAAACAGACGGTTTGACAGACAGACGGGTTCTTGTGTGTGTGTGTGTGTGTGTGTGTGTGTGGGGGGGGGGGTGCAGTCGCTATGGTTACCTGAACATCTCTGTGAGCTCTCCTTTGCACATGGCCACGATGACGGGGAAACCAATGCACGCCGGGACCAGGTACAATAGAGCAGGCTGGAGAGACAGACAGGTAGATTAGCTAGAGACAGACTGGTTAACTGGAGAGACAGACAGGTGCGTGTGTGTGTGTGTACCTGTGCGTGTTTGAAGGTGTGCATGATGTAGATGGTGAGTCCCAGTCCAAAGATGTAGGCTAGGAAGCTGGAGTAGAAATACGTCCTACTGTTCTTCTTCAGACTGGAGACAGAGAGAGAGACAGGTTAACAACACACAGACACAAGAGAGACAAAGACAGGTTAACGCACAGACACCAGAGAGACAGGTTAACAACACACAGACACCAGAGAGACAAAGACAGGTTAACAACACACAGACACCAGAGAGACAGGTTAACAACACACAGACACCAGAGAGACAGGTTAACAACACACAGACACCAGAGAGACAGGTTAACAACACACAGACACCAGAGAGACAGGTTAACAACACACAGACACCAGAGACAGAGAGACAGGTTAACAACACACAGACACCAGAGAGACAGGTTAACAACACACAGACACCAGAGAGACAGGTTAACAACACACAGACACAAGAGAGACAGGTTAACAACACACAGACACCAGAGAGACAGGTTAACAACACACAGACACCAGAGAGACAGGTTAACAACACACAGACACCAGAGAGACAGGTTAACAACACACAGACACAAGAGAGACAAAGACAGGTTAACGCACAGACACCAGAGAGACAGGTTAACAACAGACAGAGAGACAGAGAGAGAGAGAGAGAGAGACCTGATGTCAAAGCGCAGCAGCAGAGCGATGAAGATGCCGGGGATGACGATGTCTCCCAGACCTAACATGGCGAAGTTACTGGCGTCCATCCCTCTCTCCAGGAGGTCCTGGGGAAACACCACTGGAACAGAGACACCAGGTCCTTCAGCATCACACACATATCACACACGCTTCATATCCTCAGATCTCAACTCAATACAAACTTCACATACGTTTGATTGGCGCCTCAAAGGACCGGGCAACGGTAACCATGACGTTGGTTCCAAACACCTGGAGACGGCAGAGAGAATCAGAGCTAGATCCGCTACATGCTAGCAGTGCTATACAGGTATCGCTACACAGGTACTGCTACAAAAGCTTCCTTGATAAAAAAAGGACATTATGAAAAAAGTAATTAGAGTCAATTTGGACAGGTGACCAGATTCACAAACCCCCAAAACCAGGAGCATTAACGCTGTAAGTGTACCAGTCAATAAAGATTCTATTGGTGTCTAGCGGTAAAACCCACTACACACGCAGGAATATTGGGTAGTGATTGATGTGTGAGTGAACCGGGGACGAGTAGACAGCGCCTGAGCGCCGGCTTCAGAATGCCGTCTGCTGCGAGCTAGCAGCCCTACATGTAGCGCCATCTAGTGGACAGAGCTAAGCCTTCCCTGCACCTGTGGGGTTTGTGTGAAACAGTGTGGTGAAACCAAAAGGTCTCAAAAGGATCCTCCCAAATGGTGATCCACCATGCACACGATGGTGATCCACCATGCACACGATGGTGATCCACCATGCACACGATGGTGATCCACCATGCACACGATGGTGATCCACCATGCACACGATGGTGATCCACCATGCACACGATGGTGATCCACCATGCACACGATGGTGATCCACCATGCACACGATGGTGATCCAATTAGAGGCACAGATACACATCACTCACATGCATCTACTTGTGTGTTGTGTTGGTGGGACTTTGTTTGTGAATGCCGTCGAGACTTTTAACTTAAGTTGAGGCAGCCTCACCTGGCCCCAGTCAAGGCCCACAGGTTAACACACACACACACACAGGAGAGAGACGGTGATTCCTATTGGGCGTTACTCACCCAGAAGACGTCGTACACAAACAGCCCCCCCAGCAGGATGCAGCCGGTACTGACGTTGTTCAGGTGCAGCAGCTCCACTCCGTTCAGAGCGAACGCCAAGCCAAACAGGTTATTGGCCACCCAGTGCTGTGATGTCACACATACAAGGACAGGTTATTGGCTACCCAGTGCTGTGATGTCACACATACAAGGACAGGTTATTGGCCACCCAGTGCTGTGATGTCACACATACAAGGACAGGTTATTGGCTACCCAGTGCTGTGATGTCACACATACAAGGACAGGTTATTGGCTACCCAGTGCTGTGATGTCACACATACAAGGACAGGTTATTGGCTACCCAGTGCTGTGATGTCACACATACAAGGACAGGTTATTGGCTACCCAGTGCTGTGATGTCACACATACAAGGACAGGTTATTGGCTACCCAGTGCTGTGATGTCACACATACAAGGAAAGGTTATTGGCCACCCAGTGCTGTGATGTCACACATACAAGGACAGGTTATTGGCTACCCAGTGCTGTGATGTCACACATACAAGGACAGGTTATTGGCTACCCAGTGCTGTGATGTCACACATACAAGGACAGGTTATTGGCCACCCAGTGCTGTGATGTCACACATACAAGGACAGGTTATTGGCTACCCAGTGCTGTGATGTCACACATACAAGGACAGGTTATTGGCTACCCAGTGCTGTGATGTCACACATACAAGGACAGGTTATTGGCTACCCAGTGCTGTGATGTCACACATACAAGGACAGGTTATTGGCTACCCAGTGCTGTGATGTCACACATACAAGGACAGGTTATTGGCCACCCAGTGCTGTGATGTCACACATACACGGACAGGTTATTGGCCACCCAGTGCTGTGATGTGACACATACAAGGACAGGTTATTGGCCACCCAGTGCTATGATGTCACACATACAAGGACAGGTTATTGGACAGAAGGCTGGGACAGGGCGGAGCATAATGGTTGAATTTGAACTTACCTTTTTGAGAATGTACCAGACTCCCACCACGGCCCCGATCACCAGACACACCAGGTCCTTGGTGTCAAACTCATAGTTCACTATCTCTGCACACACACACACACACACACACACACACACACACACACACACACACACACACACACACACACACACACACACACACACACACACACACACACACACACACACACACACACACACACACACACACACACACACACACACACACACACACACACACACACTTTAGTAGTGACATGAGTTGGGTTCTTTACCCTGGTAGTGATGTGATGGTAGTGATTTACTGAGGTGACGGTAACGATCGTGATGGTAGTGATGTTAAGGAAGTGATGTAGTGAGGTGATGTAGTAATAGTGAGGTGATGGTAGTGATGTAGTAATAGTGAGGTGATGGTAGTGATGTAGTAATAGTGAGGTGATGGTAGTGATGTAGTAATAGTGAGGCGATGGTAGTGATGTAGTAATAGTGAGGCGATGGTAGTGATGTAGTAATAGTGAGGTGATGGTAGTGATGTAGTAATAGTGAGGTGACAGTAGTGATGTAGTAATAGTGAGGTGATGGTAGTGATGTAGTAATAGTGAGGTGATGGTAGTGATGTAGTAATAGTGAGGTGATGGTAGTGATGTAGTAATGTAATGACAGTAGTGATGTAGTAATAGTGAGGTGATGGTAGTGATGTAGTAATAGTGAGGTGATGGTAGTGATGTAGTAATAGTGAGGTGATGGTAGTGATGTAGTAATAGTGAGGTGATGGTAGTGATGTAGTAATAGTGAGGTGATGGTAGTGATGTAGTAATGTAATGACAGTAGTGATGTAGTAATAGTGAGGTGATGGTAGTGATGTAGTAATAGTGAGGTGATGGTAGTGATGTAGTAATGTAATGACAGTAGTGTAGTAATGTAATGACAGTAGTGATGTAGTAATAGTGAGGTGATGGTAGTGATGTAGTAATAGTGAGGTGATGGTAGTGATGTAGTAATAGTGAGGTGATGGTAGTGATGTAGTAATAGTGAGGTGATGGTAGTGATGTAGTAATGTAATGACAGTAGTGATGTAGTAATAGTGAGGTGATGGTAGTGATGTAGTAATAGTGAGGTGATGGTAGTGATGTAGTAATAGTGAGGTGATGGTAGTGATGTAGTAATAGTGAGGTGATGGTAGTGATGTAGTAATAGTGAGGTGATGGTAGTGATGTAGTAATGTAATGACAGTAGTGATGTAGTATTAGTGAGGTGATGGTAGTGATGTAGTAATAGTGAGGTGATGGTAGTGATGTAGTAATAGTGAGGTGATGGTAGTGATGTAGTAATAGTGAGGTGATGGTAGTGATGTAGTAATGTAATGACAGTAGTGATGTAGTAATAGTGAGGTGATGGTAGTGATGTAGTAATAGTGAGGTGATGGTAGTGATGTAGTAATAGTGAGGTGATGGTAGTGATGTAGTAATGTAATGACAGTAGTGATGTAGTAATAGTGAGGTGATGGTAGTGATGTAGTAATAGTGAGGTGATGGTAGTGATGTAGTAATAGTGAGGTGATGGTAGTGATGTAGTAATAGTGAGGTGATGGTAGTGATGTAGTAATGTAATGACAGTAGTGATGTAGTAATAGTGAGGTGACGGTAGTGATGTAGTAATAGTGAGGTGATGGTAGTGTAGTAATAGTGAGGTGATGGTAGTGATGTAGTAATAGTGAGGTGATGGTAGTGATGTAGTAATAGTGAGGTGATGGTAGTGATGTAGTAATGTAATGACAGTAGTGATGTAGTATTAGTGAGGTGATGGTAGTGATGTAGTAATAGTGAGGTGATGGTAGTGATGTAGTAATAGTGAGGTGATGGTAGTGATGTAGTAATAGTGAGGTGATGGTAGTGATGTAGTAATAGTGAGGTGATGGTAGTGATGTAGTAATAGTGAGGTGATGGTAGTGATGTAGTAATGTAATGACAGTAGTGATGTAGTAATAGTGAGGTGATGGTAGTGATGTAGTAATAGTGAGGTGATGGTAGTGATGTAGTAATAGTGAGGTGATGGTAGTGATGTAGTACTAGTGAGGTGATGGTAGTGATGTAATGACAGTAGTGATAGTGAGGTAATGGTAGTGATGTAATGACAGTAGTGATGTAGTAATAGTGAGGTGATGACCTTACCCTCCTTGGCCTCCCCAGAGCCCTGGGTGAAGAGCAGTTGGTACTGTTTGATGGGTATAGAGGCGGGGAACACTCTGGCCATCAAGGGGCTGGAAGAGACAGGTACTACATCAGGTACTGTGTACTACATCAGGTACTGTGTACTACCTCATGGTACTACATCAGGTACTGTGTACCACCTCATGGTACTACATCAGGTACTGTGTACCACCTCAATGTACTACATCAGGTACTGTGTACCACCTCAATGTACTACATCAGGTACTGTGTACCCCCTCATGGTACTACATCAGGTACTGTGTACTACCTCATGGTACTACATCAGGTACTGTGTACCCCCTCATGGTACTACATCAGGTACTGTGTATTCCATCATGGTACTACATCATGTACTGTGTACCCCTTCATGGTACTACATCAGGTACTGTGTACTACCTCATGGTACTACATCAGGTACTGTGTACCCCCTCATGGTACTACATCAGGTACTGTGTATTCCATCATGGTACTACATCATGTACTGTGTACCCCCTCATGGTACTACATCAGGTACTGTGTACTACCTCATGGTACTACATCAGGTACTGTGTACCCCCTCATGGTACTACATCAGGTACTGTGTATTCCATCATGGTACTACATCAGGTACTGTGTATTCCATCATGGTACTACATCATGTACTGTGTATTCCCTCATGGTACTACATCAGGTACTGTGTACCACCTCATGGTACTACATCAGGTACTGAGTACCACCTCATGGTACTACATCAGGTACTGTGTGTTCCATCATGGTACTACATCAGGTACTGTGTGTTCCATCATGGTACTACCTCATGGTACTACATCAGGTACTGTGTACCCCCTCATGGTACATCAGGTACTGTGTGTTCCATCATGGTACTACATCAGGTGCTGTGTATTACATCATGGTACTACATCATGTACTGTGTACCCCCTCATGGTACTACATCAGGTACTGTGTACCCCCTCATGGTACTACATCAGGTACTGTGTATTCCCTCATGGTACTACATCAGGTACTGTGTACCCCCTCATGGTACTACATCAGGTACTGTGTACTACCTCATGGTACTACATCAGGTACTGTGTACTACCTCATGGTACTACATCAGGTACTGTGTACTACCTCATGGTACTACATCAGGTACTGTGTACCCCCTCATGGTACTACATCAGGTACTGTGTATTCCATCATGGTACTACATCATGTACTGTGTATTCCATCATGGTACTACATCAGGTACTGTGTATTCCATCATGGTACTACATCAGGTACTGTGTATTCCATCATGGTACTACATCATGTACTGTGTATTCCCTCATGGTACTACATCAGGTACTGTGTACCACCTCATGGTACTACATCAGGTACTGAGTACCACCTCATGGTACTACATCAGGTACTGTGTTCCATCATGGTACTACATCAGGTACTGTGTGTTCCATCATGGTACTACCTCATGGTACTACATCAGGTACTGTGTACCCCCTCATGGTACATCAGGTACTGTGTGTTCCATCATGGTACTACATCATGTACTGTGTACCCCCTCATGGTACTACATCAGGTACTGTGTACCCCCTCATGGTACTACATCAGGTACTGTGTATTCCCTCATGGTACTACATCAGGTACTGTGTACCCCCTCATGGTACTACATCAGGTACTGTGTACTACCTCATGGTACTACATCAGGTACTGTGTACTACCTCATGGTACTACATCAGGTACTGTGTACTACCTCATGGTACTACATCAGGTACTGTGTACCCCCTCATGGTACTACATCAGGTACTGTGTATTCCATCATGGTACTACATCATGTACTGTGTATTCCATCATGGTACTACATCAGGTACTGTGTACCCCCTCATGGTACTACATCAGGTACTGTGTACTACCTCATGGTACTACATCAGATACTGTGTACCACCTCATGGTACTACATCAGGTACTGTGTACCACCTCATGGTAATACATCAGGTACTGTGTGTTCCATCATGGTACTACATCAGGTACTGTGTATTCCATCATGGTACTACATCAGGTACTGTGTATTCCATCATGGTACCACCTCATGGTACTACATCATGTACTGTGTACCCCCTCATGGTACTACATCAGGTACTGTGTATTCCCTCCTGTGTTTGTGTCATATTCTAGTGGACCATGTGTTTTACGTGTGTATTTTGTATATGGTATTATGTATATAATATGTCTATATTATAATTATGTGTATATTGTGCATAATATTGATGTTGTGTGTATAACAGTGGCGGCTCGTCCATTAAGGAAAGGGAGGAACATCCTCCCTACAATTTGAGAAAAATAAACTTGCAAGAGAAAAATGAATACACATACATTTTTCACATAAATGATTCATCTGTGAAAATACTGATGATATATATATATTAACACGAATGGCACAACAATCCTGTCCTGTGTCAGATACCAACAGCGCCCCCTACAGCTAATTTTAAATTAAAAGTAGGAGGAACGTCCTCCAAGCTCCCATTGAAGTCCAGTCTAAACTCCGGTGAGTACGGCGCTATAGTGCACGGCGCTATAGTGCATATTGCATCGTGTGTATGTATATATTGCATGTGTTATGTGTCTATTGGGTACATTGTGTGGGTGTGATGTGTACATTGCATTGGTGTGCATGATACAAGATATTTGATGTGTGTATTGGTGTGTACTGTGTGTGTACTGTGTGTGTAAGGTACCTCAGGGTGTGAGACAGAGCCAGGATCCCCAGGACGAAGAAGTACACAGACAGCAGGAGGTTGATGTACTCCTGAGAGAATACCTGCAGGATCACAGTAGTAGTCGTCGTGGTTAGTAGTCGTCGTGGTTAGTAGTCGTCGTGGTTAGTAGTCGTCGTGGTTAGTAGTATCAACACAACCTATAAAAATACATACCAGTAACCTCTGACAGGGCTGAACCATATGGTTAAAAGAAATAGGATGATATTGGAGATTATTTGGACAGATATTACACGGTACGATTCACCATCTGTGGGAATGATCCTTCTTTGATGCTTTTCATGCCTCACAGAACTAGCAGGACGTGACATGAGGTGTGTGTGTGTGTGTGTGTGTGTGTGTGTGTGTGTGTGTGTGTGTGTGTGTGTGTGTGTGTGTGTGTGTGTGTGTGTGTGTGTGTGTGTGTGTGTGTGTGTGTGTGTGTGTGTGTGTGTGTGTGTGTGTGTGTGTGTGTGTGGGAGGCTGAGGTGGAGGTTACCTTGAAGAACAGGTAGAGGCCGAACAGAGTGCAGCTGGCGATGATAGGGAAACGAGCGGCGTCTCTGCTGGTGATTGTCTCAGGCATATCCGACGCGTTCTGGAGAGACACACTGGTTACTACACACTGGTTACTACACACACTGGTTCAATGCACTGTGTAGGGCCAACAAAATATATATAAATACACACATATATATACACACAGTTATTATATGTACAGTCTTTATATATACATTTTCAAACTGTTAATTTGTTTAGCTTTTTTTAATCATTTATATTTTTTAATTGCTTCTCAGAGTGTCATGAGGATTGCTTGACAATTACTTTGGCGTGTGTGTGTGTGTGTGTGTGTGTGTGTGTGTGTGTGTGTGTGTGTGTGTGTGTGTGTGTGTGTGTGTGTGTGTGTGTGTGTGTGTGTGTGTGTGTGTGTGTGTGTGTGTGTGTGTGTGTGTGTGTGTGTGTGTGTGTACAGTAGTAGAGCCAAGCTAGTCCACCCTTCAGCTAAATCTACACTCCCTCCCTCCCTCCCTCTCCCTCTCTCACTCCCTCCCTCCCTCCCGGGAATGAAACAAGGTCAAAACATGAGGACAAAAGTGAAGAGAATTGGAATAAAGGAGGAGGAGAAGGAGGAGAAGGAGGAGAAGGAGGAGAAGGAGGAGAAGGAGGAGGATAAAGGAGGAGAAGAAGGAGGAGGAGAATAAAGGAGAGGAGAAGGAGGAGGAGGAGGATAAAGGAGAGAGGAGGAGAATAAAGGAGGAGGCGGAGGAGGAGAATAAAGGAGAGGAGGAGGAGGAGGATAGGGTGCATCCTCTTCTCCTTTCTTACTTCCAATCCTAACAAAGGAGCGTGAAGGAGAGAGAAGCCAGGAGAACAGTCAACATGAAGCCGTGTGTGTGTGTGTGTGTGTGTGTGTGTGTGTGTGTGTGTGTGTGTGTGTGTGTGTGTGTTCAGTTTTTAAAGTGTGTATACAGTGTGTGTGTGTGCTCAGTTTTTAAAGTGTGTATACAGTGCGTGTGTGTGTGTGTGTTCATCAAGTTTCTAGTACTCACTCTGTACCCAGAAGCACACCCACCCTCTCCAAGAACCTAGACACACACAGACAGGTGGCCAACCAGACAGACAGGTGGAAGGACAGACAGACAGGTGGAAGGACAGACAGACAGGTAGAAGGATAGACGGACAGGTGGAAGGACAGACAGACAGGTGGAAGGACAGACGGACAGGTGGAAGGACAGACAGACAGGTAGAAGGATAGACAGACAGGTGGAAGAATAGACCGACAGGTGGAAGGACAGACAGACAGGTGGAAGGACAGAGACAGGTAGAAGGACAGACGGACAGGTGGAAGGACAGACAGACAGGTGGAAGGATAGACAGACAGGTGGACGGATAGACAGACAGGCGGAAGGATAGACAGACAGGCGGAAGGATAGACAGACAGGTGGAAGGATAGACAGACAGGTAGAAGGATAGACCGACAGGTGGAAGGACAGACAGACAGGTGGAAGAATAGACCGACCGGTAGGAGGATAGACAGACCGGTAGGAGGATAGACAGACAGGTGGAAGGATAGACAGACAGGTAGGAGGATAGACAGACAGGTAGGAGGATAGACAGACAGGTGGAAGGACAGACAGACAGGTAGGAGGATAGACAGACAGGTAGGAGGATAGACAGACAGGTAGGAGGATAGACAGACAGGTGGAAGGATAGACAGACAGGTGGAAGGATAGACAGACAGGTGGAAGGATAGACAGACAGGTGGAAGGATAGACAGACAGGTGGAAGGATAGACAGACAGGTGGAAGGACAGACAGACAGGTGGAAGGACAGACAGACAGGTAGGAGGATAGACAGACAGGTAGGAGGATAGACAGACAGGTGGAAGGACAGACAGACAGGTAGAAGGACAGACAGACAGGTAGAAGGACAGACAGACAGGTAGGAGGATAGACAGACAGGTAGGAGGATAGACAGACAGGTAGGAGGATAGACAGACAGGTGGAAGGACAGACAGACAGGTAGAAGGATAGACAGACAGGTAGGAGGATAGACAGACAGGTAGGAGGATAGACAGACAGGTGGAAGGACAGACAGACAGGTAGGAGGATAGACAGACAGGTGGAAGGACAGACAGACAGGTAGGAGGATAGACAGACAGGTAGAAGGATAGACAGGTAGGAGGACAGACAGACAGGTAGAAGGACAGACAGACAGGTAGGAGGATAGACAGACAGGTAGAAGGACAGACAGACAGGTAGGAGGATAGACAGACAGGTAGGAGGATAGACAGACAGGTAGGAGGATAGACAGACAGGTAGGAGGATAGACAGACAGGTAGGAGGATAGACAGACAGGTAGAAGGACAGACAGACAGGTAGAAGGACAGACAGACAGGTAGAAGGACAGACAGACAGGTAGGAGGATAGACAGGTGTGTATGGAGAAACAAAGAGAAAACAAGGATCAGGAGGACAAGAGGAAGCAGTCACCGGTCAGCAGGTTTATTAGCCCCGCCCACATGCCAACCAGCTGGTGTGTGATTGGTTAGCTCTACCAGTTGGTGTGTGATTGGTTAGCTGTACCCACTGGTGTGGGATGAGTTAGCTCTACCAGCTGGTGTGTGATGAGTTAGCTCTACCAGCTGGTGGGTGATGAGTTAGCTCTACCAGCTGGTGGGTGATGAGTTAGCTCTACCAGCTGGTGTGTGATTGGTTAGCTCTACCAGCTGGTGTGTGATGAGTTAGCTCTACCAGCTGGTGTGTGATGAGTTAGCTCTACCAGCTGGTGGGTGATGAGTTAGCTCTACCAACTGGTGTGTGATGAGTTAGCTCTACCAACTGGTGTGTGATGAGTTAGCTCTACCAGCTGGTGTGTGATTGGTTAGCTCTACCAGCTGGTGTGTGATTGGTTAGCTCTACCAGCTGGTGTGTGATGAGTTAGCTCTACCAGCTGGTGGGTGATGAGTTAGCTCTACCAGCTGGTGGGTGATGAGTTAGCTCTACCAGCTGGTGGGTGACGAGTTAGCTCTACCAGCTGGTGGGTGACGAGTTAGCTCTACCAGCTGGTGGGTGACGAGTTAGCTCTACCAGCTGGTGGGTGACGAGTTAGCTCTACCAGCTGGTGGGTGACGAGTTAGCTCTACCAGCTGGTGGGTGACGAGTTAGCTCTACCAGCTGGTGGGTGACGAGTTAGCTCTACCAGCTGGTGGGTGACGAGTTAACTCTACCAGCTGGTGGGTGACGAGTTAGCTCTACCAGCTGGTGGGTGACGAGTTAGCTCTACCAGCTGGTGGGTGACGAGTTAGCTCTACCAGCTGGTGGGTGACGAGTTAGCTCTACCAGCTGGTGGGTGATGAGTTAGCTCTACCAGCTGGTGGGTGATGAGTTAGCTCTACCAGCTGGTGGGTGATGAGTTAGCTCTACCAGCTGGTGGGTGATGAGCTAGCTCTACCAGCTGGTGGGTGATGAGCTAGCTCTACCAGCTGGTGGGTGATGAGTTAGCTCTACCAGCTGGTGGGTGATGAGTTAGCTCTACCAGCTGGTGGGTGATGAGTTAGCTCTACCAGCTGGTGGGTGATGAGTTAGCTCTACCAGCTGGTGGGTGATGAGTTAGCTCTACCAGGTGGTGTGTGACCCAACCACAGGATTCAGTAAAAGTGATCCAAAGCGAAAGAGGGCTTTGTGTTGCCGTCCGTCATTTGAATGGATTTTCATGCTGAAAGCAGCCGGCCGCTATCGGTTTGGTATTTCAGTAGAGCCCACGGAGGAGGCCCCCCTCTGTGGGCTTCTACTGAAATAATACATCTTCACTAGTTTATAATGAATAATTCTGCATAAAAATAGAACCTGTGGATCCAAGAGTAACAGTAGTGAGATAATGGTAGTAGTAGTAAGATAATGGTAGTAGTAGTAGTAAGATAATGGTAGTAGTAGTAAGTTAATGGTAGTAGTAGTAGTAGTAAGATAATGGTAGTAGTAGTAGTAGTAAGATAATGGTAGTAGTAGTAAGATAATGGTAGTAGTAGTAAGATAATGGTAGTAGTAGTAGTAGTAGTAAGATAATGGTAGTAGTAGTAAGATAATGGTAGTAGTAGTAGTAGTAGTAAGATAATGGTAGTAGTAGTAAGATAATGGTAGTGGTAGTAGTAGTAAGATAATGGTAGTAGTAGTAGTAGTAAGATAATGGTAGTAGTAGTAGTAGTAGTAAGATAATGGTAGTAGTAGTAAGATAATGGTAGTAGTAGTAGTAGTAAGATAATGGTAGTAGTAGTAGTAGTAAGATAATGGTAGTAGTAGTAAGATAATGGTAGTAGTAGTAAGATAATGGTAGTAGTAGTAGTAAGATAATGGTAGTAGTAGTAGTAGTAAGATAATGGTAGTAGTAGTAGTAAGATAATGGTAGTAGTAGTAGTAAGATAATGGTAGTAGTAGTAAGATAATGGTAGTAGTAGTAGTAGGATAATGGTAGTAGTAGTAGTAAGATAATGGTAGTAGTAGTAAGATAATGGTAGTAGTAGTAGTAAGATAATGGTAGTAGTAGTAGTAAGATAATGGTAGTAGTAGTAGTAGTAAGATAATGGTAGTAGTAGTAAGATAATGGTAGTAGTAGTAGTAAGATAATGGTAGTAGTAGTAAGATAATGGTAGTAGTAGTAAGATAATGGTAGTAGTAGTAGTAGTAAGATAATGGTAGTAGTAGTAAGATAATGGTAGTAGTAGTAAGATAATGGTAGTAGTAGTAGTAGTAAGATAATGGTAGTAGTAGTAAGATAATGGAAGTAGTAGTAGTAAGATAATGGTAGTAGTAGTAGTAAGATAATGGTAGTAGTAGTAGTAGTAGTAGTAAGATAATGGTAGTAGTAGTAAGATAATGGTAGTAGTAGTAAGATAATGGTAGTAGTAGTAGTAAGATAATGGTAGTAGTAGTAGTAAGATAATGGTAGTAGTAGTAGTAAGATAATGGTAGTAGTAGTAAGATAATGGTAGTAGTAGTAGTAGTAAGATAATGGTAGTAGTAGTAAGATAATGGTAGTAGTAGTAAGATAATGGTAGTAGTAGTAGTAGTAAGATAATGGTAGTAGTAGTAAGATAATGGTAGTAGTAGTAGTAGTAGTAAGATAATGGTAGTAGTAGTAAGATAATGGTAGTAGTAGTAAGATAATGGTAGTAGTAGCAAGATAATGGTAGTAGTAGTGGGATAGTAGTAGTAGTAGTAGGATAGTAGTAGTAGTGGGATAGTAGTAGTAGTAGTAAGCGAGAGTATAGGAGGAGTGGTAGGAATCAAGAAAAACGCTATCGGGTAATAAGACCCGGTTTGTGTGTACCCGGGTCCTGGTACCCCCGGTCCCAGGGTACCCGGGTCCCCGGTCCCAGGGTACCCGGGTCCCCGGTCCCAGGGGTACCAGGACCCGGGTACCTAGGTATCTTGGGTACCTTGGACTTGGAGCAGCTGACGGAGCGCAGGGCCCCCAGGAAGATGGGCAGCAGGGCCATGAAGAGCAGGCTGCCGTACGCCAACGCCGTGCCCTCCGGCGTCGCCACGAACTTGGCCGCCGTGGCGTTCATCACGTCGGGCTCCGCCGAGCCGTTCAGGGCCTCCGCGACGGAAGCCTCGGTGGGCAACACTTCAGCCATCTTCTCGGTGGGTCGGGACAGGAGCTACGGAAGACCAGCGGCTCGTCCGTGTACGGCCTGTAGTGGTCCGGGCGGTAAGGTAAGGCCACGTTTGCTAAAAAGCCGGAGGAGGCTGTGCGTCTTCCTCGTTGGTTCCTGCGTTTCGTTTCAGAGTCGACGGGTCCTGAAACACCACCACCGCGAGTGGACTTCCGCCACCTGGTGGTGGAGTGGACTACCGCCACCTGGTGGAGGAGTGGACTACCGCCACCTGGTGGTGGAGTTTGGTGGTGGAGTGGACTTCCGCCACCTGGTGGTGGAGTGGACTACCGCCACCAGGTGGTGGAGTTTGGTGGTGGAGTGGACTACCGCCACCTGGTGGTGGAGTTTGGTGGTGGAGTGGACTACCGCCACCTGGTGGTGGAGTTTGGTGGTGGGGTGGACTACCGCCACCTGGTGGTGGAGTGGACTACCGCCACCTGGTGGTGGAGGCGTTGACGTGCTCATGCTCATGAACTGATGATGGAGCTCGTTTGAGCCATTCAAGAACAATTTTACGAAAATAAAAACAATTCGACGACGACCTAGTAGGTGGCAGTAGTAGCAGTAGTAGGTGGTAGTAGTAGTAGGTGGTAGTAGTAAGATAATGGTGGTAGTAGTAGTAGTAGTAGGTGGTAGTAGTAGTAGGTAGTAGTAGGTGGTAGTAGTAGTAGTAGTAGGTGGTAGTAGTAAGATAATGGTGGTAGTATAGGGTGACCAGACGTCCCCGTTTTCCGGGGACAGTCCCCGTTTTTATTGGCCTGTCCCCGGTTGAAACTGTCCCCGGAAATGTCCCCGTTTTTTAATATACGTTAAAAACACATAGCAAGGTGAAATAAAACGTTTCATGTAAGGAAACACTGGGTAAACAGTATACGGCTCAATCGTGTTTATGCAATCGTGTTTATGCAATTATGCAAGCTCCTCCCATTTCTCTTTGGCTGTGACAGAGAGATGCTCATTGTGGTTTGGTAAGTAAACATTTTTACAAAAAAACGTTTTTTGCTTGTCAAAGTACATTTTCTAGATGTCAGCTATATCGGCTGTCATGTCAAACAAAATGTATCCAGGTTTAAAAACATATATTATTGTATATGTTGATGTGTTGGCAGCGTATTAAACCATGTGAATCATTAAGATAAAGATGACTGAATTTTTAAGCTAGGCTATTTTTTCTAAAATGGTGGCTATGGGGAAAAGTGAACCATGGGCCTTGGGGTAAGTTGAATCAGTGGTTCAATGGAGTAGCAGAATGAAATTTATAAATTGACAAAAACAATGTGACTGTTAACCCAAGTGTATCTAATAATGTACTATCTCTTTTTAAATATCAGAGAGGAAGAACAGAATGAGAAGGGAAAAACCGGAATAAAGATAAAGAAGCAAAGACATTGTACAATAGTGAGGAAGAGAAGGAAAGGAAGAAAGAAGAAAAGGGAGAAAGTTTGGAGGGGAAGAAAAAGTTAACAGAGTACGAAGAGTATACAAGGATAGTGACAAAGAGCAGAAAAAAATGTGCAATGGCTCTTTCCAAGAAACGAAAATGTCACTTAAATGACAATATGAGGAAAGAATTTTCATTCATACGCCCAGGTGGTCAAGATGATACAATGGTTTACTGTACCATTTGTAATTCAACATTTTCAGTTGCCAGTGGAGGAAGAACAGCAGTAATAGAACATCAACAGACAAAAAAGCATAAAGCCTCTCTCATTGCCCGTGCTGGTGTGCCCTCTGTCACCACATTCTTCAAGAAGGTAGACCCTTCCCAGGAAGAATACGATCTAGCTGTGCAGGAAGCTGTCTTTGCATACCACACTTTGCGACACAATCATAGTTTCAGATCTATGGATTGCACAGCACAACTGACAAGGAAGCTTTATGAATCAAAATTTACATGTGCTAGGAGAAAATGCGATGCCATAGTGAGTAACGTGTTAGCACCATGGGCAACTACCTTGGTAACACAGGACCTAGACCAGGTGGAATTTGTGTCTCTGTCCATTGATGCATCCAATCATGGACATGTAAAGCTGCTGCCAATATTAGTAAGATATTGTAAGATACATGATAGCACATCAGTGGAAACAAAACTACTCGATTTTGTTGAACTCAAAGGAGAAACAGCAGAGGAAATTGCAGCTGAGGTCCTTGGTGTTATCCAAAAATTCAACCTGGAAAACAAAGTTGTGGCATTCTCTGCTGACAACACAAATACAAATTTTGGAGGACTGAATAGACTGGGGAGGGTCAATGTCCATACCAAAGTTAAAAATGCTCTGCAGCGGGAGGTCATTGGCTTAGGTTGCCCTGCACACATTATTCATAACACGGCCAGAACAGCTTTGGATATGATTCCCCTTGATGTTGAGTACCTTCTTACAAAGATATTTGGTTATTTTCACATTTTCACCGTCAGAGTAGAAAGACTAAAGGGCTTTTGTGAGTTTGTTGGCCAGGAGTACCATAACATCTTAAGACACTGCAATGTTCGCTGGTTGTCTATGCTCCCAGCTCTAGAGAGAGTGCTGAAAATGTATTTGCCCTTGAAATCATTTTTCCTCTCTGAAGAAAAGTGCCCAGCTGTCCTGCAAAAAATATTCCAAGATCCTCTGACTGAACTTTGGCTGGCCTTTGTCCATGGAAACCTGTCCATATTCAGTGACACAATCAAAATGCTTGAAGGCCAAGACCGCTGTGCTGTGGAGTCAGCTGCAATATTGAAAAGCTTTGAGGCAAAGTTGACTGCAAGAAGTGACGATAACTTCATTCCAGTTTTGGTCCGAGGGCTTCTGAGAGAACTGGAGGAAAATGGAGCAATGAAAAAAGCGAGCTTTCTCAAAACATCCCAATCATTCTTCACTACAGCTGTCAACTACTTGCAAGCATGGGGAAAGCACACAGATGATCTCAAGGATTTGCATTGTCTCCTTCTGAAAAGGCAACCTCAGCGTGAAGAGATTCAGAAGGCAGCGGCCACACTGCAAGAAAAATGCCCCAATGTCAAGATCAATGAGGATGAATTGTTTGATGAGGTCACTGGCCTGCATGAGTTCCTGAAGGGAGGAACACTTGAAGAGTGGAAAGAATCTGAGACACCGCTTAATCACAGATGGAGCAAGGTGGTTACCCACTTCCAAGACAACGAAATCCCATTCAATAACCTGGCAAGGTTAGCGTCGGTGGTTATGTGCCTACCTGGGAGTAATGCACCAGTTGAAAGAGTGTTCTCCCAAATGAATGATGTATGGACAGCAGCAAGAAATAGGTTCACTATTCCTACCATCAAGGCCATGCTTGTTGTGAAAACAAACTTCAACTTCCCCTGCCAGGAGTTCATGGAGAAGCTGGCCAAAGACAAAGCAATCTTAAAGAAAATTCACTCTTCTGAAAAGTACAGAGATTAGGTTAGTAGAAGTTTTTATGTACTTAGAAATCTCATCTTATTTATTATATTGTTAAGTATTTTACATGTATTATCTCAGTATTTTCCTTTTCTCATGTTCTCTTTTGATCTTATTCCATCCAGAATACCAGGACAGATACAGATGGGACAGTTCTGGCTTTGTTTTATCTGTTTGTCCCAGTGTGTCTGTCATATTGTGTTTGACAGTTGTGTCTCTCTGTTGAAGTGTCTTTGATAGTGTGTCATTCTGCTAGTGTTACTTGTCTGTTGTCTCTATATATCTTGTACATATGTTAATTATCAAATAAACTTGAGGCTATAACCTATGTAGTTTGAAAATGTTTTGTTATTAACTATGGAAAACTCAATAAGTGAGTTAATACTTTACTCCGCACTTACCATGGTATTGAAATCAGATTTTCGGAAAGATTTCATTAATTAGTTAGTGCATTTATGGTAATTAGTTAGTACACAGTTGTATCAGTATGTCTACACATCAGTTTATTACAGCACAACAGTTAACATTTTCGAATTACATTGAACCAGAATTGTCCCCCTTTTTTCTTTAAAAGTGAAGAAAATTGGATATGTTAATGATATATTGACCGCAAAACTCAAAATGTCCCCGGTTTTAATTTAGAAAATCTGGCCACCTTATGGTAGTAGTACATTTACATTTACATTTAGGGCATTTGGCAGACGCTTTTATCCAAAGCGACTTACAAGGTGTACATTTGTTGAAATGTATAGTAGTAGTAGTAGTAGGTGGTAGTAGTAAGATAATGGTGGTAGTAGTAGTAGTAGGTAGTAGTAAGATAATGGTGGTAGTAGTAGTAGTAGTAGGTAGTAGTAGTAAGATAATGTAGGTAGTAGTAGTAGTAGGTGGTAGTAGTAAGATAATGGTGGTAGTAGTAGTAGTAAGATAATGGTGGTAGTAGTAAGATAATGGTGGTAGTAGTAGTAGTAGGTGGTAGTAAGATAATGGTGGTAGTAGGTAGTAGTAGTAGGTGGTAGTAGTAAGATAATGGTAGTAGTAGTAGTAGGTGGTATTAGGATAATGGTGGTAGTAGTAGTAGTAGGTGGTAGTAGTAAGATAATGAAGGTAGTAGTACTAGTAGTAGTAGTAGGTGGTAGTAGTAGGATAATGGTGGTAGTAGTAGTAGTAGTAGTAGGTGGTAGTAGTAGTAGTAGTAGTAGGTGGTAGTAGTAAGATAATGGTGGTAGTAGTAGTAGTAGTAGTAGTAGTAGTAGGCGGTAGTAGGATAATGGTGGTAGTAGTAGGTAGTAGTAAGATAATGGTGGTAGTAGTAGTAGTAGGTGGTAGTAGTAAGATAATGGTGGTAGTAGTAGTAGTAGTAGGATAATGGTGGTAGTAGTAGTAGGATAATGGTGGTAGTAGTAGTAGGTGGTAGTAGTAGGCTAATGGTGGTAGTAGTAGGATAATGGTGGTAGTAGTAGTAGTAGGATAATGGTGGTAGTAGTAGGATAATGGTGGTAGTAGTAGGATAATGGTAGTAGTAGTAGGATAATGGTGGTAGTAGTAGGATAATGGTAGTAGTAGTAGGATAATGGTAGTAGTAGTAGGATAATGGTGGTAGTAGTAGTAGGATAATGGTAGTAGTAGTAGTAGGATAATGGTAGTAGTAGGATAATGGTGGTAGTAGTAGTAGGATAATGGTGGTAGTAGTAGTAGTAGGATAATGGTAGTAGTAGTAGTAGGATAATGGTAGTAGTAGGATAATGGTGGTAGTAGTAGTAGGATAATGGTGGTAGTAGTAGTAGTAGGATAATGGTGGTAGTAGTAGTAGGATAATGGTGGTAGTAGTAGTAGTAGTAGGATAATGGTGGTAGTAGGATAATGGTGGTAGTAGTAGTAGTAGGATAATGGTGGTAGTAGTAGTAGTAGGATAATGGTAGTAGTAGTAGTAGGATAATGGTAGTAGTAGTAGGATAATGGTGGTAGTAGTAGTAGTAGTAAGATAATGGTAGTAGTAGTAGGATAATGGTGGTAGTAGTAGTAGTAGTAAGATAATGGTAGTAGTAGTAGGATAATGGTGGTAGTAGTAGTAGTAGGATAATGGTAGTAGTAGTAGTAGTAGGATAATGGTAGTAGTAGTAGGATAGTGGTGGTAGTAGTAGTAGTAGTAGTAGGATAATGGTAGTAGTAGTAGTAGGATAATGGTGGTAGTAGTAGTAGGATAATGGTGGTAGTAGTAGTAGTAGGATAATGGTAGTAGTAGTAGGATAATGGTGGTAGTAGTAGTAGGATAATGGTAGTAGTAGTAGTAGTAGTAGGATAATGGTGGTAGTAGTAGGATAATGGTAGTAGTAGTAGGATAATGGTGGTAGTAGTAGGATAATGGTAGTAGTAGTAGGATAATGGTGGTAGTAGTAGGATAATGGTAGTAGTAGTAGGATAATGGTGGTAGTAGTAGGATAATGGTAGTAGTAGTAGGATAATGGTGGTAGTAGTAGTAGGATAATGGTAGTAGTAGTAGTAGGATAATGGTAGTAGTAGGATAATGGTGGTAGTAGTAGTAGGATAATGGTGGTAGTAGTAGTAGTAGGATAATGGTAGTAGTAGTAGTAGGATAATGGTAGTAGTAGGATAATGGTGGTAGTAGTAGTAGGATAATGGTGGTAGTAGTAGTAGTAGGATAATGGTGGTAGTAGTAGTAGGATAATGGTGGTAGTAGTAGTAGTAGTAGGATAATGGTGGTAGTAGGATAATGGTGGTAGTAGTAGTAGTAGGATAATGGTGGTAGTAGTAGTAGTAGGATAATGGTAGTAGTAGTAGTAGGATAATGGTAGTAGTAGTAGGATAATGGTGGTAGTAGTAGTAGTAAGATAATGGTAGTAGTAGTAGTAGTAGTAAGATAATGGTAGTAGTAGTAGGATAATGGTGGTAGTAGTAGTAGTAGGATAATGGTAGTAGTAGTAGTAGTAGGATAATGGTAGTAGTAGTAGTAGTAGGATAATGGTAGTAGTAGTAGTAGGATAATGGTGGTAGTAGTAGTAGGATAATGGTGGTAGTAGTAGTAGTAGGATAATGGTAGTAGTAGTAGGATAATGGTGGTAGTAGTAGTAGGATAATGGTAGTAGTAGTAGTAGTAGTAGGATAATGGTAGTAGTAGTAGTAGGATAATGGTGGTAGTAGTAGTAGTAGTAGGATAATGGTGGTAGTAGTAGTAGTAGTAGTAGGATAATGGTAGTAGTAGTAGTAGTAGGATAATGGTGGTAGTAGTAGTAGTAGTAGGATAATGGTGGTAGTAGTAGTAGTAGTAGTAGGATAATGGTAGTAGTAGTAGGATAATGGTGGTAGTAGTAAAGTAAGACAGAACTACAGGAGGAGGGGTAGGAATCAAGAAAAACCTGACTCCATTTTCAACCATTTATTAAAAATATTACTCTTCCAACTTTTTCTATATTAAAACAAATATATTCAGACATAGGATGGCATTCAGCATATTTACATGTACATTATTAAAAACAATCATGACAACAAACAGAGCTTTTCAATTATCAATTATAAAACATCATAAAACAAGACATAATGTTCTTTTAAAAAAATGCTTTTGTCCTCAAAACTTGGTGGGAAAAAAAAAGGTGGAAGAGAAGTGCACCAACAATATATGAACACCATGTTCCATACGTCGTTATGGAGTCATCAGGTGGTCTTCACCACCTCCTAAAGCCACAACACGGTTGACAGACCGCACTGGGCTGATTGGCTGTCGTGCCATCTCACAGCAGCCAATAGAGATCCTACATTCAGCTCCATGCATGTAGTCCAGCTGTCTGCCTGTATCCTTGAAAAGTATGCATGGCTATTTTAATAGGAACATAAGCCAGTGTTGATTCATACAAAAGATACTTGACTCGGATATCAATAGACAATATCGTACATCTTTGGCAAGATTAAAGGAAGATAAGAAACGGTGGGTCCCTGCAGTAGTTCAGTAGACATCATAGTGATACATTTGGCTGGCGTGTCGTGTACTCAAAGAGCGGCTAAAGACTGTAGAAAATGAAACAACTGTTGAGCGAGGCGCTGCGTTTCTGCCGGAGCGCCCACAGTCCCGTGCAGTACAAAGCCTCTAATGCTAACCCCGTCCACAGTCCCGTGCAGTACAAAGCCTCTAATGCTAACCCCGTCCACAGTCCAGGCTCCTCCAGCGGTCACAGAGCCGACAAACGGGACGAGAGGATGGCCCAGAGGCTCAGGACGATGAGGAGGGGCGTGGCCTGAGGCAGGTGGGCGGAGCTTTTAAGCTCCACCTCTATGGGGAAGTTTCTACTCAGGTCCAGCGCCTGCAAGACAGACACAACAGAGCTCAGAGTCAGAGACATCACACTAGCAGAAAGGAGGAGAAAGGAGAAACTAGGCGAGAGAGAGGAGAAACTAGGAGAGAGAGGAGGCTCTGAGAGGAGGGACTAGGAGAGAGAGGAGGAACTAGGAGAGAGAGGAGGGACTAGGAGAGAGAGGAGGCTCTGAGAGGAGGGACTAGGAGAGAGAGGAGGAACTAGGAGAGAGAGGAGGGACTAGGAGAGAGAGGAGGAACTAGGAGAGAGGAGGAACTAGGAGAGAGAGGAGGAACTAGGAGAGAGAGGAGGAACTAGGAGAGAGAGGAGGAACTAGGAGAGAGAGGAGGGAATAGGAGAGAGAGGAGGCTCTGAGAGGAGGGACTAGGAGAGAGCGGAGGGACTAGGAGAGAGAGGAGGGACTAGGAGAGAGCGGAGGGACTAGGAGAGAGAGAGGGACTAGGATAGGAGGAGCTAGGAGAGTCTGAGAGGAGGAACTAGGAGAGAGGAGGCTCTGAGAGGAGGGACTAGGAGAGAGAGGAGGAACTAGGAGAGAGAGGAGGGACTAGGAGAGAGAGGAGAAACTAGGAGAGAGAGGAGGCTCTGAGAGGAGGGACTAGGAGAGAGAGGAGGAACTAGGAGAGAGAGGAGGGACTAGGAGAGAGAGGAGGGAATAGGAGAGAGAGGAGGAACTAGGAGAGAGAGGAGGAAGAGGAGGGACTAGGAGAGAGAGGAGGAACTAGGCGAGAGAGAGGAGAAACTAGGAGAGAGAGGAGGCTCTGAGAGGAGGGACTAGGAGAGAGAGGAGGAACTAGGAGAGAGGAGGAACTAGGAGAGAGAGGAGGGACTAGGGGAGAGAGGAGGGACTAGGAGAGAGAGGAGGAACTAGGAGAGAGAGGAGGAACTAGGAGAGAGAGGAGGGACTAGGAGAGAGAGAGGAGAAACTAGGAGAGAGAGGAGGCTCTGAGAGGAGGGACTATGAGAGAGAGGAGGGACTAGGAGAGAGAGGAGGGACTAGGAGAGAGAGGAGGGAATAGGAGAGAGAGGAGGAACTAGGAGAGAGGAGGAACAGGAGGGACTAGGAGAGAGAGGAGGCTCTGAGAGGAGGGACTAGGAGAGAGAGGAGGCTCTGAGAGGAGGGACTAGGAGAGAGAGGAGGAACTGGGAGAGAGAGGAGGCTCTGAGAGGAGGGACTTGGAGAGAGAGGAGGAACTAGGAGAGAGAGGAGGGACTAGGAGAGAGAGGAGGAACTAGGCGAGAGAGAGGAGAAACTAGGAGAGAGAGGAGGCTCTGAGAGGAGGGACTAGGAGAGAGAGGAGGAACTAGGAGAGAGAGGAGGAACTAGGAGAGAGAGGAGGGACTAGGAGAGAGAGGAGGGAATAGGAGAGAGAGGAGGAACTAGGAGAGAGAGGAGGCTCTGAGAGGAGGGACTAGGAGAGAGAGGAGGAACTAGGAGAGAGGAGGAACTAGGAGAGAGAGGAGGGACTAGGGGAGAGAGGAGGGACTAGGAGAGAGAGGAGGAACTAGGAGAGAGAGGAGGAACTAGGAGAGAGAGGAGGGACTAGGAGAGAGAGAGGAGAAACTAGGAGAGAGAGGAGGCTCTGAGAGGAGGGACTATGAGAGAGAGGAGGGACTAGGAGAGAGAGGAGGGACTAGGAGAGAGAGGAGGGAATAGGAGAGAGAGGAGGAACTAGGAGAGAGGAGGAACAGGAGGGACTAGGAGAGAGAGGAGGCTCTGAGAGGAGGGACTAGGAGAGAGAGGAGGCTCTGAGAGGAGGGACTAGGAGAGAGAGGAGGAACTGGGAGAGAGAGGAGGCTCTGAGAGGAGGGACTTGGAGAGAGAGGAGGAACTAGGAGAGAGAGGAGGGACTAGGAGAGAGAGGAGGAACTAGGCGAGAGAGAGGAGAACTAGGAGAGAGAGGAGGCTCTGAGAGGAGGGACTAGGAGAGAGAGGAGGAACTAGGAGAGAGAGGAGGAACTAGGAGAGAGAGGAGGGACTAGGAGAGAGAGGAGGGAATAGGAGAGAGAGGAGGAACTAGGAGAGAGAGGAGGCTCTGAGAGGAGGGACTAGGAGAGAGAGGAGGGACTAGGAGAGAGCGGAGGGACTAGGAGAGAGCGGAGGGACTAGGAGAGAGAGAGGGACTAGGATAGGAGGAGCTAGGAGAGTCTGAGAGGAGGAACTAGGAGAGAGAGGAGGCTCTGAGAGGAGGGACTAGGAGAGAGAGGAGGAAGAGGAGGGACTAGGAGAGAGAGGAGGAACTAGGCGAGAGAGAGGAGAAACTAGGAGAGAGAGGAGGCTCTGAGAGGAGGGACTAGGAGAGAGAGGAGGAACTAGGAGAGAGAGGAGGGACTAGGGGAGAGAGGAGGGACTAGGAGAGAGAGGAGGAACTAGGAGAGAGAGGAGGAACTAGGAGAGAGAGGAGGAACTAGGAGAGAGAGGAGGGACTAGGAGAGAGAGAGGAGAAACTAGGATAGAGAGGAGGCTCTGAGAGGAGGGACTATGAGAGAGAGGAGGGACTAGGAGAGAGAGGAGGGAATAGGAGAGAGAGGAGGAACTAGGAGAGAGGAGGAACAGGAGGGACTAGGAGAGAGAGGAGGCTCTGAGAGGAGGGACTAGGAGAGAGAGGAGGAACTAGGAGAGAGAGGAGGCTCTGAGAGGAGGGACTAGGAGAGAGAGGAGGCTCTGAGAGGAGGGACTAGGAGAGAGAGGAGGAACTAGGAGAGAGAGGAGGCTCTGAGAGGAGGGACTAGGAGAGAGAGGAGGAACTAGGAGAGAGAGGAGGAACTAGGAGAGAGAGGAGGAACTAGGAGAGAGAGGAGGAGAGGAGGGACTAGGAGAGAGAGGAGGAACTAGGAGAGAGAGGAGGAACTAGGAGAGAGAGAGGAGGAAGAGGAGGGACTAGGAGAGAGAGGAGGAACTAGGAGAGAGAGGAGGAACTAGGAGAGAGAAGAGGAACTAGGAGAGAGAGGAGGAAGAGGAGGGACTAGGAGAGAGAGGAGGAACTAGGAGAGAGAGAGGAGGAACTAGGAGAGAGGAGAAACTAGGAGAGAGAGGAGGGACTAGGAGAGAGCGGAGAAACTAGGAGAGAGCGGAGAAACTAGGAGAGAGAGGAGGCTCTGAGAGGAGGGACTAGGAGAGAGAGGAGGGACTAGGAGAGAGAGGAGGGACTAGGAGAGAGAGGAGGGACTAGGAGAGAGGAGGGACTAGGAGAGAGAGGAGGAACTAGGAGAGAGAGGAGGGACTAGGAGGGAGAGGAGGGACTAGGAGGGAGAGGAGGGACTAGGAGAGAGAGGAGGGACTAGGAGAGAGAGAGGGACTAGGAGAGAGAGGAGGAACTAGGAGAGAGAGGAGGGACTAGGAGAGAGAGGAGGGACTAGGAGAGGAGGAGCTAGGAGAGGAGGAGCTAGGAGAGTCTGAGAGGAGGAACTAGGAGAGGAGGGTCTGAGAGAAGGAGCGAGGAGGAACTAGGAGAGAGAGGAGGGACTAGGAGAGAGAGGAGGGACTAGGAGGGAGAGGAGGGACTAGGAGAGAGGGGACGGACTAGGAGGGAGAGGAGGGACTAGGAGGGAGAGGAGAAAATAGGAGAGAGAGGAGGCTCTGAGAAGAGGGACTAGGAGAGAGAAGAGGGACTAGGAGAGAGAGGAGGAACTAGGAGAGAGAGAGGAGGAACTAGGAGAGAGAGAGGAGGGACTAGGAGAGAGAGAGGAGGGACTAGGAGAGAGAGAGGAGGACTAGGAGAGAGAGAGGAGGGACTAGGAGAGAGGAGGGTCTGAGAGAAGGAGCGAGGAGGAACTAGGAGAGAGAGGAGGGACTAGGAGGGAGAGAGGAGGGACTAGGAGAGAGAGAGGAGGAACTAGGAGAGAGAGAGGAGAAACTAGGAGAGAGAGGAGGCTCTGAGAAGAGGGACTTAGGAGAGAGAGGAGGGACTAGGAGGGAGAGGAGGGACTAGGAGGGACTAGGAGGGAGAGGAGGGACAAGGAGAGAGGAGGGACTAGGAGAGAGCGGAGGGACTAGGAGAGAGCGGAGGGACTAGGAGAGAGAGAGGAGGGACTAGGAGAGAGAGAGGAGGAACTAGGAGAGAGAGAGGAGGGACTAGGAGAGAGAGGAGGGACTAGGAGAGAGAGGAGGGACTAGGAGAGAGAGAGAGGAGAAACTAGGAGAGAGAGGAGGCTCTGAGAGGAGGGACTAGGAGAGAGAGAGGAGAAACTAGGAGAGAGAGGAGGAACTAGGAGAGAGAGGAGGAACTAGGAGAGAGAGGAGGGACTAGGAGAGTCTGAGAGGAGGAACTAGGAGGAACTAGGAGAGCGAGGAGGAACTAGGAGAGAGAGGAGGGACTAGGAGAGAGAGGAGGCTCTGAGAGGAGGGAGGAGGCTCTGAGAGGAGGGACTAGGAGAGAGAGGAGGGACTAGGAGAGGGAGGAGGGACTAGGAGAGGGAGGAGGGACTAGGAGAGAGAGGAGGGACTAGGAGAGAGAGGAGGGACTAGGAGAGAGAGAGGAGGCTCTGAGAGGAGGAGCTAGGAGAGAGGAGGGACTAGGAGAGGAGGAGCTAAGAGAGTCTGAGAGAAGGAGCTAGGTGAGAGGGTCTGAGAGGAGGAGCTAGGAGAGTCTGAGAGGAGGAGCTAGGAGAGTCTGAGAGGAGGAGCTAGGAGAGAGGAGGGACTAGGAGAGGAGGAGCTAGGAGAGACTAGGAGAGGAGGAGCTAGGAGAGACTAGGAGAGAGGAGGAGCTAGGAGAGGAGGGACTAGGAGAGGAGGGACTAGGAGAGGAGGGACTAGGAGAGGAGGAGCTAGGAGAGTCTGAGAGGAGGAGCTAGGAGAGAGGAGGGTCTGAGAGGAGGAACAGAGAGGAGCTCTACCTCTGCCATGGAAACACGGAACTTCTTGGCGAAGTTGAAGACCTGAGCAGTGGACGGTTCCACCTGCTTCAGGAACGACTTGCCCCGCACCACCATCCTAACACACACACACACATGAGTAAAGGTAGAGAGTAGAGAGTAGGAATGTTCCTGACTAGTTTCTTGGTAGTCTGCACCAGAAATAGCAGTCTGTTAATAGCATAGCAGTCTTAAATGCTTTTTTTTCCTCTGAGAAAAGTAGAGATCCTGGAAGCCTTCCACTGTTAATAGGATTATGCATGCTAGAACTAAATTAGAATTAGACCTGGCTTTTAATAATAGGCCTCTTGCTCAATCTTGACATAGGACTTTTCTTGTTTATTTTGTCTAGTCTTTTAGTCGTTAGGGAACAAAACATCAGGGACATCTCAGGTAGAGAGAGTGAGAGATTGTTAACATCTCATTAGTATAGGATATTCTTATTTCTTTGATTAGACCCGACTGCTCTACTGAATACAAACAAGCGCTGGTTATCAACCACTGCTGATTATTTGACACTGTATGACTAACAAAAAAATATTAAAATAAATGGAAAGTAAGTGCACAACAACAAGTCCTTTTACACCTTTACTTGGGTATTTTTATGGGAGTAATTGTACTTTAACTTGAGTAAATATTGTCAGTACTCTACCCAGCGATGAGCCTCCCCACCTACCTGTCGTAGGCACACTCGGTGAGGTCAGACGTGGTGGTGTCGGCCGTGTCGCCGATCAGCCAATAGAAACCCGTCTTGGTGAAGAGGCGGATCTCTTTCTTCGTGCGCCGGGTCATGTGACCACAGCCGGCGTTAAAGTTCCCCAGGAACATAATTGACTAACACACACACACACACACACACACACACACACACACACACACACACACACACACACACACACACACACACACACACACACACACACACACACACACACACACACACACACACACACACACACACACACACACACACACACACACACACACACACACACACACACACACACACACACACACACACACACACACAGTAATGAGCATGCCTGCGTATGACCCTACAACAAGTACATGTACATGACACATGAAGCAGTGCATGCTGGGAGATGGGCGCGGGACACTCACCTCGGTGTTCCACTTCTTGCTGATGTCCTGGTAGACGTCATAGAGCTGGTCCATCTCCTTCACGGCCTTGCTAGCCTCTGTGTGGACAGCCACCAGGACAAACTCCCCCACACCTGGGGGCGACTTGGACTGTCAGATGGACTCTTGACCAGAGTTATGTCCGAGATGAGAAAGGGAATTGGCATAATAATAACAGTCTATTCTATATTTCTGGTCGATTAGAGTCCCGTCTACACAGAACAAAGTGTTTTAAAGTGACAGCAGCGAGGACATTCATGGTTTATGTTTAGAACCATCTTCAAGTTAGCGCAGTTTCGCTCACGAGTTTTGTTGCTCTGGAACTGAACTACGAAGGGCGGGCGGACGAAGGACTTGCTCTTGTACTGGTAGGTGTCCGTTACATTGACAGTTCCAGTTCTGTTAGGGGAGGAGGAGGAGAGGAGTTCAGGTGTATTAATGATATCAACAGTCAGCATTATGGTCAATAAAGTTCTAAGTGCATAGTAATAGTTGTAGTCCGGGGCTAGCCCTTAGGGCTGTAGTTGGCATGACGGTAATGGTTATAGTTAGCTAGTTGACTAACCTGTAGATGAAGACGTATTTCTGCATGTTGTTTGCGTCAGAACCCAGGGTTTCGCTGGCTGCCACCTGGTACTTGTGGTTGCTATAACTACACCAAAAGGAAATATTATATCTTAACTGATTCTGTGAAAACCAAACACTCAGAAGGGATGTTTACATGTGAGGGCCATTCACCATTTAACCACCAGTTAAAGTTTGCAATTAAAAACAGCGGCAAGCGGTTGAACTGGAAAGCTCCCAGTAGCCAAACACAGCCACTAAACACACCTCTGGGATACAAGGTGATGTCATGACATCAGCCGTCATGAGGCTTGCAGTCATGCCGCGTTCCAGATAAACTCGTGAGTCGTATATTTCTATACTTTCGAGTTCCGACCTCAAACCGTTCTGGGTTCATGACGCCAAACAGGTCAACAGAAAGCATGGCTGACCGTGTTTCTTTGGCTGTACTGTTCTAGCCTCCTCCTCCTCCGCATACATCCTTTAAACAGGGCGGCGGGGGGACAAGGCATCACACACTTTTCTACATTCCATTTTTATGCTCTTCTATACTTTGAAACGTATCTAAAAATGTCATTCACTAGCCACATCCAAATACAGACTAGTCTACAAATACATCCTACCACTCCTCCCCATTGATGGACATGTAATCATTTGATAATCTCATCAGTATTATTGAGTCCCTGGGTGCCGCTATGTGACGGCCAGGTACTCTGGTTTGGTCCGGGTTCACCAGTAGGACGTCCACTTCAGGTGGCGTTCAATTCCACTTTTTCGAGTAAGTAGGACTTCCGAGTTGTCTGGACTGCGGCATCACTCTCATTATGGTTACTCGTTAGTGATTAAAAGGAATCAAGGAACCAATCAGGGCCATGTCTGGGTTAGCAGCAAGGCGTCGTGTCTGCGTGTATCCAAATGTTCATTAGGTTATGGTGGTCGTCACATGCATGTCGGTTATTGCCATTATTACGATTATGAGTATTATTAGAATCAATTAGATGATCAGGAATGTTATTTGGATTGTGGATTTTATAATTGAGCCTACCTCTCACTGTCCAACACAAAGACACAAGGCACAAAGACACAAAGACAAGCGGTTACAACCATGGTGACCGAGTAGTGGCAGTGGGAACACTGGCAGAGGACTGGTTTTGGTGGAGGTGGTGTACACAACACATATTACATCATCACGTTTTCACATTCACCCCCTGCTGCTTAGGGTTAGGGGTTCTATTCCCTGTGTAACTTAGTAGGTAGAGCAAGGTTCCAACACTGTAGGGTTGGCGGTTCTGTTCCCTGTGTGGCGCAGTAGGTAAAGCAAGGCACTAACACTGCAGGGTTGGGGGTTCTATTCCCTGTGCAGCTCAGTAGGTAGAGCCAGGCGCACCTGTTCAGGTTGGTTATCATCTGCTTCATAATGAAATCCTTGGGATCCCTCACGTCCTGGAGCAGACAGATGTCACACCGAGACACCACCTGCACACAGACGGGTAGAGAGACAGACGGGTAGAGAGACAGACGGGTAGAGAGACGGGTAGAGAGACAGACGGGTAGAGAGACAGACAGGTAGAGAGACAGACAGATAGAGAGACAGACGGGTAGAGAGACAGACAGATAGAGACACGGACGGGTAGAGAGACAGACGGGTAGAGAGACAGACAGGTAGAGAGACAGACGGGTAGAGAGACAGACGGGTAGAGAGACAGACAGGTAGAGAGACAGACGGGTAGAGAGACAGACAGGTAGAGAGACAGACAGGTAGAGAGACAGACAGGTAGAGAGAGACAGACAGGTAGAGAGAGACAGACAGGTAGAGAGACAGACGGGTAGAGAGACAGACAGATCGATAACATGATCAGCAAACAGCACAACAACTGGGTGAGAAAGTGTATGTGTGTGCGTGCGTGTGTGTGCGTGCGCGTGTGTGCGTGCATGCGTGTGTGCATGCGTGCGTGTGTGCATGCGTGTGCGTGTGTGTGCGTGCGTGTGTGTGTGCGTGCGTGCGTGTGTGTGTGCATGCGTGTGTGTGTGCATGCGTGTGTGTGTGTGCGTGTGTGTGTGTGTGCATGCGTGTGCGTGTGTGTGTGCATGCGTGTGTGTGTGCATGCGTGTGTGTGTGTGTGCGTGCGTCCTACCCGCTTCAGAGTGTACATGGTTCTCTTGTTAGCGGCCTTGTGGGCGTTCAGGCTGTCCAGTTTGAAGGCACAGATCTTGAACCCTGAACTCTGACCCCACCAGCCCAGCAACAGGAAGAGGAGCAGGGCAGCCGGAGTGGAACAGCGCCACCTCATGGTCAAACTGAGGGCAGAATTAAACCTCATAAAAATAATGCATTTAATAATTTCACATTAACATAATATAATAATTAATAATAATATAGCCTTAGACTACTCCTTATACAACAGGGATAGGCTAGTCTAGTGCCGTTGGATTCCTCGCTGAACGGTTCATCCCGCTGCCGTATGTAAACCTCCTCCAGATCCTCCTGCTTAGATAACCTATTGATCTTTAGAATTGTTCATATTATTGTTGATATCATTGTGTAGAATTCATAATGTGGGGAGCGAATGGCAAGTAAGCATTCCATTGTACTTACATGGTGCGAGTCGTTAGATATGTAGTTAAATATGGCAGAAATAAAGCATAAAGAAAGTGTTTTTCAACCTTTTTTGAGCCAAGGCACACCACCAACCAGTCACACCACCAACCAGTCACACCACCAACCAGTCACACCACCAACCAGTCACACCACCAACCAGTCACACCACCAACCAGTCACACCACCAACCAGTCACACCACCAACCAGTCACACCACCAACCAGTCACACCACCAACCAAAAGAGTTACAAAATGATAAATCTACAACGACAAATAGTCAATAGTCTCTAGTTTATTGATACTCACTCAGTGTCAAACGGATTAGTTTAGATGAACACTAAGCTGATATCCTGGCAGTAACTGTAGAAAGGAACACACCAAGCACCTCCTCAACTGCTCTCAGTCGCTCTCTGTTTGCAGTTTTTATAGCAGTCATCTGCCAGAACCGGTCCAAAGTCTGATCAGCTTAGCTTTAACAGTCTCAGTTCAGTTATTTCCTCCTGCTTCTGCAAAGTCAAGTCCGTTCCGAAAGCTGCAGCTGAGCGAGTGCACGGCAGGCAGACATGGCAGATATACTTCAGCTTCTGAATGAATTGAACACACAAATGCAAGGCGGAAATGAAAACCTGCTCACAAGCACAGTTACAATTAATCGATTCCGTTGAAAGGTGTACCTCTGGCAACCACACAAGTGCCAACCTTGACATGTTCCCACTCACACACAAATGGCAGGGAGATTTCAACATAGTCCATCACTCAGACCAAATGTTGGTACCACTCAAGGTGGCAAAATCTGGTTAATCTTTTCCATGTCCATAGATGATATAAGTGGTAGCTTTGTATCAGTTATCAGCCCATGAAGTTAACCAGCCCCTACAATAAATTAGCTTCTGGACACCGATGCATATCCTCATTTAGGTCCATTTTCAGGACCTTTACTCATGGTTTATGATTTTTGGAATAATTTTAAAGGATAGATTCATAGCCATCATGTAGGCTCAGTTGTGAGTCGGTCTGATAAATAAAGAGGTGACAGGGGCTCTTCCAAGTGTCAACAACATTACTTTTCCGCCAATTTATGCCTAAACTATAGTCTTTATTTGAGGACTGTGACATGTAGGAACATCAATGACAAAAATAACAAAAACTGAAATACTCACAGGATTGTATTGATGCCGGGAAAATATAATCTTCCATGAGTGATGATTTTGGGCCTTAAAGTAGAAGGTCTATGTATCTAGATGATATTTAAACTTGATAAACCTTCCCAAGTGGTCTCCCAGTCACAGTTGACCTTAAGTTGTTCCCACGGGACCCCTCCTCCTAAAGGGGTCAACAACATTCATGTTTCTACAGGTTTGATCTCTAATTAAAAAGGTTAGTCCCATTTTCTTTGTAGTATTAAACAGGTGTTTTGATGTAATTAGGTTCTGATCATGTTAAATATTAAACAAATCAAATCCCAAATCACATCTTATCTCAAATGAATCATCTGTACGTTTGTATTTGTTAGCTATTTGACATACTCTCACACTACGTCTCTTTTTATATCTATTTGATTGCGATGTTCTCCATTGGGGAAGGACCGACCTCCTGCATTGGTACCTGTCACACCTGACCACTGTACTGGTTACAGAACTAGTTGGATCCAGGTGTAACACAGCTGACACCTTCTACAAAGAAACACCTATGGCACAAGGTTGATCCGAGTGCTGAATCTCTACAAATCATACCAAATGACACAGGAAAACTGTCGGTATACCCAGACTATATGAAAATGATTGAGCTTGTTAAAGTTTGCCACCAACTCAAAAATGAACTTGAAGGTGTACAAATCAAGCAGTGACAATGACAGCATATCCACTGAAGATAAGAGATAATATTCGGAACCGATATATTACTCAAGCATGGCCACCACATGCATCAGATCTTGAGAAGATGAACAGTGCTCGGACATCTCTAGTGGAGTTACTTCTAACAGGTAGATCCATAGAAGGAAATAACCAAGGAAATCCCAAAGAGTGGGAAGTCTCATAGCTTCATTCATTAAGACCTTGTTTATGCTGCTACCTGTGGCAGCTATGGAGTCAAGCCTACAAAACACATTGTGTTGCTCTTTGCTGTCAAGTCACTTACTGGAAACGGGGAACTGATGCTGAACAGACTTGGCCTGAGTGTTTCATGTTCTCAGGTAGAAGAAATCAACATGGGACAATACAGACAGACTATCTGTGGTGAAGGGACAACACACACAGTGAATGGAATTGCTGTGCAAGCAAAGCCTATTGTTGATCATGCTGCGGAGACCAGAGCTTTGCCTTGCATCCCAGTCTCAAGGCGTTCTTGAGACTGGGATGGAAAGGTTAGAGCCTTTGTTAGAAGTCCACAGAGTGTTTCAGTCATCACATCATCATGGTTCACATTGCTCCTGCCTTGTCAACCAATTAAAGTGCACAGAAATGTGCAAGATACAAACCTCAATCCCCAAAACCTACAATCCGGATAGGGCAAAATGCCTTTGTAGAGCTAATGAAGAACAGCTGGTAAACCCTCCCTGATCAGATATCATTAACCAAAGACATAGCCAGAGATCTGCTGCAAGCTCACCAGAACGTTTGAAGAGTCACCACCAAGTTCCAAAATGAAACAACATTATCTGAAGACATTCTCAAGCTATCGCAAAAAAGAGACAGAAGAAACCAAACAGAAAACAAGGAGCTTGTCTTGAAAGCAGATAGATTTTTTTGGGCATATGAAAAGGTGATGGCAAGACTTTTGGAGAGATAGCTGGATATCTGAACCTAGCATGAACCTCCTTGGGTGAAGGAGGAGGAGTGGGCACATAGAGGAGGTGTTTGATGTTTACTGGAACACATCACAGAGATGCAGCTGTGGTACAGCGAGTGGCACTCAATGGAAGAACACGCCCCGGGATGCAGTGGAGAAAGCTGTCAATTCATTCAGAGCTGCCAGAGAACCAGGAAATATCCAGGACAAGCAGCTATTTGCAACTTTTGGAGAGACATACTATTGTCTCAACTAGAAATCTTCCCATGAGGAGACGGATCCCCATATCCCCAATTTGTGACAATTCAGGCCTGGCCCCATGTTCTACTGTAAGGCCTATAATCACCCCTCATGGTGGGATAATATGGGAAGATTATACATTTCCTGAATCATATATATTTTTTAGTATTTCAGTTTTTTGTGTCGTTGATGTTGCTACATGTCCCAATGCCTTAATAAAGACCAATGTTTGGGCAAAAATTGGCGGAAAATGTTGTTGACACTTTGAAGAGCCCCTGTGACCTCTGAATTTATCAGACAGATTCATAACTGAGCCTACATGAAAGCTATGAATCTATCCTTAAACATTATACCAAAAACCATGAGTAAAGGTCCTGAAAATGAGCCTATATGAGGATGTGTCTAGAAGCTAATTTAATGTAGGGGCTGGTTAACTTCATGGGCTGATAACTGATACAAAGCTACCACTTACAAAAGGTTATCATACCAAAATACCATCTATGGACATAAAAAAATATGATTACAAATTGCCACCTTGAGTGGTACCAATATGTGCAATTTTGGGCTTTGGCCCATGGACTAATATGGATCCCTAACCCGGTCAAGGCTTTCGGTGGAGGTTGAGGGGAAATAGAATGACAACTTATCCCCAATAGTTTTCAAATGTTTACCTATTATCTGAAATATATCTGCCATGTCTGCCAGCCTTGCACACCACTCATCACTTGCAAGCAGCTTTGCGTAATCACACGTCTCATCAGTGAAAACCCCTTTTAGTTAGCTCGTAGGACCGTACAGAGCGAAGGCTTTACGCTCCGCTCCCGTGTCCTCAGAAAGATGCAAACATGCGGCTTCTCAGAGGGCTTGTCTTTACAAAGTTGACCATGGGTACGAGATCATCCAAAACATGAGCTAGGTCTGCTGGTCAGGTCTGCCGGTCAGGTCTGCCGGTCAGGTCTGCTGGTCAGGTCTGGGCGACGAGCGCCGCGCGGTGCCAACACCGATGCGTAACGGTAACATCTGGTTGTCTCGCTTTCCCTCTGCTAACCAAGCCTTTGGTGGACCGACCATGGGCGGTGTTAAGGTCTCCGCCACAGTGTGTGCTTTTTGGATTTTGGTTTAACGAGTTTAGCTACTAAGTAGCTAGCTCAGTGTTCTTGCTTTGAAGTGACGGGTGTTTCGCTGGCGTTTAAGCTGCTTGGGACCATGACCTGTTGTTAAGCTTTTCCCCAAACACCAAGCATAACGGAGTCGGTGCATCAGGATCCCCGGTGAATGTAAATCCAAACCAAAGATATCTTTCGCTGTATTTTATTCTTATAACCAAAAGAGAGCTGAGCCAGAAGGCAAAGCCCTCGATCTACCCATCAGTCTTCGTTCCTACCCTCACCTATGGTCATGAACAATGGGTAATGACCGAAAGGACGAGATCGCGAATACAAGCGGCCGAAATGAGTTTCCTCAGGAGGGTGGCTGGTATCTCCCTGAGGGGTGAGAAGCTCAGTCACTCGTGAGAGACTCGGAGTAGTCTCTCACGAGTGACTGCTCCTTCGCGTAGAAAGGAGCCAGTTGAGGTGGTTCATCTAGTAAGGATGCTTCCTGGTCGCCTCCCGAGGGAGGTTTACCAGGCACATCCAACTGGGAAGAGACCACGGGGCAGACCGAGGTACAGGTGGGAAGAGACCACGGGGCAGACCGAGGTACAGGTGGGAGGAGACCACGGGGCAGACCGAGGTACAGGTGGGAGGAGACCACGGGGCAGACCGAGGTACAGGTGGGAAGAGACCACGGGGCAGACTGAGGTACAGGTGGGAAGAGACCACGGGGCAGACCGAGGTACAGGTGGGGTGATTACAAGGGGAAGTTTGGAGTCCCCTGCTGAAGCTGCTACCTCCGCGACCCGATTACGGATAAGCGGGAGAAGATGGATGGATGTATTTTCTTGAGCTCACCGTTTTTTCTTTCTTTTGACCACCACTCATATTACTCATCTGGGTTTGAATTTTGTCCAGGGCCCAACTCGGAGTCTTCATTTTTCCTTTTCAAATAGTTAGCCATCGCTGTACGTCTTGTCACTGACACCTCTCGTGCGCATCACTAATTCTATTGTCTTAAATTAACGAGGTCATTATTGCGCTACTGCCCCCCACTGGGCAGGTCAGTACATGGAAGAGTAATTCATTACTCCGCCAGTCACTACATTGCAGGCACAGACGCACAACCATGGCAAATTATTTGCAGTAAGTAAATAATATTTTTTGGACTAATTAAGTGAAGTTGGGTCATTTCTCACGGCACACCTGACGATCTCTGCGCGGCACAGTGGTTGAAAATCACTGGTCTAACCCCTACCTGCTCATTCATGACCCGTCTCTGTACGGTCTAACCCCTACCTGCTCCTTAATGACCTGTCTCTGTACTGTCTAACCCCTACCTGCTCCGTAATGACCTGTCTCTGTACTGTCTAACCCCTACCTGCTCCTCAATGACCTGTCTCTGTACTGTCTAACCCCTACCTGCTCCTTAATGATCCGTCTCTGTACTGTCTAACCCCTACCTGCTCCTTAATGACCTGTCTCTGTACTGTCTAACCCCTACCTGCTCCTTAATGACCTGTCTCTGTACCGTCTAACCCCTACCTGCTCCTTGATGACCTGTCTCTCTACTGTCTAACCCCTACCTGCTCCTTAATGACCCGTCTCTGTACTGTCTAACCCCTACCTGCTCCTTAATGACCCGTCTCTGTACCGTCTAACCCCTACCTGGTCCTTAATGACCTGTCTAACCCATACCTGCTCCTTAATGACCTGTCTCTGTACTGTCTAACCCCTACCTGCTCCTTAATGACCCGTCTCTGTACTGTCTAACCCCTACCTGCTCCTTAATGACCTGTCTCTGTACTGTCTAACCCCTACCTGCTCCTAAATGACCTGTCTCTGTACTGTCTAACCCCTACCTGCTCCTTAATGACCCGTCTCTGTACTGTCTAACCCCTACCTGCTCCTCAATGACCTGTCTCTGTACTGTCTAACCCCTACCTGCTCCTTAATGACCTGTCTCTGTACTGTCTAACCCCTACCTGCTCCTTAATGACCTGTCTCTGTACTGTCTAACCCCTACCTGCTCCTTAATGACCTGTCTAACCCCTACCTGCTCCTGAATGACCTGTCTCTGTACGGTCTAACCCCTACCTGCTCCTTAATGACCTGTCTCTGTACTGTCTAACCCCTACCTGCTCCTTAATGACCTGTCTCTGTACTGTCTAACCCCTACCTGCTCCTTAATGACCTGTCTAACCCCTACCTGCTCCTGAATAGGGCTGTCAATTTCCTCTATTATCCCATTCGAATTTCATTCATTATTATTTTTTTAAATTCGAATTATATTCGAATATTTAATGGTCAATTTTGACTTATTAATATGTACTATTTATCTATCTACACACACTGTAAAAACGGGCTTATGAATTGCCACTGCCACTATGACATCGTAGTTGACTTGTTTTACATTATGTCCACTAGAGGGCATTTCAGGAGTGGTGATCTCCGTCTCCGCACCGCTGGCCGCCATTTTTAGATTGTGCATTAAGAGTGACAAGCGATTTGTTAGGCCTATCACACCTTCGCTAAAGATAGTCAACAATTAAAAAAAATATATATATTTTTTTTAATTTAAAAAACCCATTCGAATTCTAATTTTTACATTCGATTAGTATTCATTTTTTACAAATTCGAATTACATTCGAATACCGAAATTCGTTCCAACAGCCCTACTCCTGAATGACCTGTCTCTGTACGGTCTAACCCCTACCTGCTCCTTAATGACCTGTCTCTGTACTGTCTAACCCCTACCTGCTCCTTGATGACCTGTCTCTCTACTGTCTAACCCCTACCTGCTCCTTAATGACCCGTCTCTGTACTGTCTAACCCCTACCTGCTCCTTAATGACCCGTCTCTGTACTGTCTAACCCCTACCTGCTCCTTAATGACCTGTCTAACCCCTACCTGCTCCTTAATGACCTGTCTCTGTACTGTCTAACCCCTACCTGCTCCTTAATGACCTGTCTAACCCCTACCTGCTCCTTAATGACCCGTCTCTGTACTGTCTAACCCCTACCTGCTCCTTAATGACCTGTCTCTGTACTGTCTAACCCCTACCTGCTCCTTAATGACCTGTCTAACCCCTACCTGCTCCATAATGACCTGTCTCTGTACTGTCTAACCCCTACCTGCTCCTTAATGACCTGTCTCTGTACTGTCTAACCCCTACCTGCTCCTTAATGACCCGTCTCTGTACTGTCTAACCCCTACCTGCTCCTAAATGACCCGTCTCTGTACCGTCTAACCCCTACCTGCTCCTTAATGACCTGTCTCTGTACTGTCTAACCCCTACCTGCTCCTTAATGACCTGTCTCTGTACTGTCTAACCCCTACCTGCTCCTTAATGACCTGTCTAACCCCTACCTGCTCCTTAATGACCTGTCTAACCCCTACCTGCTCCTGAATGACCTGTCTCTGTACTGTCTAACCCCTACCTGCTCCTTAATGACCTGTCTCTGTACTGTCTAACCCCTACCTGCTCCTTAATGACCTGTCTCTGTACCGTCTAACCCCTACCTGCTCCTTAATGACCCGTCTCTGTACTGTCTAACCCCTACCTGCTCCTTAATGACCCGTCTCTGTACTGTCTAACCCCTACCTGCTCCTTAATGACCTGTCTCTGTACTGTCTAACCCTTACCTGCTCCTTAATGACCTGTCTCTGTACCGTCTAACCCCTACCTGCTCCTTAATGACCTGTCTCTGTACTGTCTAACCCCTACCTGCTCCTTAATGACCTGTCTCTGTACTGTCTAACCCCTACCTGCTCCTTAATGACCTGTCTCTCTACTGTCTAACCCCTACCTGCTCCTTAATGACCCGTCTCTGTACTGTCTAACCCCTACCTGCTCCTTAATGACCCGTCTCTGTACTGTCTAACCCCTACCTGGTCCTTAATGACCTGTCTAACCCCTACCTGCTCCTTAATGACCTGTCTCTGTACTGTCTAACCCCTACCTGCTCCTTAATGACCCGTCTCTGTACTGTCTAACCCCTACCTGCTCCTTAATGACCTGTCTCTGTACTGTCTAACCCCTACCTGCTCCTTAATGACCTGTCTCTGTACTGTCTAACCCCTACCTGCTCCTTAATGACCCGTCTAACCCCTACCTGCTCCTGAATGACCTGTCTCTGTACGGTCTAACCCCTACCTGCTCCTTAATGACCTGTCTCTGTACTGTCTAACCCCTACCTGCTCCTTAATGACCTGTCTCTGTACTGTCTAACCCCTACCTGCTCCTTAATGACCCGTCTCTGTACTGTCTAACCCCTACCTGCTCCTTAATGACCTGTCTCTGTACTGTCTAACCCCTACTTGCTCCTTAATGACCTGTCTCTGTACTGTCTAACCCCTACCTGCTCCTTAATGACCTGTCTCTGTACTGTCTAACCCCTACCTGCTCCTTGATGACCTGTCTCTCTACTGTCTAACCCCTACCTGCTCCTTAATGACCCGTCTCTGTACGGTCTAACCCCTACCTGCTCCTTAATGACCCGTCTCTGTACTGTCTAACCCCTACCTGCTCCTTAATGACCTGTCTAACCCCTACCTGCTCCTTAATGACCTGTCTCTGTACTGTCTAACCCCTACCTGCTCCTTAATGACCTGTCTAACCCCTACCTGCTCCTTAATGACCCGTCTCTGTACTGTCTAACCCCTACCTGCTCCTTAATGACCTGTCTAACCCCTACCTGCTCCTTAATGACCTGTCTCTGTACTGTCTAACCCCTACCTGCTCCTTAATGACCTGTCTAACCCCTACCTGCTCCTTAATGACCCGTCTCTGTACTGTCTAACCCCTACCTGCTCCTTAATGACCTGTCTCTGTACTGTCTAACCCCTACCTGCTCCTTAATGACCCGTCTCTGTACTGTCTAACCCCTACCTGCTCCTTAATGACCTGTCTCTGTACTGTCTAACCCCTACCTGCTCCTTAATGACCCGTCTCTGTACTGTCTAACCCCTACCTGCTCCTTAATGACCTGTCTCTGTACTGTCTAACCCCTACCTGCTCCTAATGACCTGTCTCTGTACTGTCTAACCCCTACCTGCTCCTTAATGACCCGTCTCTGTACTGTCTAACCCCTACCTGCTCCTTAATGACCTGTCTCTGTACTGTCTAACCCCTACCTGCTCCTTAATGACCTGTCTCTGTACTGTCTAACCCCTACCTGCTCCTTAATGACCTGTCTCTGTACTGTCTAACCCCTACCTGCTCCTTAATGACCTGTCTCTGTACTGTCTAACCCCTACCTGCTCCTTAATGACCTCTCTGTACTGTCTAACCCCTACCTGCTCCTAATGACCTGTCTCTGTACTGTCTAACCCCTACCTGCTCCTTAATGACCTGTCTCTGTACTGTCTAACCCCTACCTGCTCCTTAATGACCTGTCTCTGTACTGTCTAACCCCTACCTGCTCCTTAATGACCCGTCTCTGTACTGTCTAACCCCTACCTGCTCCTTAATGACCTGTCTCTGTACTGTCTAACCCCTACCTGCTCCTTAATGACCTGTCTCTGTACTGTCTAACCCCTACCTGCTCCTTAATGACCTGTCTCTGTACTGTCTAACCCCTACCTGCTCCTTAATGACCTGTCTCTCTACTGTCTAACCCCTACCTGCTCCTTAATGACCCGTCTCTGTACTGTCTAACCCCTACCTGCTCCTTAATGACCTGTCTCTGTACTGTCTAACCCCTACCTGCTCCTTAATGACCTGTCTAACCCCTACCTGCTCCTTAATGACCTGTCTCTGTACTGTCTAACCCCTACCTGCTCCTTAATGACCGTCTCTGTACTGTCTAACCCCTACCTGCTCCTTAATGACCTGTCTCTGTACTGTCTAACCCCTACCTGCTCCTTAATGACCTGTCTAACCCCTACCTGCTCCTTAATGACCTGTCTCTGTACTGTCTAACCCCTACCTGCTCCTTAATGACCCTGTCTCTGTACTGTCTAACCCCTACCTGCTCCTAGACTTATGTCTTACTTCTATGCTCTGGGCGGCAGGATAGCTCATTCTGTTGGGACTTGGCTTGGGAACCGGAAGGTCGCCGGTTCAAGTCCCCGAAACACCTGGGCACTGCCTCAGTGCCCCTGAGCAAGGCACCAGACCCCTCCCCTGCTCCCCTGTATAAACAACAGCTGCCCACTGCTCCTCATACTGGGATGGGTTAAATGAAGAGGAACTCATTTCACTGTGTGTTGACATGGATGTGACCAATAAAGAGAGTTAGTCGACCAACCAGTTAGTCAGCTAGTCTGATAGCCAGCCAGTTAACTATCTACTCAGTCATGTAGCTAGTTAGCTACTCAGTCAGAGAGCTAGTAAACTAGCCTATCAGTTAGCTAGTGTGTTGGGGCCCCTCCCAGACCTGAGGCAGTCAGACCGGTCGAGTGACACCAGGGCTAAACAGCTAAACAGCGGTTAGGGCTAGCCCAAAAGGCCCTCAGTAGAACAACGTTACCTGTGTTATGGGACCGTTTTAACTGCTTAGGATAAAGAAAGCAATTCGACACTCACTAAACTACACGATTCAAATGATACTAGTAGTTCAATAAGTCTAAAGCTTCTGTTTATGTGGCACTCACACACAGTAACACTACCACAGCCTCTCATGTCTGGGATTTAGGGCTCTCTCTTCTGGCTCCACCAGTAGAAATACTTAACATCATGTTTTTATAAAGAAATGTTTTTAAACATCAGGCAAATCCTCCCAAATAAATATCAGTCTGTCAATAGACGTGACATCCATGATCGGTTACTTTTTCCTCTTCTCATTCATTTGCTCGATGATCGCTTACTGAATAAGTCAATCATTCTCTCTCTCAGTAGTCTTGAATAAAGTTAAATAAAGACCTAAATCAGATCATGGCTTCCTTTAGTGTGAAACGGACTGAATTGATTTAGTGTCCATGTTATCATTCTAAATCGTATTAAAACACCAGCTCTTCGTAGATCTATATTATTGTTATTCTAAATCTAATTCTAATTAAGTCATACAAAGACCAACGGATTACAAACAGCAGAGGGTCTGACTGGGGGGCTGAGGACAACTGGGACCACACTACACTCGATTGTTGAATTAAATGGTTCTTTAACTGTTTTGGGGGGGGGGGGGGTACTTTCCCAAAACTTAGAATCGTTCATCTTGTTGTTTAATGTTGGTTTATTAGGCATATTAAAAGTTTTGATATGCACATTGATCACAAATCAATGTGACACCATACCAATCAATAAGACACCATGCCCATACCATCCCAATCAATAAGACACCATTCCATCATATTCAATAAGACCACACGTCGGATTTGTTGTCGCACACACCCCCCACACCCACACCCACACCCACACACCCACCCACACACACACACACACACACACACGCGCAAACAAACACTGCAAACCTTCCACAATCAGACCAGCTCCCAGAGTTCGGAAGCCCTGGCCAGCTGCCAGGGGTCTTACCTTTTCAGGTGAAATCTCGGATCCTTTTCTGTAGTCTCAGGTGTGGTCGTCTCTCTGGTTCTCGGCGGTCTGAAAATCCTCCAGGTGTTGTGAAAGTGGGAGGGGTGTAATCTGACGCCCCAGGTGTGTTCCTGGTTAGGCCCCTCCCCGCTTCCAACGGTCAACCAGGTGTGTCAGGAACTTGCTTTTGACTGGCATGTGTTGTTCCTGTGTGTCGGTGGATCGGAGCTGTCACGACAGGACCAGAGCTGTCACGACAGGACCAGAGCTGTCACGACAGGACCAGAGCTGTCACGACAGGACCAGAGCTGTCACGACAGGCTCCGTGTCCCCGCGACAGACATGTGCTATGGAGGGTTAAAGGGCCAACACTAAATATATTTAAAAAATACATAAATACATAATTGTATAATTCAATTTTTAAATAAAAATAATAAATGTGTCATCATAAACGTTATTGCCTAATTGTATTTGTGTTTTTATTTATTTATATGTTACAACGTTTATCATCACATTTATACTTTTTTTCATCCATGATGTAACTTTAGTAAAAATAAAGAAATCTGTCAACTTCATCCATCAAAAGTCAGGGGGCGGGCCAAAGCCTCTGATTGGTGGTTGAGGTTGAATCTACTGCTTTTGCCTTATTTTTGAAGATTGAAGATTTATTGTGTACAGTATTTTTATTGTATATTTTATAGTATAGTGTTTTAGAAAATGCATACTTTGGCAGGGAATGGGTAGTAAGCATTCCATTTTACTTGGCAAATACTTGGCATATCTTGAATTTTGAAGGCTTTTTTGCAGGTCAGAGAGCAAACTCATAACTCGAGAGAGCTCGATCGACTGGTTGAGCCTGCTGGGTCTGTAACACTGTTCAGCCAATCAGAGGCTTTAACCCGCCCCCTGACATTTGATGGATGACGTTGACACATGTATTTATTTATTTATTTAAGTTACACCATGGACAAGTAAAATAATACACCCATGAATAAATGTGTATGCAAATGAATAAGCATACAATTCTAAAAGTCTTTATATATATATTCATGTATTTGACCATAAACTTATATAATCAGCATAAAGCCTTAGGTTAAACAAAAGGAAGACACTAAGTGGGACCGATCCACACTACAGCCGGTCGACCTCCTCCCCGAGTGCGGCCCCGTAGAAGCGAACCCACAACCCTTCTTTATGTGAGGTGTGTCTCACCTGGAACTGAAGAAGAATAAACAATGGCACAATGCCACCAGTAGGGGGCGCCAATTCGTAACGTAATGCGTACAACGGCCACCAGAGCTGGGGACGTAAGACCCACCCCGACATGGTGACTCGAAACTAAACATTAGGCAACAAAATACTCTATTCACAAACTCAAAACATCCACACTGTGTGTTCGGCCCATTGCTTGAGCCGACACACACAATAACGTTTCAGAATTGTAATTAATCTAACACAGACAGACAGACAGACAGACTCGTCCATATTCCATAAATCCTTGGCAGTGAAAAGGTGTTTCCGTATGACCTGGGCCTCAGAGAGGCTTGGTCCCTCATCATAACACCATCTAAGCCGCTCCCTGCTCACCATGACTCCTGCTCGGGGTTGGCCAGCTCATAGGCAAATATGCATACCTGTTTGCGTACCATGTTTGAAAGCATTTGTATAAATTAAAATATTTTAACATATAGGCTACAGTAGGTCGACATAAACTAAAATAAACAGTTCATTCTACATGTAAAGCCTAATTAATAAAGCATGATTATGAATATATCTTACTTTTACCTTTCTCTTTGGGACTATCATGCTTTTCAAGAATGACCTTGCCAATACAGTGCAGAAAGAATGGAAACCACAATAAACATTAAATAAATACACAGAAACAGACTATAAACGACCCTCAGTATAAAGCGCTTACCTCACCTTTGCCCTTCACCATTTCACCTGGTCCATGTGATTAATCATTATCTATTATTAACTTATTTAGCATGCAGTGTTCAACTACTCTCACTCACCAAGTGTTAAGCAGATATGTTAGTAACTAGGAAATATTACACAATATCGGATATCATGCCCTATCCAAAATAATCGATTTAACTGTTCCTTGGCACAAAAGGTTATCTTAGTTATCTGTCTAACAGACAAACAGACAGACAGACAGACAGGCAGACAGACAGACAGACAGACAGACAGGCAGACAGACAGACAGACAGACAGACAAACAGGCAGACAAACTGACAGGCAGACAGACAGACAGGCAGACAGACAGACAGACAGACAAACAGGCAGACAAACTGACAGGCAGACAGACAGGCAGACAGACAGACAGACAGACAGACAGACTGACAAACACTGGTGAAAACATAGCCACAGGCCTATCTTCGATGGCGGAAGTAATAAAGGAACAAACAGCAAGTCTTCCCACAGCGCAGGAGCCCCCACACAGGACTCAATTCGCGCTACGTGGACGTGCGTTTCCATCGTGCTCGCGCCTCCCGTCCAGGAAGGCAGGACAGCGTGCCCGCGCCTCCCGTCCAGGAAGGCAGGACAGCGTGCCCGCGCCTCCCGTTCAGGCACTGCAGGCAGGACAGCGTGTCCGCGCCTCCCGTCCAGGCAGGCAGGACCGCGTGCCCGCGCCTCCCGTCCAGGCAGGCAGGACAGCGTGCCCGCGCCTCCCGTCCAGGCAGGCAGGACAGCGTGCCCGCGCCTCCCGTCCAGGCAGGCAGGACAGCGTGCCCGCGCCTCCCGTCCAGGCAGGCAGGACAGCGTGCCCGCGCCTCCCGTCCAGGCAGGCAGGACAGCGTGCCCGCGCCTCCCGTCCAGGTCAGCTCAGCTGTTGCAGAGCCGTCCCGTTGGTAGCTTGGAGCATGGCGTTAAAAGCAGCGTTTCATCCCGCGGATGGACTCAGACCGGCGGACTGACGGAGTCCAGGCGAGTAGTGGACTCATCCATTAGTAGTTAGTCAGTAACTAGTAAGTTATCACCAGTAAACCGTCTCCTTTAACAAAGCCAAAGTTGTGAAGTTGTAAAGTTGTTAGCTTCTAGGCGAACAGCAGCGCTGCTGGCGTGTGTGACGTCGGAAAGTTACAGAGAGCAAGTTACATATAAGAGTGTTTAAAGACACGTCCAGAAAGGGATCTATAGGTGTTCTATCTATAGGTAATATAGGTATCTATCTAGTGGTAACTCAAGATTCAGTCAAAACTACTGAGATACAAACACACAGGTTTATTACAGCAAGAGGATGGGGCCAACGGTGTCCCAATGGAGCCCACGTAGAGACCCCATACCGCTGGACGGGTTAGTGGATCGATGAGTTGAACTACACCAATGTCCACTCATAGTTTCATTTTGGGAAACTGAGAATAGTAGGACATGATACCACTGCTACATGGACGCCACGGTGGAACACATGGTCTGTGTTAGTCTGGGTACATGTCTCATGGTCTCAGTCCAGACCCTAGACCCCCCCCTAGTGTCAACATAGGAGACTCAACTAGAACTATTGCTTAGGACACATTGTGTGTCCTATGTGAAGTGTTTCCGTGGGACTCTGCTGTATTATTCATGATATGACAGCGTTTTCATGGGCTGGTTGTAACCAGAGTCCTCCTCCACGGCGCTGGAGCCTGATCCTGTCCAGAAGATGTCATTCCAAGATGTGGACACACACACACACACACACACACTCAAACTCAAACTCAAACACACACTCAAACTCAAACACACACACTCTCAAACATGTTTATATGCAAGCTCCTATTTGGCTTTTCATTGCTTGGAGCTCTGTGGTGGATGTGGACAGCTGCATCACTTCTCGTAGTGTAACACCATGGTGTGTGACCCATTACATGTAAAACATCGCTCATCATAATAGTCAGTCATAATAATAATAATATATTCAGTTTTATATAGTGCTTTTCTGAGTAGTCAAAGCGCTTTACAGGCAGAGAAAAATTACACACACAGTACAATAATTGAATAGTAACTAAAAAGAAGGCCGATGTTTAGCAGGGGAAAGCCTGTCTGAGGAGGGTAGGGTGGCTGGTTAAAGGAGGGTAGGGTGGTTCAAGGATGGTAGGGTGGTTGGTTAAAGGAGGGTAGGGTGGTTGGTTAAAGGAGGGTAGGGTGGTTGAAGGATGGTAGGGTGGTTGTTTGAAGGATGGTAGGGTGGTTGGTTTAAAGGATGGTAGGGTGGTTGTTTGAAGGATGGTAGGGTGGTTGGTTGAAGGATGGTAGGGTGGTTGTTTGAAGGATGGTAGGGTGGTTGAAGGATGGTAGGGTGGTTGAAGGATGGTAGGGTGGTTGTTTGACGGATGGTAGGGTGGTTGTTTGACGGATGGTAGGGTGGTTGTTTGACGGATGGTAGGGTGGTTGTTTGAAGGATGGTAGGGTGGTTGTTTGAAGGAGGGTAGGGTGGTTGTTTGAAGGATGGTAGGGTGGTTGTTTAGAGGATGGTAGGGTGGTTGTTTGAAGGATGGTAGGGTGGTTGTTTGAAGGATGGTAGGGTGGTTGAAGGATGGTAGGGTGGTTGAAGGATGGTAGGGTGGTTGTTTGACGGATGGTAGGGTGGTTGTTTGACGGATGGTAGGGTGGTTGTTTGAAGGATGGTAGGGTGGTTGTTTGAAGGAGGGTAGGGTGGTTGTTTGAAGGATGGTAGGGTGGTTGTTTAGAGGATGGTAGGGTGGTTGTTTGAAGGATGGTAGGGTGGTTGTTTGAAGGAGGGTAGGGTGGTTGGTTAAAGGATGGTAGGGTGGTTGGTTGAAGGATGGTAGGGTGGTTGTTTGAAGGATGGTAGGGTGGTTGTTTGTAGGATGGTAGGGTGGTTGTTTGAAGGATGGTAGGGTGGTTGTTTGAAGGATGGTAGGGTGGTTGTTTGAAGGATGGTAGGGTGGTTGTTTGAAGGATGGTAGGGTGGTTGTTTGAAGGATGGTAGGGTGGTTGTTTGAAGGATGGTAGGGTGGTTGTTTGAAGGATGGTAGGGTGGTTGTTTGAAGGATGGTAGGGTGGTTGTTTGTAGGATGGTAGGGTGGTTGTTTGAAGGATGGTAGGGTGGTTGTTTGAAGGATGGTAGGGTGGTTGTTTGTAGGATGGTAGGGTGGTTGTTTGAAGGATGGTAGGGTGGTTGTTTGAAGGATGGTAGGGTGGTTGTTTGTAGGATGGTAGGGTGGTTGTTTGAAGGATGGTAGGGTGGTTGTTTGAAGGATGGTAGGGTGGTTGTTTGAAGGATGGTAGGGTGGTTGTTTGAAGGATGGTAGGGTGGTTGTTTGAAGGATGGTAGGGTGGTTGTTTGAAGGATGGTAGGGTGGTTGTTTGTAGGATGGTAGGGTGGTTGTTTGAAGGATGGTAGGGTGGTTGTTTGAAGGATGGTAGGGTGGTTGTTTGAAGGAGGGTAGGGTGGTTGTTTGAAGGAGGGTAGGGTGGTTGTTTGAAGGATGGTAGGGTGGTTGTTTGAAGGAGGGTAGGGTGGTTGTTTGAAGGATGGTAGGGTGGTTGTTTGAAGGATGGTAGGGTGGTTGTTTGAAGGATGGTAGGGTGGTTGTTTGAAGGATGGTAGGGTGGTTGTTTGAAGGATGGTCGGTTGTTGCCGGATGTGGATGTGGAGGGCATCCAGATGGAGTGTGAGGGGTGACTCCTCCACGACGTGTACTAGCTTGAAAAGAAAAGTGTAATAACATTGATATGATGGTCGTAACCCGTTGGAAAACCCCTCCTCCCTCCTTCCTAGAACTCTCAGCCCAAAACCCATTCATTTTAATCCCACAGTGTTGGAATTGGTCCTGAAACAGGGTGTTATACACTTGAAGGGTGTATAACAGGGTGTTTACAGGGTGTTCTACACTTGAAGGGTGTATAACAGGGTGTTTACAGGGTGTTTACAGGGTGTTATACACTAAGAATAAACACCTCTAGTCAAGTCAAGTCAACTCAAGTTTATTGTCACTTCACAGTTTACTTTAAGTATAAAGCAGTGATGTGAAAATCTTATGTGCAAAACCCTGACGACAGACAGCAGTTCTAAAAATAAGATAGAAATAGATAAAAATAGATAAAAATTGAATAAAAAATTGAATAAAGTAAAATAACAAAAATAAAAATGCAATTTATAAAATGCTAAATATCAGCACAGAAAAGAGAGAGAGCAATATGTATATATAAATCAATGTAATAAAATATACATTGTTATATGCTATACTTGTTCAGCAGCCTGATGGCCTGACTGTGAAGCTGTCTCTGAGTCTATTTGATACCACTTGATACTGCGGTATCGCCTGCCTGACGGTAACAGTGAGTACAGTTCGTGGCTGGTGGGCAATGTCTAGTAATATGGACCTTAAGAATCAATAGTATTGTAATGTTTCGCTCCTGCAGGTTCCTAGTAAATATAGAGCCTTGTCAGTTGGTAGTTTTCAGGCGTGGTGAAATCTTCTAAATGATGACACAGCATCGAAAGTATTAGGGTGGGATTGAGGCAGCTCACATGACTCACAGACTGCAGCTACTCCAAGACCTCACAAAACGCTGTCTTCTGGAGGTTTGTCCATTGTGTTCACCTGGTAAGCTCACCTGGTCACGGAGGACTTCACCTGGTTGCTAAAGAACTCACCTGGTCATTAACAAACTCACCTGATCATTAACAAACTCACTTGATCACAGATTACCCCACCTGCTCGCTAACAAACTCACCTGGTCACTAATGACCCCACCTGCTTGCTAACAAACTCACCTGGTCACTAATGACCCCACCTGCTTGCTAACAAACTCACCTGGTCACTAATGACCCCACCTGCTTGCTAACAAACTCACCTGGTCACTAATGACCCCACCTGCTTGCTAACAAACTCACCTGATCACAAATTACCCCACCTGCTCGCTAACAAACTCACCTGGTCACTAATGACTTCACCTGGTCACAAACAGCCTCACCTGGTCACTAATAACCTCACCTAGTCACCACTTGTGTAGTATCTTTGGAGGCTGGACATGGAGGGGAAGAGGGTGGGTGTAGACCGATCCTCCAGGATACCTCAACAATGTTTCAATCAATCATTATTATTTATGTTAGAAGGTGGGAAGGTGAAACATATTAAACGGTATTTTTCTATGTCCTCTAGCTCCCCCGGTGGTCAGGAGGCTGATGGCGTCTCGCCTGCTGGAGCGCTTGAAGCGCTCGCTCTTCAAGGAGGGTGAGGGGGTGGAGCCTCAGCCACCAGGAAGTGAACAGGAAGTGGACGGGCCGGAGCAGGAACAATGGGAGGCGGAGCTAGCCGAGGAAGAAGAGTGTGTGTCGGAGAGACTAAGCGGGATGCTGTGCTTTGAAGGAGGAGGAGGAGGAGGAGGAGGAGGAGGAGGAGGAGGAGACGAGGGAGGAGAGGAGGATGGCTCTGGGATAGACAGTGACTCGGACTTCCTGGGGGAATCCATGGAGGAGGGGTTTAGCAGCTCAGGTGAGGAGATACCCGTCTGTCTCTTAGCCCGTCTTTCTGTCCGCCTGTCATCGCCACTAATCTCTACCGTCCTCCAATCAGAGACCAGTCCGGTGGGTGTGTCTTCGCTAGGCCCCTCCCCCATGGCGCGGCTGCTGCACGACGGCTGGCGGGGCCTTCGGGGCGGCGCGGCCCCCGTCTCTGCCAGCAGGGGGCGCTCGGACCAGCTGCTGTTTGAGGCCACGGACGCCAGCGTGGTCGTAGACGGCTCGGCTAAATACGTGGTGAGACGGAGGCTCAGTGTGGGCGGGGCTGACGGCTGCTTCCCCAATCGGTCTCCACCGTGCTCCCAGCCAATCAGACCGTGACACGCTTCCAGGGACAGGAAGTAGGATGTGGGATAGGCCACAGCCACAGAGGGCATCTCTAGTCATTGTAGAAAGACTTGTTGAAAAGCAAACCAAACCATGAGAGTCCTAAAGAGCCTTTAAATAACGTGTGTGTGTGTGTGTGTGTGTGTGTGTGTGTGTGTGTGTGTGTGTGTGTGTGTGTGTGTGTGTGTGTGTGTGTGTGTGTGTGTGTGTGTGTGTGTGTGTGTGTGTGTGTGTGTGTGTGTGTGTGTGTGTGTGTGTGTGTGTGTGTGTGTGTGTGTGCAGCTGTACACCATCCACGTGGTTCAGGCAGGTGGTAGTGATAAGACCCCAGCCATCATCTCCAGGCGTTACTCAGACTTCCAGCGCCTCCACGCCGCCCTGCGCCGCCACCACACTGAACACATGCATCACGTCTGCTTCCCCCGTGAGACACACACACACACACACACACACACAGCAGTTTATAATAATGACATAACCACCACCTCCATCCTGATTCAACATGTTTTTATTAAGTACAATAGAATGCTTACTCCCCCATTCCCTCCCACGTGTGTGTGAAGTTCATGTGTTCATGTGTTCTCCGGTTGCTAGGGAAGAAGTTGCGGCGTAACTTCACGGCGGAGACGATAGCGAGGCGTAGCCGGGCGTTCGAACAGTACCTGTCTCACCTGTGCTCCGTGGACGCGCTGCGGGCCACGCCCAGCGTCCAGCTCTTCTTCTACCTGCAAGACCTGCTGACCGGCCAGCTGCTCATCAGGTCCTACTGGGGGGGGTCATCAGGTCCTACTGGGGGGGGGGTCATCAGGTCCTACTGCTGGGGGGGGGTCATCAGGTCCTACTGGGGGGGGGGGGGTCATCAGGTCCTACTGGGGGGGGGTCATCAGGTCCTACTGCTGGGGGGGTGTCATCAGGTCCTACTGGGGGGGGGTCATCAGGTCCTACTGGGGGGGGTCATCATGTCCTACTGTTGGGGGGGGGGTCATCAGGTCCTACTGCTGGGGGAGGGGTCATCAGGTCCTACTGGGGGGGGTCATCAGGTCCTACTGCTGGGGGGGGGTCATCAGGTCCTACTGTTGGGGGGGGTCATCAGGTCCTACTGGGGGGGGGGGGGGGTCATCAGGTCCTACTGCTGGGGGGGGTCATCAGGTCCTACTGGGGGGGGGGGGTCATCAGGTCCTACTGCTGGGGGGGGGTCATCAGGTCCTACTGGGGGGGGGGGGGGGGGTCATCAGGTCCTACTGCTGGGGGGGGGTCATCAGGTCCTACTGCTGGGGGGGGGTCATCAGGTCCTACTGGGGGGGGGGGTCATCATGTCCTACTGCTGGGGGGGGGTCATCAGGTCCTACTGCTGGGGGGGGGGTCATCAGGTCCTACTGCTGGGGGGGGTCATCAGGTCCTACTGCTGGGGGGGGGGGTCATCAGGTCCTACTGCTGGGGGGGGGGGGGGTCATCAGGTCCTACTGCTGGGGGGGGTCATCAGGTCCTACTGCTGGGGGGGGTCATCAGGTCCTACTGGGGGGGGGGGGTCATCAGGTCCTACTGCTGGGGGGGGTCATCAGGTCCTACTGGGGGGGGGGGGGGTCATCAGGTCCTACTGGGGGGGGGTCATCAGGTCCTACTGCTGGGGGGGGTCATCAGGTCCTACTGGGGGGGGGGGGGGGGTCATCAGGTCCTACTGCTGGGGGGGGTCATCAGGTCCTACTGGGGGGGGGGGTCATCAGGTCCTACTGGGGGGGGGGGGGGTCATCAGGTCCTACTGCTGGGGGGGGGGTCATCAGGTCCTACTGGGGGGGGGGGGGTCATCAGGTCCTACTGCTGGGGGGGGGTCATCAGGTCCTACTGCTGGGGGGGGGGTCATCAGGTCCTACTGCTGGGGGGGGGGTCATCAGGTCCTACTGGGGGGGGGGTCATCAGGTCCTACTGGGGGGGGGGGGTCATCAGGTCCTACTGGGGGGGGTGCTCATCAGGTCCTACACGCTGCTGGGGGGGGGGGTGGTGCTCCATTGTTATAGTATTGTTATAGTAATGTATGTTGTTATGTAATGTATGTATAATGTTGTTGTAGGGTGGTGTTAATGTTGTAATAGGGTGGTGTTAATGTTGTTGTTGTTGTAGGGTGGTGTTAATGTTGTAATAGGGTGGTGTTAATGTTGTTGTAGGGTGGTGTTAATGTTGTAATAGGGTGGTGTTAATGTTGTTGTTGGGTGGTGTTAATGTTGTTGTAGGGTGGTGTTAATGTTGTTGTTGTAGGGTGGTGTTAATGTTGTAATAGGGTGGTGTTAATGTTGTTGTAGGGTGGTGTTAATGTTGTAATAGGGTGGTGTTAATGTTGTAATAGGGTGGTGTTAATGTTGTTGTAGGGTGGTGTTAATGTTGTAATAGGGTGGTGTTAATGTTGTTGTAGGGTGGTGTTAATGTTGTTGTAGGGTGGTGTTAATGTTGTTGTTGTAGGGTGGTGTTAATGTTGTTGTAGGGTGGTGTTAATGTTGTAATAGGGTGGTGTTAACGTTGTTGTTTTTGTAGGGTGGTGTTAATGTTGTAATAGGGTGGTGTTAACGTTGTTGTTTTTGTAGGGTGGTGTTAATGTTGTAATAGGGTGGTGTTAACGTTGTTGTTGTAGGGTGGTGTTAATGTTGTTGTAGGGTGGTGTTAATGTTGTTGTTGTAGGGTGGTGTTAATGTTGTAGGGTGGTGTTAATGTTGTAATAGGGTGGTGTTAATGTTGTTGTAGGGTGGTGTTAATGTTGTAATAGGGTGGTGTTAATGTTGTAATAGGGTGGTGTTAATGTTGTTGTTGTTGTTGGGTGGTGTTAATGTTGTTGTAGGGTGGTGTTAATGTTGTTGTTGTTGTAGGGTGGTGTTAATGTTGTTGTAGGGTGGTGTTAATGTTGTTGTAGGGTGGTGTTAATGTTGTTGTAGGGTGGTGTTAATGTTGTAATAGGGTGGTGTTAATGTTGTAATAGGGTGGTGTTAATGTTGTAATAGGGTGGTGTTAATGTTGTTGTTGTTGGGTGGTGTTAATGTTGTAATAGGGTGGTGTTAATGTTGTAATAGGGTGGTGTTAATGTTGTTGTTGTTGTTGGGTGGTGTTAATGTTGTAATAGGGTGGTGTTAATGTTGTTGTAGGGTGGTGTTAATGTTGTTGTTGTTGTAGGGTGGTGTTAATGTTGTTGTAGGGTGGTGTTAATGTTGTTGTAGGGTGGTGTTAATGTTGTAATAGGGTGGTGTTAATGTGGTTGTTGCTGTAGGGTGGTGTTAATGTTGTAATAGGGTGGTGTTAATGTTGTTGTTGTTGTTGGGTGGTGTTAATGTTGTAATAGGGTGGTGTTAATGTTGTTGTAGGGTGGTGTTAATGTTGTAATAGGGTGGTGTTAATGTTGTTGTAGGGTGGTGTTAATGTTGTTGTTGTAGGGTGGTGTTAATGTTGTTGTTGTAGGGTGGTGTTAATGTTGTTGTAGGGTGGTGTTAATGTTGTAATAGGGTGGTGTTAACGTTGTTGTTTTTGTAGGGTGGTGTTAATGTTGTAATAGGGTGGTGTTAACGTTGTTGTTTTTGTAGGGTGGTGTTAATGTTGTAATAGGGTGGTGTTAACGTTGTTGTTGTAGGGTGGTGTTAATGTTGTTGTAGGGTGGTGTTAATGTTGTTGTTGTAGGGTGGTGTTAATGTTATTGTAGGGTGGTGTTAATGTTGTAATAGGGTGGTGTTAATGTTGTTGTTGTAGGGTGGTGTTAATGTTGTTGTAGGGTGGTGTTAATGTTGTAATAGGGTGGTGTTAACGTTGTTGTTTTTGTAGGGTGGGGCGGTACCAGGAGGCGCTAGGGCCACTCCTCAACGCTAAGAGACTTCAGTCCAAACTGGGCATCCCTCAGGCCCCGCCCAGCACATTGGCCCCGCCCAGCACATTGGCCCCGCCTCCCGCCTCCTCTCATTGGCTGTTCACCCTGGTGGCGCTGGCCAGCTGTTTCCAGGAAGTGGACCAGCTGGAGGAAGCTCAGGAACACTGTGATGATGCCCTCCGCCTCCTAGCCCCGCCCCCACACGCTAACAGCTCAGATGATGAGCCACACCCCCTGGAGGATAGCCCACCACCAATCACACCACTCCCAGCCACAGACAACCTCCACTCAGCCAATGAAAACCCTCCTCTGCTCATTGCTAAGCCCCACCCACTCCTGGTTCAGTTGCTAAGTGCTGTAGTTCGATTGTCATGGCAAACAGGAAGAGACAAGCGGCAGTGGGAGGGGCTTCAGCAGCAGCTGGAGGAGCAGTGGGCGGAGCCTGACAATCAGCCAACCATAAAAGAGTTCCTAGTGAAATACGACTTAAGAGAGACTGAGGGGTGACACACACACACACACACACACACACACACACACACACACACACACACACACACACACACACACACAGACACACACACACAGACACTTTATCGAGGCACCTTAGTGTAGTAGTATATAGTTAAGTATATATACATAAGTATGAGGAAGAATATACTACAAGTATATAGTAGCACCTAGTGGCTAGCTGCTAGCATTCATAAAGGGATTAGCTAACTACCGTTAGCATTAATAAAGAGAAGTACCTAACTATCATCAGCATTAATTAAGGCATTTCGCTAACTACCAGGAAGGCATTTATCTAGCTAGATGTAGCATTAATAAAGGCATTTAGCTATCTAGATGTAGCATTAATAAAGGCATTTAGCTATCTAGATGTAGCATTAATAAAGGCATTTAGCTATCCACCGTAAGCATTAAAGGCATTTAGTTATCTAGATGTAGCATTAATAAAGGCATTTAGCTGTCTAGATGTAGCATTAATAAAGGAATTTAGCTGTCTAGATTTAGCATTAATAAAGGCATTTAGCTATCCACTGTTAGCATTAATAAAGGCATTTAGCTATCTAGATTTAGCATTAATAAAGGCATTTAGCTGTCTAGATTTAGCATTAATAAAAGCATTTAGCTATCCACTGTTAGCATTAATAAAGGCATTTAGCTATCTAGATTTAGCATTAATAAAGGCATTTAGCTGTCTAGATTTAGCATTAATAAAGGCATTTAGCTATCCACTGTTAGCATTAATAAAGGCATTTAGCTATCTAGATTTAGCATTAATAAAGGCATTTAGCTAGCTACCTTTAGAAATAATAATGGGATTTTGAAGCAGGTCAGTATGAAAAACATGATGATAAATCCAACCAAGTTACATGTAGAATTATATATTGTACACAATATTACTTCTTGTCTACATCATATGCAATATGAATAATAATTACCAATAGATGTCTTAGTGATACCGTTACCTTGGCAACGGATGCAACAATCTGAGCAAGTGGAGTCAACCGCAGTGTAAAGCTATAGAGGAGCAAAGGGTTTAGATGTAAAGTGTAAATCTATAGAGGAGCAAAGGGTTTAGATGTAAAGCTATAGAGGAGCAAAGGGTTTAGATGTAAAGTGTAAATCTATAGAGGAGCAAAGGGTTTAGATGTAAAGCTATAGAGGAGCAAAGGGTTTAGATGTAAAGTGTAAATGAGTGTGTGTTGAATAGATAGGAAGTGACCCGTCTGGTGTTGACCACCTAAACGTCTCAAACATGACGCTGTTTGCACACGTTTGTTGCACCTAATTAAAGGCTGCTGCCCACTACGCCAGACTAAGGCAGTACACACTACACGACTGGTCTGGACCATGGGTCTTGCCCTGGTGTCGGGTCGCTGGTCCCCTCCAGGACACTGGGAACATGCAGGGATACACACTAAAGAGTCTACCATCACATCATGCCTTATCTGAAAACTCCTCACACGAACCTGGCCCAAACCCTATTGGCCGCTCTTGGCCTCAAACCCCGTTGGTCGTTCTTGGCCTCAAACCCCGTTGGCCGTTCTTGATCTCAAACTCCGTTGGTCGTTCTTGGCCTCAAACCCCGTTGGTCGTTCTTGATCTCAAACCCCGTTGGTCGTTCTTGATCTCAAACCCCGTTGGTCGTTCTTGATCTCAAACCCCGTTGGTCGTTCTTGATCTCAAACCCCGTTGGTCGTTCTTGACCTCAAATCTCAGTGACTGTTGCCAGCGTATAATCGCCCATCTCTATCAACCCACTGTTAAAAAGTCTTATCCGACTCTACGGGGGCGGTGAGATTGCGTGTCTTGAGACCCCTTACCCTGGTCACCTAGTGGGTGGTAGCCTTAAAGAGACATTATGTGTCAAGTTATGTTGTTGTTGCTGCTGCTAGTATGCAATATTATACTCTTATAATGTAATGGAACACTTTTATAGTCCTCATGTAACTAATTATATTGTGCAGCATGTCCTTTCTGCTTGCTCTATATCCCTTTATGGTTTATCACAGCATTATATTTGACTACAGCGCCACATTCGATTTTTGATATTGTGGGTTAAAGATGGAGTGAAGGAATATTTGAACAGTAATTCCGTGCTGCTCTATTTCGTGTATTGTGTGTTGACTGAAGCTTGTTGTATGAGAAGCACAACGTAGCACATCAGGTAGATTTTGGACGTGGAACACCTCCTCTGAACCAGTGTAGCTGTTGGAGGAGAAACAGCTGTCCAACCACTTGTTTGTATGTTTTATAGAATAAATGTCTTAGGAAGGCCATGTGTCTCCTGTGATTCTTACTAGAGGTCAAGGGAGTCAAGTCAATTTAATCTGTATAGCCCTTAGTCACAGTTGCAGTTTCAAAGGGCTTCACAAGCCATGTATTTGAGACGACCCCCTAACCCTAACCCTAGCCCCCCAAAGGGCAAGAAAAAACTCTTAAAGGGAGGTGTATTCTGATTGTATTCAGCATTCAGAGCATGTGCTGCTCAACAACATGACAACCCTGACTTAACATAACCCTGACCTAACATAATCCTAAGCCTGACTCAAAATAACCCTAACCTGACCTAACAACCCTAACATAAACCTAACCTGACGTAACATCCCTAACATAAACCTAACATAACCCTGGCTTAGACATGAACCTAACATAACCCTAACCTGACCTATCATACCCCGACCTGACCTAACATAAACCTGACGTAACTAACATAACCCTAACCCTGACCTAACCCTAACTTTGACCTAACATAACCCTGACCTAACATAAACCTAACACAACCCTAACCCTGATCTAACATAACCCTAACCCTGACCCAACATAACTAACATGAACATTACAGGCAGACACTTTTATCCAAAGCGACTTACAATAGTGTGTTTCAACAAACCTAATGAACCTTGAACCTTGAACCTAATATAACCCTCACCTGACCTAACTTAACCCTAACCCTGACCCAACATAACTAACATGAACATTACAGGCAGACACTTTTATCCAAAGCGACTTACAATAGTGTGTTTCAACAAACCTAATGAACCTTGAACCTAATATAACCCTCACCTGACCTAAAATAACCCAAATTATATATGATATACATGTATACACATCTGTATATCTTATACACTTTCTACCACTATATTACTTAACTGTAATGAATCATTTAAATCTTTCACACAGCTGTACAGGTTGTGTTGGCATGTGAGGTGAACGACCACTAGAGGGTGACGTGGGACATTCCAGCTTGGTGGAATCTGATGGGATATTCTGTCGAGTTCATTCATTACATGACGACGAGTGTCTGGATTCACAGTTTTATTACAGCAGATTAACCCTCCTGTCTCCGTGACAACCCTCCCCGTCTCCCTCGCATCACCATAGCAACCATCTCTTCTGCATGCATCCTCAGTTACCTAGCAACTGTCATCAGACACCTCTGATGTCATCAGTGTGCTGCTAACTACAACAGTGTTGGGCTAAACCTCTAGATGCCATCAGGGTGGCCTGATGGGCTCACAGCTCCAGCTATGTGATGGTGCAGGGTCCGAGGAAGGTCCTGTATTCAGATATGAAGGATTTGTAGCCACCAGTGAACTGCCACCGCTTACTGGGATGTTGATATTACTTACAGATGCTGGTTTAGAGTGTAATGATGTGTGGAAACAATATGATGTTACTGGTCCTCTAAGACATGGAGGGACGATGTTACTGGTCCTCCTCTGAGATGATGTTACTGGTCCTCCTCTGAGATGATGTTACTGGTCCTCCTCTGAGATGATGTTACTGGTCCTCCTCTGAGATGATGTTACTGGTCCTCCTCTGAGATGATGTTACTGGTCCTCCTCTGAGATGATGTTACTGGTCCTCCTCTGAGATGATGTTACTGGTCCTCCTCTGAGACATGGAGGGACGATGTTACTGGTCCTCCTCGAGACATGGAGGGACGATGTTACTGGTCCTCTGAGACATGGAGGGACGATGTTACTGGTCCTCCTCAGAGACATGGAGGGACGATGTTACTGGTCCTCTGAGACATGGAGGGACGATGTTACTGGTCCTCTGAGACATGGAGGGACGATGTTACTGGTCCTCCTCAGAGACATGGAGGGACGATGTTACTGGTCCTCCTCAGAGACATGGAGGGACGATGTTACTGGTCCTCCTCAGAGACATGGAGGGACGATGTTACTGGTCCTCCTCAGAGACATGGAGGGACGATGTTACTGGTCCTCCTCAGAGACATGGAGGGACGATGTTACTGGTCCTCCTCAGAGACATGGAGGGACGATGTTACTGGTCCTCTGAGACATGGAGGGACGATGTTACTGGTCCTCCTCAGAGACATGGAGGGACGATGTTACTGGTCCTCCTCAGAGACATGGAGGGACGATGTTACTGGTCCTCCTCAGAGACATGGAGGGACGATGTTACTGGTCCTCCTCAGAGACATGGAGGGACGATGTTACTGTCCACATGCTTTGGTTCCTCTCGGGTAAAACAGAGAATTTTACATCCACAATTTCATATTATTACAAACCCTACAGCATACAAAACATAAAATACTAAATTAGCGTAGATATCTAAGATGCATCCCATAATCCACCTTACTTTAGCTGTATGAGTTGCTGGTTTACAGTCTTATGTGAAACAGAAACCTATTGATTGACTTAACACAGTGTTTGTACAGTGAACCTTATAGATACAACCCTGATCAGTAAAGTCTACTTACTAGTTGAATTTGCTTGATTTGTAAAGTTGAGTCAGTTATTGTACTTACTAGTGAAAGTTGCTTTACTTGTAGAATTGACTTAAGAGTAAATATACTTGATTTGTAACGTTTATGTACTAATTACTAAATCATTTAAAGTTTTAAAGGTGCTTTAGTCGAGCACTGGCTCAGCTGGGCTCATCTCGGTACAGCTGGTTTGAGGTGGACATGCTAAATGCTAGCGCCTATGTAAAGTGTCTGTTACTGGGCTGTCGTGAGATGATTGTAGTTTGGTTCCCCGAAAAACTGATTGTACAACACTTGACCAAGTTAACACAGTAGCACTAAGCACGAGCATCAAGGTGTTCACACACACACACACACACACACACACACACACACACACACACACACACACACACACGGTTTAGAAAATATAGTACAGTCAACTCTTTTGTCCTGTCTTTAAAACAGACAATAAAAATGAATGTCTCAGTTCTCCCCCCCCCTCCCCCGACCTTTAAAAATATCTTTCTGTTCCACTCAGTTGGATCATACTTCTGTGGGTCATGTACCGACCACATCGACGCTTTATACCCTAAGTATAAAGTCATATATTGTTGTTCAAACTGAAAACCCACAACTTCTTGTTCTGAACTACAGCATGACTCTTCTAACTGGATTACTGAAGTTCCTCCCCATGCCCAGACCCCCTGGTCCAGTCTGTCCACTGTGCTACTTGTGTCCTCTGCAGCAGTCACTCCCCCCTCAGGGTAGAGGAGTCTAACCTGAGGCTTTCTCTAGACCCTTACACAGTACAGATCGCAGGGTAGTTACAGTGTCTCAAATGGCTAAGATGCTGCCTACTCCGGAGGAATCAAGTCATGTCTCAATGGAATATGTTTACTAAACACACTGCCTGCTGAGGTGTCTCCACCAGGCAGGTTTTGAAGGCAGCATAGAGACGCATTCCTTCGTTGGTCAGGGTATCCCACAATGCAATGCGGCCGCTCCACCGCTCCGACAAGAAGAAGAACAATGGCCAGCAGCAGCAGCCCCGAGTTGGTGTACGAATATGTGATATAAAATGTTTTTACCCTCCGATTTCTTTTTGTTATACAGCGAAAGCTGAATAGTCACTGAATATCCATTGTATTTAGATAAATAATGCTTATTTAAGAAATGTGTGGCTACTTTCTGCTTAGCCTAAAAAAGCATTTCATTCGAAGTGCTTCCTACTAGAGCACCATCTCCTAAGGATGCTGGACAGCACGGCTGAAGGCAGCTGCTGACCCTTTGAGACACAGCCACAGAGAACAGGGTGCACATGGGTTCCTATCAGACAGTAGTAACAGATAGCAGAATCAGACAGTATTAACAGATAGTAGAGTTAGGACCTGTCAGACATTAGCCACAGATAGCACAGGAAGGATCTGTCAGACAGTAGTTAGGACCTGTAAGACAGAAGTAACAGATAGCAGAGTTAGGATCTACCAGACAGTAGTAACATAGAGCAGAGTTAGGGTCAGTCAGACAGTAGTAACAGATAGTTAGGATTGGTCAGACAGTAGTAACAGATAGCAGAGGGCTGCGACAGAGCTGGCCGTCTGTCTCCACTCTGGTCCCATGTGACAGCAGCTCCTCCACGGTGGTCCAGCCGTCCAGCAGCTTGCTGTTGAGCAGGCGGTTCTGCTTCCTGTGACTCAGCTCCAGGACGGTCTGGGAGGAGGACGACCCCCCGCCCCCCTGCTCCTCAGCCCCGCACACCCTTCGCTCGCGGTGTTGCCGTGACAACGCCACATGGCGCCGCCGTTGGGTGCGACTCCAGTAGCGCCCGGCCCAGTGTCGCTCCTCCTCCCAGCCCGCTCCCCCTGCTCCTCCTTCTCCTCCTTCTCCTCTCACCTCCTCGTCTGTCGTGACCTCGCTCCGCTCCCTGGCCAATCGGGAGGCCCGGGCTCGGAGCAACTGGTTCCTAACTGCTTTCTGATTGGACAGTCTGCAGCGGGGGGAGGTTGGGGAGTGGGGGGAGTTGGGGGAGCGGGGGGCTACTGCCAGTGTGCTGTAGAGGGGGCCGTGGCAGCTCCTGGGGTTGCCTGTTCGATTCCCGAGGGTCTGAACGCCGCGGCCGTTGGAGGTGCGGCTTGAGGCCGAGCCGGGGCTCTTGGAGAGGGAGTCCTCTTCCTCTCCGCTCCTCCACCGCCTCTCCCACTCCTCCACGCTCCTCCCCCCCGGAGGAGTGTGGAGTTGGACCGAGTTGAGTTGGAGGCGCGGTGGAGGAGCGGGCCGGTCCGGACCGGGGCCTCTGGCTCTGTTCCGGGTCTCCGGGGCTGTGTCGGGGGCCCCCGGGGGCCTGGTCTGGCTCATGTGAGGATGGCTGGCCCTGCGTGGACGCTGCATGTCACTCAGGTCCATCAGGGTCTGGCTCCTCCCAGGTGTGTCTATGGTCCTGCCCCTCCAATGATGCTGCTGCTGCTGCTCCAACCAAAGCACCCTCCGCTGGCACGGCTCGGTGCGGCAGCCTGGAGAACAAACACCTGTCAGGTCAAGGCGCTAGCACAAAGCTAGCTAACATGCTAGCATATAGCTAGCATGTCATGACATCTACTCAGTTTCATTACTCTGCTTTATAGTTGGGCAGATTTGTTTCTTGGGTTTGGACTGGGGTTTAGGCTGGGGTTTAGACTGGTTTGGACTGGGCTTTAGACTGGGGTTTAGGCTGGGGTTTAGACTGGTTTGGACTGGGGTTTAGACTGGTTTGGACTGGGGTTTAGACTGGTTTAGGCTGGGGTTTAGGCTGGGGTTTAGACTGGTTTGGACTGGGGTTTAGACTGGTTTGGACTGGGGTTTAGGCTGGGGTTTAGACTGGTTTAGGCTGGGGTTTGGACTGGGGTTTAGACTGGTTTGGACTGGGGTTTAGGCTGGGGTTTAGACTGGTTTGGACTGGGGTTTAGACTGGTTTGGACTGGGGTTTAGGCTGGGGTTTAGACTGGTTTAGGCTGGGGTTTAGACTGGTTTGGACTGGGGTTTAGACTGGTTTGGACTGGGGTTTAGGCTGGGGTTTAGACTGGTTTAGGCTGGGGTTTAGACTGGTTTGGACTGGGGTTTAGACTGGTTTGGACTGGGGTTTGCCCAAATTAGACCAATGACGTAAATTGTCAAACTTTTCTTTTTTACAGAAACAAACTGGATGTTCCAGATCCGAAATTTGAAGCACAACTCAGTGTGAACAGTTACTACTTACCAAGAGATACAAGAGATCACTATTTATATATATATGTACACAGTATCTATATACTGTGGGGAGAACAAGTATTTGATACACTGCTGATTTTGCAGGTTTTCCCACTTACAAAGCATGTAGAGGTCTGTCATTTTGATCATAGGTACACTTCAACTGTGAGAGACGGAATCTAAAACAAAAACCCAGAAAATCACATTGTATGATTTTTAAGTAATTAATTTGCATTTTATTGCATGAAATAAGTATTTGATCATCTACCAACCAGTAAAAATTCGGGCTCTCACAGACCTGTTAGTTTTTCTTTAAGAAGCCCTCCTATTCTCCACTCATTACCTGTATTAACTGCACCTGTTTGAACTCGTTACCTGTATAAAAGACACCTCTCCACACACTCAATCAATCAGACTCCAACCTCTCCACAATGGGCAAGACCAAAGAGCTGTCTAAGGACATCAGGGACAAAATTGTAGACCTGCACAAGGCTGGGATGGGCTACAGGACAATAGGCAAGCAGCTTGGTCAGAAGGCAACAACTGTTGGCGCAATTATTAGAAAATGGAAGAAGTTCAAGATGACGGTCAATCTCCCTCGGTCTGGGCCTCCATGCAAGATCTCACCTCGTGGGGCATCAATGATCATGAGAAAGGTGAGGGATCAGCCCAGAACTACACGGCAGGACCTGGTCAATGACCTGAAGAGAGCTGGGACCACAGTCTCAAAGAAAACCATTAGTAACACACTACGCCGTCATGGATTAAACTCCTGCAGCGCACGCAAGGTCCCCCTGCTCAAGCCAGCGCATGTCCAGGCCCGTCTGAGGTTTGCCAATGACCATCTGGATGATCCAGAGGAGGAATGGGAGAAGGTCATGTGGTCTGATGAGACCAAAATAGAGCTTTTTGGCATAAACTCCACTCGCCGTGTTTGGAGGAAGAAGAAGGATGAGTACAACCCCAAGAACACCATCCCAACCGTGAAGCATGGAGGTGGAAACATCATTCTTTGGCGATGCTTTTCTGCAAAGGGGACAGGACGAATGCACCGTATTGAGGGGAGGATGGTTGGGGCCATGTATCGCGAGATCTTGGCCAACAACCTCCTTCCCTCAATAAGAGCATTGAAGATGGGTCGTGGCTGGGTCTTCCAGCATGACAACGACCCGAAACACACAGCCAGGGCAACTAAGGAGTGGCTCCGTAAGAAGCATCTCAAGGTCCTGGAGTGGCCTAGCCAGTCTCCAGACCTGAACCCAATAGAAAATCTTTGGAGGGAGCTGAAAGTCCGTGTTGCCCAGCGACAGCCCCGAAACCTGAAGGATCTGGAGAAGATCTGTATGGAGGAGTGGGCCAAAATCCCTGCTGCAGTGTGTGCAAACCTGGTCAAGAACTACAGGAAACGTCTGATCTCTGTAATTGCAAACAAAGGTTTCTTTACCAAATATTAAGTTCTGTTTTTCTGATGTATCAAATACTTATTTCATGCAATAAAATGCAAATTAATTACTTAAAAATCATACAATGTGATTTTCTGGATTTTTGTTTTAGATTCCGTCTATCACAGTTGAAGTGTACCTATGATAAATGACAGACCTCTACATGCTTTGTAAGTGGCAAAACCTGCAAAATCGCCAGTGTATCAAATACTTGTTCTCCCCACTGTATATAGATATATATATAGATAGATATCATTTATTTATATATAGAGATATATACTATATATAGATGAGAGGTCGAATTATACAAGGACAATTACCCATTGTGTCTGTGTTTAAGATGCTACGTATTCTGCTAATGAAAGAGTATTAATTAGTTCTCACCGAGTGCGAGGGTGGAGGGGGGGTGGTGGCGTGGTAGGGTGGGGCTCTTCTCCGCCCTGTGGAACTGCACCGTGGTTGTCACACTGTTACCCACAGTGCAATGGGAGCCCTGGTTCAACTGAGTCGTCTCTGGGATAGACTCCAGATCCCAGCGTCCTCTCTGCTCCCGGGGGGAGTGGCCTGGACGGTGAGGGGGGGCGTGTCTGTGGGCATGGCTCCCGTGCATCTTGTGGAACCGGCGGAAATCCCCAGTGCTGACGCTATGGAAACCAGAGTCACTAGGTTCTGAGGAGAGGAGGGACTCCGATGAGGGGGAGGAGCCTGGAGAGGAGGGGGTGTGGCCTGGGAGTGACGACACAGCATCGGTCTCCGCCTCCGAGAGCACCATCTGGTGATGCTGGGGACTGTCGGGCCCACAGCCCAGCCCGCTGTCCAGCTCACTGAGTGGGAGGTAGCCCAGAGACCGGTCCGTTCTCCAGGGGGCACTGAAGTCAGCCTGGAGATGGAGGGGACGGTTACTACACTCTCTATGAAGGATGAGAGCTCTATTCTCTATGAAGGATAAAAGCTCTAGTCTCTATGAAGGATGAGAGCTCTATTATATATGAAGGATGAGAGCTCTATTCTATATGAAGGGTGATAACTCTATTCTCTATGAAGGATGAGAGCTCTATTCTATATGAAGGGTGATAACTATTCTCTATGAAGGATGAGAGCTCTATTCTCTATAAAGGATGAGAGCTCTATTCTCTATAAAGGATGAGAGCTCTATTCTATATGAAGGGTGATAACTATTCTCTATGAAGGATGAGAGCTCTATTCTCTATGAAGGGTGAGAGCTCTATTCTATATGAAGGGTGATAACTCTATTCTCTATGAAGGGTGAGAGCTCTATTCTCTATGAAGGGTGAGAGCTCTATTCTATATGAAGGGTGATAACTATTCTCTATGAAGGATGAGAGCTCTATTCTCTATAAAGGATGAGAGCTCTATTCTATATGAAGGATGAGAGCTCTATTCTATATGAAGGATGAGATCTCTATTCTCTATAAAGGATGAGAGCTCTATTCTATATGAAGGGTGATAACTGTATTATCTATGAAGGGTGAGAGCTCTATTCTCTATGAAGGATAAGAGCTCTAGTCTCTATAAAGGATGAGAGCTCTATTCTCTCTGAGGGAATGAGAGCTATATTATCTATGAATGGTGAGAGCTCTATTCTCTAAAAAGGATGAGAGCTCTATGAAGAGAGAGCTGTATAAGGTTTGGGGGCTCTATTCTATATGAAGGATGAGAGCTCTATTCTCTATAAAGGATGAGAACTCTATTCTCTATAAAGGATGAGAGCTACATTATCTGTGAGGTAATGAGAGCTCTATTCTCTATAAAGAATGAGAGCTCTACTCTCTGTGAGGGAATGAGAGCTCTATTTTCTAAAGAATGAAAGCTCTATTCTCTGTGAGGGAATGAGAGCTCTATTCTCTATAAACGATGAGAGCTCTATGAGAGAATGAGAGCTCTTATATATGAAGACTGAGAGCTCTATTCTCTGAAAGAGTGAGAGGTCTGTTTTCTATGAAGGGATAAGAGCTCCATTCTTCTATGAAGGGGTGGTTGGAATGGGTGCTCTACCTGTCTATGGAAGTGGTTTGGGTTCACCTTCTCCGTGCTGTAGCAGCCAATCAGACAGTTCTCTGAGTTGGGTTGGTAGGGTGAGCTGTGAGCCACCTGAGAAGACAGACATGGACATGACGTAACAGGACTACAACAAACAACCACCCTGAATAGAACACTACCACCCTGAATAGAACACTACCACTCTGAATAGAACATTACCACCCTGAATAGAACACTACCACTCTGAATAGAACATTACCACCCTGAATAGAACACTACCACTCTGAATAGAACACTACCACCCTGAATAGAACACTACCACCCTGAATGGAACATTACCACCCTGAATAGAACACTACCACCCTGAATAGAACACTACCACCCTGAATAGAACACTACCACCCTGAATAGAACATTACCACCCTGAATAGAACACTACCACTCTGAATAGAACACTACCACCCTGAATAGAACACTACCACTCTGAATAGAACACTACCACCCTGAATAGAACACTACCACTCTGAATAGAACACTACCACCCTGAATAGAACACTACCACCCTGAATAGAACACTACCACTCTAAATAGAACACTACCACCCTGAATAGAACACTACCACTCTGAATAGAACACTAACACCCTGAATAGAACACTACCACCCTGAATAGAACACTACCACTCTGAATAGAACACTACCACCCTGAATAGAACCACTCTGAATAGAACACTACCACTCTTACAGGTGGTACCTGATAGTCCAGTCTGTCCAGGTGATCCAGGCTGTAGGAGACAGTGGGCAGGTAGCTATTGGCCGAGGGCTGGTCAGCTGACATGCTGGGCCGGTAGTCATTGGCTAGGCAGAGTTCAGGGGTCATCATCATATGCTCAGAGTACATGTCAGGTGATCTGGTCATGTTGCCGTAGTATTGCCTACGGAGAGTGAAGTTAGTAGAACTTGTTTTTAGCCGCTCCACATCTGCTGGTCATATCATGTCCTGGTGAACGGAACCGCTCTGTCTACTATACCAACAGACGTTTGATCAGTTCATACATAAAAGACATCTACCACTTCTTCAACTACTGCTATTACCACCACTACCACTCTGCTGACCTACTGACCTACCAGACCTGTAGTCCACTCTACTGACCTACCAGACCTATAGTCCTCTCTACTGACCTACCAGACCTATAGTCCTCTCTACTGACCTACCAGACCTATAGTCCTCTCTACTGACCTACCAGACCTGTAGTCCTCTCTACTGACCTACCAGAACTGTAGTCCTCTCTACTGACCTACTGACCTATAGTCCTCTCTACTGACCTACCAGACCTATCAGACCTGTAGTCCTCTCTCTCTGCTGACCTACTGACCTATCATACCTGTAGTCCTCTCTCTACTGACCTACCAGACCTATCAGACCTGTAGTCCTCTCTCTCTACTGACCTATCAGACCTATAGTCCTCTCTACTGACCTACTAGACCTGTAGTCTCTCTCTCTACTGACCTACCAGACCTGTAGTCTCTCTCTCTACTGACCTACTAGACCTGTAGTCTCTCTCTCTCTACTGACCTACTAGACCTGTAGTCCTCTCTCTCTCTACTGACCTACTAGACCTGTAGTCTCTCTCTCTCTCTACTGACCTACTAGACCTGTAGTCTCTCTCTCTCTACTGACCTACTAGACCTGTAGTCTCTCTCTCTCTACTGACCTACTAGACCTGTAGTCTCTCTCTCTCTACTGACCTACTAGACCTGTAGTCTCTCTCTCTACTGACCTACTAGACCTGTAGTCTCTCTCTCTACTGACCTACTAGACCTGTAGTCTCTCTCTCTCTCTACTGACCTACTAGACCTGTAGTCCTCTCTCTCTACTGACCTACTAGACCTGTAGTCTCTCTCTCTCTACTGACCTACTAGACCTGTAGTCTCTCTCTCTCTCTACTGACCTACTAGACCTGTAGTCCTCTCTCTCTACTGACCTACTAGACCTGTAGTCCTCTCTCTCTACTGACCTACTAGACCTGTAGTCTCTCTCTCTACTGACCTACTAGACCTGTAGTCCTCTCTCTCTACTGACCTACTAGACCTGTAGTCTCTCTCTCTCTACTGACCTACTAGACCTGTAGTCCTCTCTCTCTCTACTGACCTACTAGACCTGTAGTCCTCTCTCTCTCTACTGACCTACTAGACCTGTAGTCCTCTCTCTCTACTGACCTACTAGACCTGTAGTCCTCTCTCTCTACTGACCTACTAGACCTGTAGTCCTCTCTCTCTCTACTGACCTACTAGACCTGTAGTCCTCTCTCTCTCTACTGACCTACTAGACCTGTAGTCCTCTCTCTCTACTGACCTACTAGACCTGTAGTCTCTCTCTCTACTGACCTACCAGACCTGTAGTCCTCTCTCTCTACTGACCTACTAGACCTGTAGTCCTCTCTCTCTACTGACCTACTAGACCTGTAGTCTCTCTCTCTCTACTGACCTACTAGACCTGTAGTCCTCTCTCTCTCTACTGACCTACTAGACCTGTAGTCCTCTCTCTCTACTGACCTACTAGACCTGTAGTCCTCTCTCTCTACTGACCTACTAGACCTGTAGTCCTCTCTCTCTCTACTGACCTACTAGACCTGTAGTCTCTCTCTCTCTACTGACCTACTAGACCTGTAGTCTCTCTCTCTCTACTGACCTACTAGACCTGTAGTCCTCTCTCTCTCTACTGACCTACTAGACCTGTAGTCTCTCTCTCTCTACTGACCTACTAGACCTGTAGTCTCTCTCTCTCTACTGACCTACTAGACCTGTAGTCTCTCTCTCTCTACTGACCTACTAGACCTGTAGTCCTCTCTCTCTACTGACCTACTAGACCTGTAGTCTCTCTCTCTCTACTGACCTACTAGACCTGTAGTCTCTCTCTCTCTACTGACCTACTAGACCTGTAGTCCTCTCTCTCTACTGACCTACTAGACCTGTAGTCTCTCTCTCTCTCTACTCCTCTACTGTAGTCTCTCTCTCTCTACTGACCTCTCCTCTAGTCTCTCTCTCTCTCTACTGACCTACTAGACCTGTAGTCCTCTCTCTCTCTACTGACCTACTAGACCTGTAGTCTCTCTCTCTCTACTGACCTACCAGACCTGTAGTCTCTCTCTCTCTACTGACCTACTAGACCTGTAGTCTCTCTCTCTCTCTACTGACCTACTAGACCTGTAGTCTCTCTCTCTCTCTACTGACCTACTAGACCTGTAGTCTCTCTCTCTCTACTGACCTACCAGACCTGTAGTCTCTCTCTCTCTCTACTGACCTACCAGACCTATAGTCCTCTCTCTCTCTACTGACCTACTAGACCTGTAGTCTCTCTCTCTACTGACCTACTAGACCTGTAGTCTCTCTCTCTACTGACCTACTAGACCTGTAGTCTCTCTCTCTCTACTGACCTACCAGACCTGTAGTCCTCTCTCTCTACTGACCTACTAGACCTGTAGTCTCTCTCTCTCTACTGACCTACCAGACCTGTAGTCCTCTCTCTCTCTACTGACCTACTAGACCTGTAGTCCTCTCTCTCTACTGACCTACTAGACCTGTAGTCTCTCTCTCTCTCTACTGACCTACTAGACCTGTAGTCTCTCTCTCTCTACTGACCTACCAGACCTGTAGTCCTCTCTCTCTCTACTGACCTACTAGACCTGTAGTCTCTCTCTCTCTACTGACCTACTAGACCTGTAGTCCTCTCTCTCTCTACTGACCTACTAGACCTGTAGTCTCTCTCTCTACTGACCTACTAGACCTGTAGTCTCTCTCTCTCTACTGACCTACTAGACCTGTAGTCCTCTCTCTCTACTGACCTACTAGACCTGTAGTCCTCTCTCTCTACTGACCTACTAGACCTGTAGTCTCTCTCTCTCTACTGACCTACTAGACCTGTAGTCCTCTCTCTCTACTGACCTACTAGACCTGTAGTCCTCTCTCTCTCTACTGACCTACTAGACCTGTAGTCTCTCTCTCTCTACTGACCTACTAGACCTGTAGTCCTCTCTCTCTCTACTGACCTACTAGACCTGTAGTCTCTCTCTCTCTCTCTACTGACCTACTAGACCTGTAGTCCTCTCTCTCTCTACTGACCTACTAGACCTGTAGTCTCTCTCTCTCTCTACTGACCTACTAGACCTGTAGTCCTCTCTCTCTCTACTGACCTACTAGACCTGTAGTCCTCTCTCTCTCTACTGACCTACTAGACCTGTAGTCCTCTCTCTCTCTACTGACCTACTAGACCTGTAGTCTCTCTCTCTCTCTACTGACCTCTCAGACCTCTAGTCTCTCTCTCTCTCTACTGACCTACTAGACCTGTAGTCTCTCTCTCTCTACTGACCTACTAGACCTGTAGTCTCTCTCTCTCTACTGACCTACCAGACCTGTAGTCCTCTCTCTCTCTACTGACCTACTAGACCTGTAGTCTCTCTCTCTCTACTGACCTACTAGACCTGTAGTCTCTCTCTCTCTACTGACCTACTAGACCTGTAGTCCTCTCTCTCTCTACTGACCTACTAGACCTGTAGTCTCTCTCTCTCTACTGACCTACTAGACCTGTAGTCCTCTCTCTCTACTGACCTACTAGACCTGTAGTCCTCTCTCTCTACTGACCTACTAGACCTGTAGTCTCTCTCTCTCTCTCTCTCTCTCTCTCTCTCTCTACTGACCTACTAGACCTGTAGTCCTCTCTCTCTCTACTGACCTACTAGACCTGTAGTCTCTCTCTCTCTACTGACCTACTAGACCTGTAGTCTCTCTCTCTCTACTGACCTACTAGACCTGTAGTCCTCTCTCTCTCTACTGACCTACTAGACCTGTAGTCCTCTCTCTCTCTACTGACCTACTAGACCTGTAGTCCTCTCTCTCTCTACTGACCTACTAGACCTGTAGTCTCTCTCTCTCTACTGACCTACTAGACCTGTAGTCCTCTCTCTCTACTGACCTACTAGACCTGTAGTCTCTCTCTCTCTACTGACCTACTAGACCTGTAGTCTCTCTCTCTCTACTGACCTACTAGACCTGTAGTCCTCTCTCTCTACTGACCTACTAGACCTGTAGTCTCTCTCTCTACTGACCTACTAGACCTGTAGTCTCTCTCTCTCTACTGACCTACCAGACCTGTAGTCCTCTCTCTCTCTACTGACCTACTAGACCTGTAGTCCTCTCTCTCTACTGACCTACTAGACCTGTAGTCCTCTCTCTCTACTGACCTACTAGACCTGTAGTCCTCTCTCTCTCTACTGACCTACTAGACCTGTAGTCTCTCTCTCTCTACTGACCTACTAGACCTGTAGTCCTCTCTCTCTCTACTGACCTACTAGACCTGTAGTCCTCTCTCTCTACTGACCTACTAGACCTGTAGTCTCTCTCTCTCTACTGACCTACTAGACCTGTAGTCCTCTCTCTCTACTGACCTACTAGACCTGTAGTCTCTCTCTCTCTACTGACCTACTAGACCTGTAGTCCTCTCTCTCTCTACTGACCTACTAGACCTGTAGTCCTCTCTCTCTCTACTGACCTACTAGACCTGTAGTCTCTCTCTCTCTACTGACCTACTAGACCTGTAGTCTCTCTCTCTCTACTGACCTACTAGACCTGTAGTCCTCTCTCTCTACTGACCTACTAGACCTGTAGTCCTCTCTCTCTACTGACCTACTAGACCTGTAGTCTCTCTCTCTCTACTGACCTACTAGACCTGTAGTCCTCTCTCTCTCTACTGACCTACTAGACCTGTAGTCTCTCTCTCTCTACTGACCTACTAGACCTGTAGTCTCTCTCTCTCTACTGACCTACTAGACCTGTAGTCTCTCTCTCTCTACTGACCTACTAGACCTGTAGTCCTCTCTCTCTACTGACCTACTAGACCTGTAGTCTCTCTCTCTCTACTGACCTACTAGACCTGTAGTCTCTCTCTCTCTACTGACCTACCAGACCTGTAGTCTCTCTCTCTCTACTGACCTACCAGACCTATAGTCCTCTCTCTCTGACTGACCTACTAGACCTGTAGTCCTCTCTCTCTCTACTGACCTACTAGACCTGTAGTCTCTCTCTCTCTCTCTCTCTCTACTGACCTAACAGACCTGTAGTCCTCTCTCTCTCTACTGACCTACCAGACCTGTAGTCTCTCTCTCTCTCTACTGACCTACCAGACCTATAGTCCTCTCTCTCTGTACTGACCTACTAGACCTGTTGTCCTCTCTCTCTACTGACCTACTAGACCTATAGTCTCTCTCTCTCTCTCTCTCTATCTCTCTCTCTCTCTCTCTCTCTCTCTCTCTCTCTCTCTCTCTCTCTCTCTCTCTCTCTCTCTCTCTCTCTCTCTCTCTCTCTCTCTCTCTCTCTCTCTCTCTCTCTCTGCTGACCTACCAGACCTGTAGTCTCTCTCTCTCTCTACTGACCTACCAGACCTTTAGTCTCTCTCTCTCTACTGACCTACTAGATCTGTAGTCCTCTCTCTCTACTGACCTACTAGACCTGTAGTCTCTCTCTCTCTCTACTGACCTACCAGACCTGTCGTCTCTCTCTCTCTACTGACCTCCTAGATCTGTAGTCCTCTCTCTCTACTGACCTACTAGACCTATAGTCTCTCTCTCTCTCTCTCTCTCTCTCTCTCTCTCTCTCTCTCTCTCTCTCTCTCTCTCTCTCTCTCTCTCTCTCTCTCTCTCTCTCTCTCTCTCTCTCTGTACTGACCTACTAGACCTGTAGTCCTCTCTCTCTCTACTGACCTACTAGACCTGTAGTCTCTATCTCTCTCTACTGACCTACCAGACCTGTAGTCCTCTCTCTCTCTACTGACCTACTAGACCTGTAGTCCTCTCTCTCTCTCTACTGACCTACTAGACCTGTAGTCTCTCTCTCTCTCTACTGACCTACTAGACCTGTAGTCTCTCTTTCTCTACTGATCTACCAGACCTGTAGTCTCTCTCTCTCTCTCTACTGACCTACCAGACCTATAGTCCTCTCTCTCTGTACTGACCTACTAGACCTGTAGTCTCTCTCTCTACAGACCTACCAGACCTGTAGTCTCTCTCTCTACTGACCTACTAGACCTGTAGTCTCTCTCTCTACTGACCTACCAGACCTGTAGTCTCTCTCTCTACTGACCTACTAGACATGTAGTCTCTCTTTCTCTACTGACCTACCAGATCTGTAGTCCTCTCTCTCTCTACTGACCTACTAGACCTGTAGTCCTCTCTCTCTACTGACCTACTAGACCTGTAGTCTTTCTCTCTCTCTCTACTGACCTACTAGATCTGTAGTCCTCGCTCTTTCTACTGACCTACCAGATCTGTAGTCCTCTCTCTCTCTACTGACCTACTAGACCTGTAGTCTCTCTCTCTACTGACCTACTAGACCTGTAGTCCTCTCTCTCTCTACTGACCTACTAGACCTGTAGTCTCTCTCTCTACTGACCTACTAGACCTGTAGTCTCTTTCTCTACGGACCTACTAGACCTGTAGTCTCTCTCTCTACTGACCTACTAGACCTGTAGTCCTCTCTCTCTACTGACCTACTAGACCTGTAGTCCTCTCTCTCTACTGACCTACTAGATCTGTAGTCCTCTCTCTCTACTGACCTACTAGACCTATAGTCTCTCTCTCTCTCTACTGACCTACTAGACCTGTAGTCTCTCTCTCTCTACTGACCTACCAGACCTGTAGTCCTCTCTCTCTCTACTGACCTACTAGACCTGTAGTCTCTCTCTCTCTCTACTGACCTACTAGACCTGTAGTCCTCTCTCTCTCTACTGACCTACCAGACCTGTAGTCTCTCTCTCTCTCTACTGACCTACCAGACCTATAGTCCTCTCTCTCTGTACTGACCTACTAGACCTGTAGTCCTCTCTCTCTACTGACCTACTAGACCTGTAGTCTCTCTCTCTCTACTGACCTACTAGACCTGTAGTCTCTCTCTCTCTACTGACCTACTAGACCTGTAGTCTCTCTCTCTACTGACCTACTAGACCTGTAGTCTCTCTCTCTCTACTGACCTACTAGACCTTAGTCCTCTCTCTCTCTACTGACCTACTAGACCTGTAGTCTCTCTCTCTACTGACCTACTAGACCTGTAGTCTCTCTCTCTACTGACCTACTAGACCTGTAGTCCTCTCTCTCTCTACTGACCTACTAGACCTGTAGTCTCTCTCTCTCTACTGACCTACTAGACCTGTAGTCCTCTCTCTCTACTGACCTACTAGACCTGTAGTCTCTCTCTCTCTACTGACCTACTAGACCTGTAGTCTCTCTCTCTCTCTACTGACCTACTAGACCTGTAGTCCTCTCTCTCTACTGACCTACTAGACCTGTAGTCTCTCTCTCTCTACTGACCTACTAGACCTGTAGTCTCTCTCTCTCTACTGACCTACTAGACCTGTAGTCTCTCTCTCTCTACTGACCTACCAGACCTGTAGTCTCTCTCTCTCTACTGACCTACTAGACTGTAGTCTCTCTCTCTCTACTGACCTACCAGACCTGTAGTCCTCTCTCTCTCTACTGACCTACTAGACCTGTAGTCTCTCTCTCTCTACTGACCTACCAGACCTGTAGTCCTCTCTCTCTCTACTGACCTACTAGACCTGTAGTCCTCTCTCTCTCTACTGACCTACTAGACCTGTAGTCTCTCTCTCTCTCTACTGACCTACTAGACCTGTAGTCTCTCTCTCTCTCTACTGACCTACTAGACCTGTAGTCTCTCTCTCTCTACTGACCTACTAGACCTGTAGTCCTCTCTCTCTCTACTGACCTACTAGACCTGTAGTCTCTCTCTCTACTGACCTACTAGACCTGTAGTCTCTCTTCTCTACTGACCTACTAGACCTGTAGTCCTCTCTCTCTCTACTGACCTACTAGACCTGTAGTCCTCTCTCTCTACTGACCTACTAGACCTGTAGTCCTCTCTCTCTACTGACCTACTAGACCTGTAGTCCTCTCTCTCTCTACTGACCTACTAGACCTATAGTCCTCTCTCTCTCTACTGACCTACTAGACCTGTAGTCTCTCTCTCTCTACTGACCTACCAGACCTGTAGTCTCTCTCTCTCTCTACTGACCTACCAGACCTATAGTCCTCTCTCTCTGTACTGACCTACTAGACCTGTAGTCTCTCTCTCTCTACTGACCTACTAGACCTGTAGTCTCTCTCTCTCTCTACTGACCTACTAGACCTGTAGTCCTCTCTCTCTGTACTGACCTACTAGACCTGTAGTCTCTCTCTCTACTGACCTACTAGACCTGTAGTCTCTCTCTCTACTGACCTACTAGACCTGTAGTCTCTCTCTCTACTGACCTACTAGACCTGTAGTCTCTCTCTCTCTCCTCTACTGTATCTCTCTCTCTACTGACCTACTAGATCTGTAGTCCTCTCTCTCTCTACTGACCTACTAGACCTGTAGTCCTCTCTCTCTCTACTGACCTACTAGACCTGTAGTCTCTCTCTCTCTACTGACCTACTAGACCTGTAGTCCTCTCTCTCTCTACTGACCTACTAGACCTGTAGTCTCTCTCTCTCTACTGACCTACTAGACCTGTAGTCTCTCTCTCTCTACTGACCTACTAGACCTGTAGTCTCTCTCTCTACTGACCTACTAGACCTGTAGTCCTCTCTCTCTACTGACCTACTAGACCTGTAGTCCTCTCTCTCTACTGACCTACTAGACCTGTAGTCCTCTCTCTCTACTGACCTACTAGACCTGTAGTCCTCTCTCTCTACTGACCTACTAGACCTATAGTCTCTCTCTCTCTACTGACCTACTAGACCTGTAGTCTCTCTCTCTCTACTGACCTACCAGACCTGTAGTCTCTCTCTCTCTCTACTGACCTACCAGACCTATAGTCCTCTCTCTCTGTACTGACCTACTAGACCTGTAGTCCTCTCTCTCTCTACTGACCTACTAGACCTGTAGTCTCTCTCTCTCTCTACTGACCTACTAGACCTGTAGTCCTCTCTCTCTCTACTGACCTACTAGACCTGTAGTCTCTCTCTCTACTGACCTACCAGACCTGTAGTCTCTCTCTCTACTGACCTACTAGACCTGTAGTCTCTCTCTCTCTACTGACCTACTAGACCTGTAGTCTCTCTCTCTACTGACCTACTAGACCTGTAGTCTCTCTCTCTCTACTGACCTACTAGACCTGTAGTCCTCTCTCTCTCTACTGACCTACTAGACCTGTAGTCCTCTCTCTCTACTGACCTACTAGACCTGTAGTCTCTCTCTCTCTACTGACCTACTAGACCTGTAGTCTCTCTCTCTCTACTGACCTACCAGACCTGTAGTCTCTCTCTCTCTCTACTGACCTACCAGACCTGTAGTCCTCTCTCTCTCTACTGACCTACTAGACCTGTAGTCCTCTCTCTCTCTACTGACCTACCAGACCTGTAGTCCTCTCTCTCTCTACTGACCTACTAGACCTGTAGTCCTCTCTCTCTCTACTGACCTACTAGACCTGTAGTCTCTCTCTCTCTCTACTGACCTACTAGACCTATAGTCCTCTCTCTCTGTACTGACCTACTAGACCTGTAGTCTCTCTCTCTACTGACCTACTAGACCTGTAGTCTCTCTCTCTACTGACCTACTAGACCTGTAGTCCTCTCTCTCTACTGACCTACCAGACCTGTAGTCTCTCTCTCTACTGACCTACTAGACCTGTAGTCCTCTCTCTCTCTACTGACCTACTAGACCTGTAGTCCTCTCTCTCTCTACTGACCTACTAGACCTGTAGTCTCTCTCTCTACTGACCTACTAGACCTGTAGTCCTCTCTCTCTACTGACCTACTAGACCTGTAGTCCTCTCTCTCTCTACTGACCTACTAGACCTGTAGTCTCTCTCTCTACTGACCTACTAGACCTGTAGTCTCTCTTCTCTACTGACCTACTAGACCTGTAGTCTCTCTCTCTACTGACCTACTAGACCTGTAGTCCTCTCTCTCTACTGACCTACTAGACCTGTAGTCCTCTCTCTCTACTGACCTACTAGATCTGTAGTCCTCTCTCTCTACTGACCTACTAGACCTATAGTCTCTCTCTCTCTCTACTGACCTACTAGACCTGTAGTCTCTCTCTCTCTACTGACCTACCAGACCTGTAGTCTCTCTCTCTCTCTACTGACCTACCAGACCTATAGTCCTCTCTCTCTGTACTGACCTACTAGACCTGTAGTCCTCTCTCTCTCTACTGACCTACTAGACCTGTAGTCTCTCTCTCTCTCTACTGACCTACTAGACCTGTAGTCCTCTCTCTCTCTACTGACCTACTAGACCTGTAGTCTCTCTCTCTACTGACCTACCAGACCTGTAGTCCTCTCTCTCTACTGACCTACTAGACCTGTAGTCTCTCTCTCTACTGACCTACCAGACCTGTAGTCCTCTCTCTCTACTGACCTACTAGACCTGTAGTCTCTCTCTCTCTACTGACCTACCAGACCTGTAGTCCTCTCTCTCTCTACTGACCTACTAGACCTGTAGTCCTCTCTCTCTACTGACCTACTAGACCTGTAGTCCTCTCTCTCTCTACTGACCTACTAGACCTGTAGTCTCTCTCTCTCTACTGACCTACCAGACCTGTAGTCTCTCTCTCTCTCTACTGACCTACCAGACCTGTAGTCCTCTCTCTCTCTACTGACCTACTAGACCTGTAGTCCTCTCTCTCTCTACTGACCTACTAGACCTGTAGTCTCTCTCTCTCTCTACTGACCTACTAGACCTGTAGTCCTCTCTCTCTCTACTGACCTACTAGACCTGTAGTCCTCTCTCTCTCTACTGACCTACCAGACCTGTAGTCCTCTCTCTCTCTACTGACCTACTAGACCTGTAGTCCTCTCTCTCTACTGACCTACTAGACCTGTAGTCTCTCTCTCTCTACTGACCTACTAGACCTGTAGTCTCTCTCTCTCTCTGACCTCTATCCTCTCTCTCTCTCTCTCTACTGACCTACCAGACCTGTAGTCCTCTCTCTCTCTACTGACCTACCAGACCTGTAGTCTCTCTCTCTCTACTGACCTACTAGACCTGTAGTCCTCTCTCTCTACTGACCTACTAGACCTGTAGTCCTCTCTCTCTCTACTGACCTACTAGACCTGTAGTCTCTCTCTCTCTACTGACCTACTAGACCTGTAGTCCTCTCTCTCTACTGACCTACTAGACCTGTAGTCTCTCTCTCTCTCTACTCTCTACCTCTAGTCTCTCTCTCTCTCTCCTCTACCTGTCTCTCTCTCTCTCTGACTCTCTCTCTCTCGTCTCTCTCTCTCTACTGACCTACTAGACCTGTAGTCCTCTCTCTCTCTACTGACCTACTAGACCTGTAGTCTCTCTCTCTCTACTGACCTACTAGACCTGTAGTCCTCTCTCTCTCTACTGACCTACTAGACCTGTAGTCCTCTCTCTCTACTGACCTACTAGACCTGTAGTCTCTCTCTCTCTACTGACCTACTAGACCTGTAGTCTCTCTCTCTCTACTGACCTACCAGACCTGTAGTCTCTCTCTCTCTCTACTGACCTACCAGACCTATAGTCCTCTCTCTCTCTACTGACCTACTAGACCTGTAGTCTCTCTCTCTCTACTGACCTACTAGACCTGTAGTCTCTCTCTCTCTCTACTGACCTACTAGACCTGTAGTCCTCTCTCTCTTACTGACCTACTAGACCTGTAGTCTCTCTCTCTACTGACCTACCAGACCTGTAGTCTCTCTCTCTCTACTGACCTACTAGACCTGTAGTCCTCTCTCTCTACTGACCTACTAGACCTGTAGTCTCTCTCTCTCTACTGACCTACTAGACCTGTAGTCTCTCTCTCTCTACTGACCTACCAGACCTGTAGTCTCTCTCTCTCTCTACTGACCTACCAGACCTATAGTCCTCTCTCTCTGACTGACCTACTAGACCTGTAGTCCTCTCTCTCTCTACTGACCTACTAGACCTGTAGTCTCTCTCTCTCTCTCTCTCTACTGACCTAACAGACCTGTAGTCCTCTCTCTCTCTACTGACCTACCAGACCTGTAGTCTCTCTCTCTCTCTACTGACCTACCAGACCTATAGTCCTCTCTCTCTGTACTGACCTACTAGACCTGTTGTCCTCTCTCTCTACTGACCTACTAGACCTGTAGTCTCTCTCTCTCTCTCTCTCCTCTATCTCTCTCTCTCTCTCTCTCTCTCTCTCTCCTCTCTCTCTCTCCTCTCTCTCTCTCTCTCTCCTCTCTCTCTCTCTCTCTCTCTCTCTCTCTCTCTCTCTGCTGACCTACCAGACCTGTAGTCTCTCTCTCTCTCTACTGACCTACCAGACCTTTAGTCTCTCTCTCTCTACTGACCTACTAGATCTGTAGTCCTCTCTCTCTACTGACCTACTAGACCTGTAGTCTCTCTCTCTCTCTACTGACCTACCAGACCTGTCGTCTCTCTCTCTCTACTGACCTCCTAGATCTGTAGTCCTCTCTCTCTACTGACCTACTAGACCTATAGTCTCTCTCTCTCTCTCTCTCTCTCTCTCTCTCTCTCTCCTCTCTCTCTCTCTCTCTCTCTCTCTCTCTCTCTCTCTCTCTCTCTCTCTCTCTCTGTACTGACCTACTAGACCTGTAGTCCTCTCTCTCTCTACTGACCTACTAGACCTGTAGTCTCTATCTCTCTCTACTGACCTACCAGACCTGTAGTCCTCTCTCTCTCTACTGACCTACTAGACCTGTAGTCCTCTCTCTCTCTCTACTGACCTACTAGACCTGTAGTCTCTCTCTCTCTCTACTGACCTACTAGACCTGTAGTCTCTCTTTCTCTACTGACCTACCAGACCTGTAGTCTCTCTCTCTCTCTCTACTGACCTACCAGACCTATAGTCCTCTCTCTCTGTACTGACCTACTAGACCTGTAGTCTCTCTCTCTACTGACCTACCAGACCTGTAGTCTCTCTCTCTACTGACCTACTAGACCTGTAGTCTCTCTCTCTACTGACCTACCAGACCTGTAGTCTCTCTCTCTACTGACCTACTAGACATGTAGTCTCTCTTTCTCTACTGACCTACCAGATCTGTAGTCCTCTCTCTCTCTACTGACCTACTAGACCTGTAGTCCTCTCTCTCTACTGACCTACTAGACCTGTAGTCTTTCTCTCTCTCTCTACTGACCTACTAGATCTGTAGTCCTCGCTCTTTCTACTGACCTACCAGATCTGTAGTCCTCTCTCTCTCTACTGACCTACTAGACCTGTAGTCTCTCTCTCTACTGACCTACTAGACCTGTAGTCCTCTCTCTCTCTACTGACCTACTAGACCTGTAGTCTCTCTCTCTACTGACCTACTAGACCTGTAGTCTCTCTTCTCTACGGACCTACTAGACCTGTAGTCTCTCTCTCTACTGACCTACTAGACCTGTAGTCCTCTCTCTCTACTGACCTACTAGACCTGTAGTCCTCTCTCTCTACTGACCTACTAGATCTGTAGTCCTCTCTCTCTACTGACCTACTAGACCTATCTCTCTACTGACCTCTAGACCTTAGTCTCTCTCTCTACTGACCTACTAGACCTGTAGTCTCTCTCTCTCTACTGACCTACCAGACCTGTAGTCCTCTCTCTCTCTACTGACCTACTAGACCTGTAGTCCTCTCTCTCTCTACTGACCTACTAGACCTGTAGTCCTCTCTCTCTCTACTGACCTACTAGACCTGTAGTCTCTCTCTCTCTCTACTGACCTACTAGACCTGTAGTCCTCTCTCTCTCTACTGACCTACTAGACCTGTAGTCTCTCTCTCTACTGACCTACTAGACCTGTAGTCCTCTCTCTCTACTGACCTACTAGACCTGTAGTCCTCTCTCTCTACTGACCTACTAGACCTGTAGTCTCTCTCTCTCTACTGACCTACTAGACCTGTAGTCCTCTCTCTCTCTACTGACCTACTAGACCTGTAGTCCTCTCTCTCTACTGACCTACTAGACCTGTAGTCTCTCTCTCTCTACTGACCTACTAGACCTGTAGTCCTCTCTCTCTCTACTGACCTACTAGACCTGTAGTCCTCTCTCTCTCTACTGACCTACTAGACCTGTAGTCTCTCTCTCTCTACTGACCTACTAGACCTGTAGTCCTCTCTCTCTCTACTGACCTACTAGACCTGTAGTCTCTCTCTCTACTGACCTACTAGACCTGTAGTCTCTCTCTCTACTGACCTACTAGACCTGTAGTCTCTCTCTCTACTGACCTACTAGACCTGTAGTCCTCTCTCTCTACTGACCTACTAGACCTGTAGTCCTCTCTCTCTACTGACCTACTAGACCTGTAGTCCTCTCTCTCTACTGACCTACTAGACCTGTAGTCTCTCTCTCTCTACTGACCTACTAGACCTGTAGTCTCTCTCTCTCTACTGACCTACCAGACCTGTAGTCTCTCTCTCTCTCTACTGACCTACCAGACCTGTAGTCCTCTCTCTCTTACTGACCTACTAGACCTGTAGTCCTCTCTCTCTCTACTGACCTACTAGACCTGTAGTCCTCTCTCTCTCTACTGACCTACTAGACCTGTAGTCCTCTCTCTCTCTACTGACCTACTAGACCTGTAGTCCTCTCTCTCTACTGACCTACCAGACCTGTAGTCTCTCTCTCTACTGACCTACTAGACCTGTAGTCTCTCTCTCTACTGACCTACCAGACCTGTAGTCCTCTCTCTCTACTGACCTACTAGACCTGTAGTCCTCTCTCTCTACTGACCTACCCTTAGTCTCTCTCTCTACTGCCTCTCCTCTCTCTCTCTACTGACCTACTAGACCTGTAGTCTCTCTCTCTACTGACCTACTAGACCTGTAGTCCTCTCTCTCTCTACTGACCTACTAGACCTGTAGTCTCTCTCTCTACTGACCTACTAGACCTGTAGTCTCTTCTCTCTACGGACCTACTAGACCTGTAGTCTCTCTCTCTACTGACCTACTAGACCTGTAGTCCTCTCTCTCTACTGACCTACTAGACCTGTAGTCCTCTCTCTCTACTGACCTACTAGATCTGTAGTCCTCTCTCTCTACTGACCTACTAGACCTATAGTCTCTCTCTCTCTCTACTGACCTACTAGACCTGTAGTCTCTCTCTCTCTACTGACCTACAGACCTGTAGTCTCTCTCTCTACTGACCTACAGACCTTAGTCCTCTCTCTCTTACTGACCTACTAGACCTGTAGTCCTCTCTCTCTCTACTGACCTACTAGACCTGTAGTCTCTCTCTCTCTCTACTGACCTACTAGACCTGTAGTCCTCTCTCTCTGTACTGACCTACTAGACCTGTAGTCTCTCTCTCTACTGACCTACCAGACCTGTAGTCTCTCTCTCTACTGACCTACTAGACCTGTAGTCTCTCTCTCTACTGACCTACCAGACCTGTAGTCTCTCTCTCTACTGACCTACTAGACCTGTAGTCTCTCTCTCTCTACTGACCTACTAGACCTGTAGTCCTCTCTCTCTCTACTGACCTACTAGACCTGTAGTCCTCTCTCTCTACTGACCTACTAGACCTGTAGTCTCTCTCTCTCTACTGACCTACTAGACCTGTAGTCTCTCTCTCTCTACTGACCTACCAGACCTGTAGTCTCTCTCTCTCTCTACTGACCTACCAGACCTATAGTCCTCTCTCTCTGACTGACCTACTAGACCTGTAGTCCTCTCTCTCTCTACTGACCTACTAGACCTGTAGTCTCTCTCTCTCTCTACTGACCTACTAGACCTGTAGTCCTCTCTCTCTCTACTGACCTACCAGACCTGTAGTCTCTCTCTCTCTCTACTGACCTACCAGACCTATAGTCCTCTCTCTCTGTACTGACCTACTAGACCTGTAGTCCTCTCTCTCTACTGACCTACTAGACCTGTAGTCTCTCTCTCTCTCTCTACTCTCCTCTATCTCTCTCTCTCTCTCTCTCTCTCTCTCTCTCTCTCTCTACTCTCTACCTCTCTCTCTCTCTCTCTACTGACCTACCAGACCTGTAGTCTCTCTCTCTCTCTACTGACCTACCAGACCTGTAGTCTCTCTCTCTCTACTGACCTACTAGACCTGTAGTCCTCTCTCTCTACTGACCTACTAGACCTGTAGTCTCTCTCTCTCTCTACTGACCTACTAGACCTGTAGTCTCTCTCTCTCTACTGACCTACTAGACCTGTAGTCCTCTCTCTCTACTGACCTACTAGACCTGTAGTCTCTCTCTCTCTCTCTCTCTCTCTCTCTCTCTCTCCTCTCTCTCTCTCTACTCCTCTCCTCTCTCTCTCTACTGACCTACTAGACCTGTAGTCTCTCTCTCTCTACTGACCTACTAGACCTGTAGTCTCTCTCTCTCTACTGACCTACTAGACCTGTAGTCCTCTCTCTCTACTGACCTACTAGACCTGTAGTCCTCTCTCTCTCTACTGACCTACTAGACCTGTAGTCCTCTCTCTCTCTACTGACCTACTAGACCTGTAGTCCTCTCTCTCTACTGACCTACTAGACCTGTAGTCTCTCTCTCTCTACTGACCTACTAGACCTGTAGTCCTCTCTCTCTCTACTGACCTACTAGACCTGTAGTCTCTCTCTCTCTACTGACCTACTAGACCTGTAGTCTCTCTCTCTCTCTACTGACCTACTAGACCTGTAGTCCTCTCTCTCTCTACTGACCTACCAGACCTGTAGTCTCTCTCTCTCTACTGACCTACTAGACCTGTAGTCTCTCTCTCTACTGACCTACTAGACCTGTAGTCCTCTCTCTCTCTACTGACCTACTAGACCTGTAGTCTCTCTCTCTACTGACCTACTAGACCTGTAGTCTCTCTCTCTCTACTGACCTACTAGACCTGTAGTCTCTCTCTCTACTGACCTACTAGACCTGTAGTCCTCTCTCTCTACTGACCTACTAGACCTGTAGTCCTCTCTCTCTACTGACCTACTAGACCTGTAGTCCTCTCTCTCTACTGACCTACTAGACCTGTAGTCTCTCTCTCTCTCTACTGACCTACTAGACCTGTAGTCTCTCTCTCTCTACTGACCTACCAGACCTGTAGTCTCTCTCTCTCTCTACTGACCTACCAGACCTATAGTCCTCTCTCTCTGTACTGACCTACTAGACCTGTAGTCCTCTCTCTCTCTACTGACCTACTAGACCTGTAGTCTCTCTCTCTCTACTGACCTACCAGACCTGTAGTCCTCTCTCTCTCTACTGACCTACTAGACCTGTAGTCTCTCTCTCTCTACTGACCTACCAGACCTGTAGTCTCTCTCTCTCTACTGACCTACTAGACCTGTAGTCTCTCTCTCTACTGACCTACCAGACCTGTAGTCTCTCTCTCTACTGACCTACTAGACCTGTAGTCCTCTCTCTCTCTACTGACCTACCAGACCTGTAGTCCTCTCTCTCTCTACTGACCTACTAGACCTGTAGTCTCTCTCTCTACTGACCTACTAGACCTGTAGTCTCTCTCTCTCTACTGACCTACTAGACCTGTAGTCCTCTCTCTCTCTACTGACCTACTAGACCTGTAGTCTCTCTCTCTACTGACCTACTAGACCTGTAGTCTCTCTCTCTACTGACCTACTAGACCTGTAGTCTCTCTCTCTACTGACCTACTAGACCTGTAGTCCTCTCTCTCTACTGACCTACTAGACCTGTAGTCCTCTCTCTCTACTGACCTACTAGATCTGTAGTCCTCTCTCTCTACTGACCTACTAGACCTATAGTCTCTCTCTCTCTCTACTGACCTACTAGACCTGTAGTCTCTCTCTCTCTACTGACCTACCAGACCTGTAGTCTCTCTCTCTCTCTACTGACCTACCAGACCTATAGTCCTCTCTCTCTGTACTGACCTACTAGACCTGTAGTCCTCTCTCTCTCTACTGACCTACTAGACCTGTAGTCTCTCTCTCTCTCTACTGACCTACTAGACCTGTAGTCCTCTCTCTCTCTACTGACCTACTAGACCTGTAGTCTCTCTCTCTACTGACCTACCAGACCTGTAGTCTCTCTCTCTACTGACCTACTAGACCTGTAGTCTCTCTCTCTACTGACCTACCAGACCTGTAGTCTCTCTCTCTACTGACCTACTAGACCTGTAGTCTCTCTTTCTCTACTGACCTACCAGACCTGTAGTCCTCTCTCTCTCTACTGACCTACTAGACCTGTAGTCCTCTCTCTCTACTGACCTACTAGACCTATAGTCTCTCTCTCTCTACTGACCTACTAGACCTGTAGTCTCTCTCTCTCTACTGACCTACCAGACCTGTAGTCTCTCTCTCTCTCTACTGACCTACCAGACCTATAGTCCTCTCTCTCTGACTGACCTACTAGACCTGTAGTCCTCTCTCTCTCTACTGACCTACTAGACCTGTAGTCTCTCTCTCTCTCTCTCTCTACTGACCTAACAGACCTGTAGTCCTCTCTCTCTCTACTGACCTACCAGACCTGTAGTCTCTCTCTCTCTCTACTGACCTACCAGACCTATAGTCCTCTCTCTCTGTACTGACCTACTAGACCTGTTGTCCTCTCTCTCTACTGACCTACTAGACCTATAGTCTCTCTCTCTCTCTCTCTCTACTCTCTCTCTCTCTCTCTCTCTCTCTCTCTCTCTCTCTACTCTCTCTCTCTCTCTCTCTCTCTCTCTCTCTCTCTCTCTCTCTCTCTCTCTCTGCTGACCTACCAGACCTGTAGTCTCTCTCTCTCTCTACTGACCTACCAGACCTTTAGTCTCTCTCTCTCTACTGACCTACTAGATCTGTAGTCCTCTCTCTCTACTGACCTACTAGACCTGTAGTCTCTCTCTCTCTCTACTGACCTACCAGACCTGTCGTCTCTCTCTCTCTACTGACCTCCTAGATCTGTAGTCCTCTCTCTCTACTGACCTACTAGACCTATAGTCTCTCTCTCTCTCTCTCTCTCTCTCTCTCTCTCTCTCTCTCTCTCTCTCTCTCTCTCCTCTCTCTCTCTCTCTCTCTCTCTCTCTGTACTGACCTACTAGACCTGTAGTCCTCTCTCTCTCTACTGACCTACTAGACCTGTAGTCTCTATCTCTCTCTACTGACCTACCAGACCTGTAGTCCTCTCTCTCTCTACTGACCTACTAGACCTGTAGTCCTCTCTCTCTCTCTACTGACCTACTAGACCTGTAGTCTCTCTCTCTCTCTACTGACCTACTAGACCTGTAGTCTCTCTTTCTCTACTGATCTACCAGACCTGTAGTCTCTCTCTCTCTCTCTACTGACCTACCAGACCTATAGTCCTCTCTCTCTGTACTGACCTACTAGACCTGTAGTCTCTCTCTCTACAGACCTACCAGACCTGTAGTCTCTCTCTCTACTGACCTACTAGACCTGTAGTCTCTCTCTCTACTGACCTACCAGACCTGTAGTCTCTCTCTCTACTGACCTACTAGACATGTAGTCTCTCTTTCTCTACTGACCTACCAGATCTGTAGTCCTCTCTCTCTCTACTGACCTACTAGACCTGTAGTCCTCTCTCTCTACTGACCTACTAGACCTGTAGTCTTCTCTCTCTCTCTACTGACCTACTAGACCTGTAGTCCTCTCTCTCTCTACTGACCTACCAGACCTGTAGTCCTCTCTCTCTACTGACCTACTAGACCTGTAGTCTCTCTCTCTACTGACCTACTAGACCTGTAGTCCTCTCTCTCTCTACTGACCTACTAGACCTGTAGTCCTCTCTCTCTACTGACCTACTAGACCTGTAGTCTCTCTCTCTACTGACCTACTAGACCTGTAGTCCTCTCTCTCTCTACTGACCTACTAGACCTGTAGTCCTCTCTCTCTACTGACCTACTAGACCTGTAGTCTCTCTCTCTACTGACCTACTAGACCTGTAGTCCTCTCTCTCTACTGACCTACTAGACCTGTAGTCCTCTCTCTCTACTGACCTACTAGACCTGTAGTCCTCTCTCTCTACTGACCTACTAGATCTGTAGTCCTCTCTCTCTACTGACCTACTAGACCTATAGTCTCTCTCTCTCTCTACTGACCTACTAGACCTGTAGTCTCTCTCTCTCTACTGACCTACCAGACCTGTAGTCTCTCTCTCTCTCTACTGACCTACCAGACCTATAGTCCTCTCTCTCTGTACTGACCTACTAGACCTGTAGTCCTCTCTCTCTCTACTGACCTACTAGACCTGTAGTCTCTCTCTCTCTCTACTGACCTACTAGACCTATAGTCCTCTCTCTCTCTACTGACCTACTAGACCTGTAGTCTCTCTCTCTCTACTGACCTACCAGACCTGTAGTCCTCTCTCTCTCTACTGACCTACTAGACCTGTAGTCTCTCTCTCTCTACTGACCTACTAGACCTGTAGTCTCTCTCTCTACTGACCTACTAGACCTGTAGTCTCTCTCTCTCTACTGACCTACCAGACCTGTAGTCCTCTCTCTCTCTACTGACCTACTAGACCTGTAGTCCTCTCTCTCTACTGACCTACTAGACCTGTAGTCTCTCTCTCTCTACTGACCTACTAGACCTGTAGTCTCTCTCTCTCTACTGACCTACTAGACCTGTAGTCTCTCTCTCTCTACTGACCTACTAGACCTGTAGTCTCTCTCTCTCTACTGACCTACTAGACCTGTAGTCTCTCTCTCTCTCTACTGACCTACTAGACCTGTAGTCCTCTCTCTCTCTACTGACCTACTAGACCTGTAGTCTCTCTCTCTCTACTGACCTACTAGACCTGTAGTCTCTCTCTCTCTACTGACCTACTAGACCTGTAGTCTCTCTCTCTCTACTGACCTACTAGACCTGTAGTCCTCTCTCTCTACTGACCTACCAGACCTGTAGTCCTCTCTCTCTACTGACCTACTAGACCTGTAGTCTCTCTCTCTCTACTGACCTACCAGACCTGTAGTCCTCTCTCTCTCTACTGACCTACTAGACCTGTAGTCTCTCTCTCTACTGACCTACTAGACCTGTAGTCTCTCTCTCTACTGACCTACTAGACCTGTAGTCTCTCTCTCTACTGACCTACTAGACCTGTAGTCCTCTCTCTCTACTGACCTACTAGACCTGTAGTCTCTCTTCTCTACTGACCTACTAGATCTGTAGTCCTCTCTCTCTCTACTGACCTACTAGACCTGTAGTCCTCTCTCTCTACTGACCTACTAGACCTGTAGTCTCTCTCTCTCTACTGACCTACTAGACCTGTAGTCCTCTCTCTCTACTGACCTACTAGACCTGTAGTCCTCTCTCTCTACTGACCTACTAGACCTGTAGTCTCTCTCTCTACTGACCTACTAGACCTGTAGTCCTCTCTCTCTACTGACCTACTAGACCTGTAGTCTCTCTCTCTCTACTGACCTACTAGACCTGTAGTCTCTCTCTCTCTACTGACCTACCAGACCTGTAGTCTCTCTCTCTCTACTGACCTACTAGACCTGTAGTCCTCTCTCTCTACTGACCTACTAGACCTGTAGTCCTCTCTCTCTACTGACCTACTAGACCTGTAGTCCTCTCTCTCTACTGACCTACTAGACCTGTAGTCCTCTCTCTCTACTGACCTACTAGACCTGTAGTCTCTCTCTCTCTACTGACCTACTAGACCTGTAGTCCTCTCTCTCTCTACTGACCTACTAGACCTGTAGTCTCTCTCTCTCTCTCTCTCTCTACTGACCTACTAGACCTGTAGTCCTCTCTCTCTCTACTGACCTACTAGACCTGTAGTCTCTCTCTCTCTACTGACCTACTAGACCTGTAGTCTCTCTCTCTCTACTGACCTACTAGACCTGTAGTCCTCTCTCTCTCTACTGACCTACTAGACCTGTAGTCTCTCTCTCTACTGACCTACCAGACCTGTAGTCTCTCTCTCTACTGACCTACTAGACCTGTAGTCCTCTCTCTCTACTGACCTACTAGACTGTAGTCTCTCTCTCTACTGACCTACTACCTGTAGTCTCTCTCTCTACTGACCTACTAGACCTGTAGTCTCTCTCTCTCTACTGACCTACTAGACCTGTAGTCCTCTCTCTCTACTGACCTACTAGACCTGTAGTCTCTCTCTCTCTACTGACCTACTAGACCTGTAGTCTCTCTCTCTCTACTGACCTACTAGACCTGTAGTCCTCTCTCTCTACTGACCTACTAGACCTGTAGTCCTCTCTCTCTACTGACCTACTAGACTGTAGTCCTCTCTCTCTACTGACCTACTAGACCTGTAGTCTCTCTCTCTACTGACCTACTAGACCTGTAGTCCTCTCTCTCTCTACTGACCTACTAGACCTGTAGTCCTCTCTCTCTACTGACCTACTAGACCTGTAGTCTCTCTCTCTCTACTGACCTACTAGACCTGTAGTCTCTCTCTCTCTACTGACCTACTAGACCTGTAGTCTCTCTCTCTCTACTGACCTACTAGACCTGTAGTCCTCTCTCTCTCTACTGACCTACTAGACCTGTAGTCTCTCTCTCTCTACTGACCTACTAGACCTGTAGTCTCTCTCTCTCTCTACTGACCTACCAGACCTATAGTCCTCTCTCTCTCTACTGACCTACTAGACCTGTAGTCCTCTCTCTCTACTGACCTACTAGACCTGTAGTCTCTCTCTCTACTGACCTACTAGACCTGTAGTCTCTCTCTCTACTGACCTACCAGACCTGTAGTCTCTCTCTCTCTACTGACCTACTAGACCTGTAGTCTCTCTCTCTCTACTGACCTACCAGACCTGTAGTCCTCTCTCTCTCTACTGACCTACTAGACCTGTAGTCTCTCTCTCTACTGACCTACTAGACCTGTAGTCTCTCTCTCTCTACTGACCTACTAGACCTGTAGTCTCTCTCTCTACTGACCTACTAGACCTGTAGTCTCTCTCTCTCTACTGACCTACTAGACCTGTAGTCCTCTCTCTCTACTGACCTACTAGACCTGTAGTCTCTCTCTCTCTACTGACCTACTAGACCTGTAGTCCTCTCTCTCTCTACTGACCTACTAGACCTGTAGTCCTCTCTCTCTCTACTGACCTACCAGACCTGTAGTCCTCTCTCTCTCTACTGACCTACCAGACCTGTAGTCCTCTCTCTCTCTACTGACCTACTAGACCTGTAGTCCTCTCTCTCTACTGACCTACTAGACCTGTAGTCTCTCTCTCTCTCTACTGACCTACTCCTCTCTCTCTCTCTCTCTCTCTACTGACCTACTCTCTCTCTCTCTCTCTCTCTCTCTCTCTCTACCTCTGTCTCTCTCTCTCTCTCTACTGACCTACCAGACCTGTAGTCTCTCTCTCTCTACTGACCTACCAGACCTGTAGTCTCTCTCTCTCTACTGACCTACTAGACCTGTAGTCCTCTCTCTCTACTGACCTACTAGACCTGTAGTCTCTCTCTCTCTCTACTGACCTACCAGACCTGTAGTCTCTCTCTCTCTACTGACCTACTAGACCTGTAGTCCTCTCTCTCTACTGACCTACTAGACCTATAGTCTCTCTCTCTCTCTCTCTCTCTCTCTACTCTCTCTCTCTCTCTCTCTCTCTGCTCTCTCTCTCTCTCTCTCTCTCTCTCTCTACTGACCTACTAGACCTGTAGTCCTCTCTCTCTCTACTGACCTACTAGACCTGTAGTCTCTCTCTCTCTCTACTGACCTACCAGACCTGTAGTCCTCTCTCTCTACTGACCTACTAGACCTGTAGTCCTCTCTCTCTCTACTGACCTACTAGACCTGTAGTCTCTCTCTCTCTACTGACCTACTAGACCTGTAGTCTCTCTCTCTCTACTGACCTACCAGACCTGTAGTCTCTCTCTCTCTCTACTGACCTACCAGACCTATAGTCCTCTCTCTCTGTACTGACCTACTAGACCTGTAGTCTCTCTCTCTACTGACCTACCAGACCTGTAGTCTCTCTCTCTACTGACCTACTAGACCTGTAGTCTCTCTCTCTACTGACCTACCAGACCTGTAGTCCTCTCTCTCTACTGACCTACTAGACCTGTAGTCTCTCTCTCTCTACTGACCTACCAGACCTGTAGTCCTCTCTCTCTCTACTGACCTACTAGACCTGTAGTCCTCTCTCTCTACTGACCTACTAGACCTGTAGTCCTCTCTCTCTCTACTGACCTACTAGACCTGTAGTCCTCTCTCTCTACTGACCTACTAGACCTGTAGTCCTCTCTCTCTCTACTGACCTACTAGACCTGTAGTCTCTCTCTCTCTACTGACCTACTAGACCTGTAGTCCTCTCTCTCTCTACTGACCTACTAGACCTGTAGTCTCTCTCTCTCTACTGACCTACTAGACCTGTAGTCTCTCTCTCTCTACTGACCTACCAGACCTGTAGTCTCTCTCTCTCTACTGACCTACTAGACCTGTAGTCCTCTCTCTCTACTGACCTACTAGACCTGTAGTCCTCTCTCTCTCTACTGACCTACTAGACCTGTAGTCCTCTCTCTCTACTGACCTACTAGACCTGTAGTCTCTCTCTCTCTACTGACCTACTAGACCTGTAGTCCTCTCTCTCTACTGACCTACTAGACCTGTAGTCCTCTCTCTCTCTACTGACCTACTAGACCTGTAGTCTCTCTCTCTACTGACCTACTAGACCTGTAGTCTCTCTCTCTACTGACCTACTAGACCTGTAGTCCTCTCTCTCTACTGACCTACTAGACCTGTAGTCCTCTCTCTCTCTCTCTCTACTGACCTACTAGACCTGTAGTCCTCTCTCTCTACTGACCTACTAGACCTGTAGTCTCTCTCTCTCTACTGACCTACTAGACCTGTAGTCTCTCTCTCTCTACTGACCTACTAGACCTGTAGTCTCTCTCTCTCTCTACTGACCTACCAGACCTGTAGTCCTCTCTCTCTCTACTGACCTACTAGACCTGTAGTCCTCTCTCTCTCTACTGACCTACTAGACCTGTAGTCTCTCTCTCTCTCTACTGACCTACTAGACCTGTAGTCCTCTCTCTCTCTACTGACCTACTAGACCTGTAGTCCTCTCTCTCTACTGACCTACCAGACCTGTAGTCTCTCTCTCTACTGACCTACTAGACCTGTAGTCTCTCTCTCTACTGACCTACCAGACCTGTAGTCTCTCTCTCTACTGACCTACTAGACCTGTAGTCTCTCTTTCTCTACTGACCTACCAGATCTGTAGTCCTCTCTCTCTCTACTGACCTACTAGACCTGTAGTCCTCTCTCTCTACTGACCTACTAGACCTGTAGTCTCTCTCTCTCTACTGACCTACTAGACCTGTAGTCTCTCTCTCTCTACTGACCTACCAGACCTGTAGTCTCTCTCTCTCTCTACTGACCTACTAGACCTGTAGTCCTCTCTCTCTACTGACCTACTAGACCTGTAGTCCTCTCTCTCTCTACTGACCTACTAGACCTGTAGTCCTCTCTCTCTCTACTGACCTACCAGACCTGTAGTCCTCTCTCTCTCTACTGACCTACCAGACCTGTAGTCCTCTCTCTCTACTGACCTACTAGACCTGTAGTCCTCTCTCTCTACTGACCTACTAGACCTGTAGTCCTCTCTCTCTACTGACCTACTAGACCTGTAGTCCTCTCTCTCTACTGACCTACTAGACCTGTAGTCTCTCTCTCTCTACTGACCTACTAGATCTGTAGTCCTCTCTCTCTCTACTGACCTACTAGACCTGTAGTCTCTCTCTCTACTGACCTACTAGACCTGTAGTCTCTCTCTCTACTGACCTACTAGACCTGTAGTCCTCTCTCTCTACTGACCTACTAGACCTGTAGTCCTCTCTCTCTACTGACCTACTAGACCTGTAGTCTCTCTCTCTCTACTGACCTACCAGATCTGTAGTCCTCTCTCTCTCTACTGACCTACTAGACCTGTAGTCCTCTCTCTCTACTGACCTACTAGACCTGTAGTCTCTCTCTCTCTACTGACCTACTAGACCTGTAGTCTCTCTCTCTACTGACCTACTAGACCTGTAGTCTCTCTCTCTACTGACCTACTAGACCTGTAGTCTCTCTCTCTACTGACCTACTAGACCTGTAGTCCTCTCTCTCTACTGACCTACTAGACCTGTAGTCTCTCTCTCTCTACTGACCTACTAGACCTGTAGTCTCTCTCTCTCTACTGACCTACCAGACCTGTAGTCTCTCTCTCTCTCTACTGACCTACTAGACCTGTAGTCCTCTCTCTCTACTGACCTACTAGACCTGTAGTCTCTCTCTCTCTACTGACCTACTAGACCTGTAGTCTCTCTCTCTACTGACCTACCAGACCTGTAGTCTCTCTCTCTACTGACCTACCAGACCTGTAGTCCTCTCTCTCTACTGACCTACTAGACCTGTAGTCCTCTCTCTCTCTACTGACCTACTAGACCTGTAGTCCTCTCTCTCTCTACTGACCTACTAGACCTGTAGTCTCTCTCTCTCTACTGACCTACCAGACCTGTAGTCTCTCTCTCTCTACTGACCTACTAGACCTGTAGTCCTCTCTCTCTCTACTGACCTACCAGACCTGTAGTCCTCTCTCTCTCTACTGACCTACTAGACCTGTAGTCTCTCTCTCTCTACTGACCTACCAGACCTGTAGTCCTCTCTCTCTACTGACCTACTAGACCTGTAGTCTCTCTCTCTCTACTGACCTACCAGACCTGTAGTCTCTCTCTCTCTACTGACCTACTAGACCTGTAGTCCTCTCTCTCTACTGACCTACTAGACCTGTAGTCCTCTCTCTCTCTACTGACCTACTAGACCTGTAGTCCTCTCTCTCTCTACTGACCTACCAGACCTGTAGTCCTCTCTCTCTCTACTGACCTACTAGACCTGTAGTCTCTCTCTCTACTGACCTACTAGACCTGTAGTCTCTCTCTCTACTGACCTACTAGACCTGTAGTCCTCTCTCTCTCTACTGACCTACTAGACCTGTAGTCTCTCTCTCTACTGACCTACTAGACCTGTAGTCTCTCTTCTCTACTGACCTACTAGACCTGTAGTCCTCTCTCTCTACTGACCTACTAGACCTGTAGTCCTCTCTCTCTACTGACCTACTAGACCTGTAGTCCTCTCTCTCTACTGACCTACTAGATCTGTAGTCCTCTCTCTCTACTGACCTACTAGACCTGTAGTCTCTCTCTCTCTACTGACCTACCAGACCTGTAGTCTCTCTCTCTCTCTACTGACCTACCAGACCTATAGTCCTCTCTCTCTGTACTGACCTACTAGACCTGTAGTCCTCTCTCTCTCTACTGACCTACTAGACCTGTAGTCTCTCTCTCTCTCTCTGCTCTCTCTCTCTACTGACCTACAGACCTGTAGTCCTCTCTCTCTCTACTGACCTACCAGACCTGTAGTCTCTCTCTCTCTCTACTGACCTACTAGACCTCTAGTCCTCTCTCTCTCTCTCTACTGACCTCTATCTCTCTCTCTCTCTCTCTCCTCTCTCTCTCTCTCTCTCTCTCCTCTCTCTCTCTCTCTCTCTCTCTACTGACCTACAGACCTGTAGTCTCTCTCTCTCTACTGACCTACCAGACCTGTAGTCTCTCTCTCTCTACTGACCTACTAGATCTGTAGTCCTCTCTCTCTACTGACCTACTAGACCTGTAGTCTCTCTCTCTCTCTACTGACCTACCAGACCTGTAGTCTCTCTCTCTCTCTACTGACCTACCAGACCTGTAGTCCTCTCTCTCTACTGACCTACTAGACCTGTAGTCCTCTCTCTCTCTACTGACCTACTAGACCTGTAGTCTCTCTCTCTCTACTGACCTACCAGACCTGTAGTCTCTCTCTCTCTACTGACCTACTAGACCTGTAGTCCTCTCTCTCTCTACTGACCTACTAGACCTGTAGTCTCTCTCTCTCTCTACTGACCTACTAGACCTGTAGTCTCTCTTCTCTACTGACCTACCAGACCTGTAGTCTCTCTCTCTCTCTACTGACCTACCAGACCTATAGTCCTCTCTCTCTGTACTGACCTACTAGACCTGTAGTCTCTCTCTCTACTGACCTACCAGACCTGTAGTCTCTCTCTCTACTGACCTACTAGACCTGTAGTCTCTCTCTCTACTGACCTACCAGACCTGTAGTCTCTCTCTCTACTGACCTACTAGACCTGTAGTCTCTCTCTCTCTACTGACCTACCAGACCTGTAGTCCTCTCTCTCTCTACTGACCTACTAGACCTGTAGTCCTCTCTCTCTACTGACCTACTAGACCTGTAGTCTCTCTCTCTCTCTACTGACCTACCAGATCTGTAGTCTCTCTCTCTCTACTGACCTACCAGACCTATAGTCCTCTCTCTCTCTACTGACCTACTAGACCTGTAGTCTCTCTCTCTACTGACCTACTAGACCTGTAGTCTCTCTCTCTACTGACCTACTAGACCTGTAGTCTCTCTCTCTCTACTGACCTACTAGACCTGTAGTCTCTCTCTCTACTGACCTACTAGACCTGTAGTCTCTCTCTCTACTGACCTACTAGACCTGTAGTCCTCTCTCTCTCTACTGACCTACTAGACCTGTAGTCCTCTCTCTCTCTACTGACCTACTAGACCTGTAGTCTCTCTCTCTCTACTGACCTACCAGACCTGTAGTCCTCTCTCTCTACTGACCTACTAGACCTGTAGTCTCTCTCTCTCTCTACTGACCTACTAGACCTGTAGTCCTCTCTCTCTCTACTGACCTACTAGACCTGTAGTCTCTCTTTCTCTACTGACCTACCAGACCTGTAGTCTCTCTCTCTCTCTACTGACCTACCAGACCTATAGTCCTCTCTCTCTGTACTGACCTACTAGACCTGTAGTCTCTCTCTCTACTGACCTACCAGACCTGTAGTCTCTCTCTCTACTGACCTACTAGACCTGTAGTCTCTCTCTCTACTGACCTACCAGACCTGTAGTCTCTCTCTCTACTGA
>CM051013.1:28594846-28618734 GCA_027704905.1 Muraenolepis orangiensis | reverse complement strand
CCTCTCTCTCTACTGACCTACTAGACCTATAGTCTCTCTCTCTCTCTACTGACTCTCCTCTGCTCTCTCTCTCTCTCCTCTCTCTCTCTCTCTCTCTCTCTCTCTCTCTCTCTCTCTCTCTCCTCTCTCTCTCTCTCTCTCTCTCTCTCTCTCTCTCTCTCTCTCTCTCTCTCTGTACTGACCTACTAGACCTGTAGTCCTCTCTCTCTCTACTGACCTACTAGACCTGTAGTCTCTCTCTCTCTCTACTGACCTACCAGACCTGTAGTCTCTCTCTCTCTACTGACCTACTAGACCTGTAGTCCTCTCTCTCTCTACTGACCTACTAGACCTGTAGTCTCTCTCTCTCTCTACTGACCTACTAGACCTGTAGTCTCTCTCTCTCTACTGACCTACCAGACCTGTAGTCCTCTCTCTCTCTACTGACCTACCAGACCTATAGTCTCTCTCTCTCTACTGACCTACTAGACCTGTAGTCTCTCTCTCTACTGACCTACTAGACCTGTAGTCTCTCTCTCTACTGACCTACTAGACCTGTAGTCTCTCTCTCTCTACTGACCTACTAGACCTGTAGTCTCTCTCTCTACTGACCTACTAGACCTGTAGTCTCTCTTCTCTACTGACCTACTAGACCTGTAGTCTCTCTCTCTCTACTGACCTACTAGACCTGTAGTCCTCTCTCTCTACTGACCTACTAGACCTGTAGTCCTCTCTCTCTACTGACCTACTAGATCTGTAGTCCTCTCTCTCTACTGACCTACTAGACCTGTAGTCCTCTCTCTCTCTACTGACCTACTAGACCTGTAGTCCTCTCTCTCTCTACTGACCTACTAGACCTGTAGTCCTCTCTCTCTCTACTGACCTACCAGACCTGTAGTCCTCTCTCTCTACTGACCTACTAGACCTGTAGTCTCTCTCTCTACTGACCTACTAGACCTGTAGTCCTCTCTCTCTCTACTGACCTACTAGACCTGTAGTCTCTCTCTCTACTGACCTACTAGACCTGTAGTCTCTCTCTCTACGGACCTACTAGACCTGTAGTCTCTCTCTCTACTGACCTACTAGACCTGTAGTCCTCTCTCTCTACTGACCTACTAGACCTGTAGTCCTCTCTCTCTACTGACCTACTAGACCTGTAGTCCTCTCTCTCTACTGACCTACTAGACCTATAGTCTCTCTCTCTCTACTGACCTACTAGACCTGTAGTCTCTCTCTCTCTACTGACCTACCAGACCTGTAGTCTCTCTCTCTCTCTACTGACCTACCAGACCTATAGTCCTCTCTCTCTGTACTGACCTACTAGACCTGTAGTCCTCTCTCTCTCTACTGACCTACTAGACCTGTAGTCTCTCTCTCTCTCTCTACTGACCTACTAGACCTGTAGTCCTCTCTCTCTCTACTGACCTACCAGACCTGTAGTCTCTCTCTCTCTACTGACCTACCAGACCTGTAGTCCTCTCTCTCTACTGACCTACTAGACCTGTAGTCCTCTCTCTCTACTGACCTACTAGACCTGTAGTCCTCTCTCTCTACTGACCTACTAGACCTGTAGTCCTCTCTTCTCTACTGACCTACTAGACCTATAGTCTCTCTCTCTCTACTGACCTACTAGACCTGTAGTCCTCTCTCTCTCTACTGACCTACTAGACCTGTAGTCCTCTCTCTCTCTACTGACCTACCAGACCTGTAGTCCTCTCTCTCTCTACTGACCTACTAGACCTGTAGTCTCTCTCTCTACTGACCTACTAGACCTGTAGTCCTCTCTCTCTCTACTGACCTACTAGACCTGTAGTCTCTCTCTCTACTGACCTACTAGACCTGTAGTCTCTTCTCTCTACTGACCTACTAGACCTGTAGTCCTCTCTCTCTACTGACCTACTAGACCTGTAGTCCTCTCTCTCTACTGACCTACTAGACCTGTAGTCCTCTCTCTCTACTGACCTACTAGATCTGTAGTCCTCTCTCTCTACTGACCTACTAGACCTATAGTCTCTCTCTCTCTACTGACCTACTAGACCTGTAGTCTCTCTCTCTCTACTGACCTACCAGACCTGTAGTCTCTCTCTCTCTCTACTGACCTACCAGACCTATAGTCCTCTCTCTCTGTACTGACCTACTAGACCTGTAGTCCTCTCTCTCTCTACTGACCTACTAGACCTGTAGTCTCTCTCTCTCTCTCTCTACTGACCTACAGACCTGTAGTCCTCTCTCTCTCTACTGACCTACCAGACCTGTAGTCCTCTCTCTCTCTACTGACCTACCAGACCTGTAGTCCTCTCTCTCTACTGACCTACTAGACCTGTAGTCCTCTCTCTCTACTGACCTACTAGACCTGTAGTCTCTCTCTCTCTCTACTGCTCTATCTCTCTCTCTACTCTCTCTCTCTCTCTCTCTCTCTACTCTCGTACTCTCTCTCTCTCTGACCTCTAGCCTCTCTCTCTCTCTCTCTACTGACCTACTAGACCTGTAGTCCTCTCTCTCTCTACTGACCTACTAGACCTGTAGTCTCTCTCTCTCTCTACTGACCTACCAGACCTGTAGTCCTCTCTCTCTCTACTGACCTACTAGACCTGTAGTCTCTCTCTCTCTCTACTGACCTACTAGACCTGTAGTCTCTCTCTCTCTCTACTGACCTACTAGACCTGTAGTCTCTCTCTTCTCTACTGACCTACTAGACCTGTAGTCTCTCTCTCTCTCTACTGACCTACCAGACCTATAGTCCTCTCTCTCTGTACTGACCTACTAGACCTGTAGTCTCTCTCTCTACTGACCTACCAGACCTGTAGTCTCTCTCTCTACTGACCTACTAGACCTGTAGTCTCTCTCTCTACTGACCTACCAGACCTGTAGTCTCTCTCTCTACTGACCTACTAGACCTGTAGTCTCTCTCTCTCTACTGACCTACCAGACCTGTAGTCCTCTCTCTCTCTACTGACCTACTAGACCTGTAGTCTCTCTCTCTACTGACCTACTAGACCTGTAGTCTCTCTCTCTACTGACCTACTAGACCTGTAGTCCTCTCTCTCTCTACTGACCTACTAGACCTGTAGTCTCTCTCTCTACTGACCTACTAGACCTGTAGTCTCTTTCTCTACGGACCTACTAGACCTGTAGTCTCTCTCTCTACTGACCTACTAGACCTGTAGTCCTCTCTCTCTACTGACCTACTAGACCTGTAGTCCTCTCTCTCTACTGACCTACTAGATCTGTAGTCCTCTCTCTCTACTGACCTACTAGACCTATAGTCTCTCTCTCTCTCTACTGACCTACTAGACCTGTAGTCTCTCTCTCTCTACTGACCTACCAGACCTGTAGTCTCTCTCTCTCTCTACTGACCTACCATACCTATAGTCCTCTCTCTCTGTACTGACCTACTAGACCTGTAGTCCTCTCTCTCTCTACTGACCTACTAGACCTGTAGTCTCTCTCTCTCTCTACTGACCTACTAGACCTATAGTCCTCTCTCTCTGTACTGACCTACTAGACCTGTAGTCTCTCTCTCTACTGACCTACCAGACCTGTAGTCTCTCTCTCTACTGACCTACTAGACCTGTAGTCTCTCTCTCTACTGACCTACCAGACCTGTAGTCTCTCTCTCTACTGACCTACTAGACATGTAGTCTCTCTTTCTCTACTGACCTACCAGATCTGTAGTCCTCTCTCTCTCTACTGACCTACTAGACCTGTAGTCCTCTCTCTCTACTGACCTACTAGACCTATAGTCTCTCTCTCTCTACTGACCTACTAGACCTGTAGTCTCTCTCTCTCTACTGACCTACCAGACCTGTAGTCCTCTCTCTCTCTACTGACCTACCAGACCTATAGTCCTCTCTCTCTGAACTGACCTACTAGACCTGTAGTCCTCTCTCTCTCTACTGACCTACTAGACCTGTAGTCTCTCTCTCTCTCTCTCTCTCTCTACTGACCTAACAGACCTGTAGTCCTCTCTCTCTCTACTGACCTACCAGACCTGTAGTCTCTCTCTCTCTCTACTGACCTACCAGACCTATAGTCCTCTCTCTCTGTACTGACCTACTAGACCTGTTGTCCTCTCTCTCTACTGACCTACTAGACCTATAGTCTCTCTCTCTCTCTCTCTCTCTCTCTCTCTCTCCTCTCTCTCTCTCTCTCTCTCTCTCTCTCCTCTCTCTCTCTCTCTCTCTCTCTCTCTCTCTCTCTCTCTCTCTCTCTCTCTCTCTGCTGACCTACCAGACCTGTAGTCTCTCTCTCTCTCTACTGACCTACCAGACCTTTAGTCTCTCTCTCTCTACTGACCTACTAGATCTGTAGTCCTCTCTCTCTACTGACCTACTAGACCTGTAGTCTCTCTCTCTCTCTACTGACCTACCAGACCTGTCGTCTCTCTCTCTCTACTGACCTCCTAGATCTGTAGTCCTCTCTCTCTACTGACCTACTAGACCTATAGTCTCTCTCTCTCTCTCTCTCTCTCTCTCTCTCTCTCTCTCTCTCTCTCTCTCTCTCTCTCTCTCTCTCTCTCTCTCTCTCTCTCTGTACTGACCTACTAGACCTGTAGTCCTCTCTCTCTCTACTGACCTACTAGACCTGTAGTCTCTATCTCTCTCTACTGACCTACCAGACCTGTAGTCCTCTCTCTCTCTACTGACCTACTAGACCTGTAGTCCTCTCTCTCTCTCTACTGACCTACTAGACCTGTAGTCTCTCTCTCTCTCTACTGACCTACTAGACCTGTAGTCTCTCTTTCTCTACTGATCTACCAGACCTGTAGTCTCTCTCTCTCTCTCTACTGACCTACCAGACCTATAGTCCTCTCTCTCTGTACTGACCTACTAGACCTGTAGTCTCTCTCTCTACAGACCTACCAGACCTGTAGTCTCTCTCTCTACTGACCTACTAGACCTGTAGTCTCTCTCTCTACTGACCTACCAGACCTGTAGTCTCTCTCTCTACTGACCTACTAGACATGTAGTCTCTCTTTCTCTACTGACCTACCAGATCTGTAGTCCTCTCTCTCTCTACTGACCTACTAGACCTGTAGTCCTCTCTCTCTACTGACCTACTAGACCTGTAGTCTTTCTCTCTCTCTCTACTGACCTACTAGATCTGTAGTCCTCGCTCTTTCTACTGACCTACCAGATCTGTAGTCCTCTCTCTCTCTACTGACCTACTAGACCTGTAGTCTCTCTCTCTACTGACCTACTAGACCTGTAGTCCTCTCTCTCTCTACTGACCTACTAGACCTGTAGTCTCTCTCTCTACTGACCTACTAGACCTGTAGTCTCTCTTCTCTACGGACCTACTAGACCTGTAGTCTCTCTCTCTACTGACCTACTAGACCTGTAGTCCTCTCTCTCTACTGACCTACTAGACCTGTAGTCCTCTCTCTCTACTGACCTACTAGATCTGTAGTCCTCTCTCTCTACTGACCTACTAGACCTATAGTCTCTCTCTCTCTCTACTGACCTACTAGACCTGTAGTCTCTCTCTCTCTACTGACCTACCAGACCTGTAGTCCCTCTCTCTCTCTACTGACCTACTAGACCTGTAGTCTCTCTCTCTCTCTACTGACCTACAGACCTGTAGTCCTCTCTCTCTCTACTGACCTACTAGACCTGTAGTCTCTCTCTCTCTCTACTGACCTACTAGACCTATAGTCCTCTCTCTCTGTACTGACCTACTAGACCTGTTGTCCTCTCTCTCTACTGACCTACTAGACCTGTAGTCTCTCTCTCTACTGACCTACTAGACCTTAGTCTCTCTCTCTCTCTCTCCTCTCTCTCTCTCTCTCTACCTCTCTCTCTCTCTCTCTCTCTCTCTCTCTCTCCTCTACTCTCTCTCTCTCTCTCTCTCTACTGACCTACCAGACCTGTAGTCCTCTCTCTCTCTACTGACCTACTAGACCTGTAGTCCTCTCTCTCTCTACTGACCTACTAGACCTGTAGTCTCTCTCTCTCTACTGACCTACCAGACCTGTAGTCTCTCTCTCTCTCTACTGACCTACCAGACCTGTAGTCTCTCTCTCTCTACTGACCTACTAGACCTGTAGTCTCTCTCTCTACTGACCTACTAGACCTGTAGTCTCTCTCTCTACTGACCTACTAGACCTGTAGTCTCTCTCTCTACTGACCTACCAGACCTGTAGTCTCTCTCTCTACTGACCTACTAGACCTGTAGTCTCTCTCTCTCTACTGACCTACTAGACCTGTAGTCCTCTCTCTCTCTACTGACCTACTAGACCTGTAGTCCTCTCTCTCTACTGACCTACTAGACCTGTAGTCTCTCTCTCTCTCTACTGACCTACTAGACCTGTAGTCCTCTCTCTCTCTACTGACCTACCAGACCTGTAGTCCTCTCTCTCTCTACTGACCTACTAGACCTGTAGTCTCTCTCTCTCTACTGACCTACTAGACCTGTAGTCCTCTCTCTCTACTGACCTACTAGACCTGTAGTCTCTCTCTCTACTGACCTACTAGACCTGTAGTCTCTCTCTCTACTGACCTACTAGACCTGTAGTCTCTCTCTCTACTGACCTACTAGACCTGTAGTCCTCTCTCTCTACTGACCTACTAGACCTGTAGTCCTCTCTCTCTACTGACCTACTAGACCTGTAGTCCTCTCTCTCTACTGACCTACTAGACCTGTAGTCCTCTCTCTCTACTGACCTACTAGACCTGTAGTCTCTCTCTCTCTCTACTGACCTACCAGACCTGTAGTCCTCTCTCTCTCTACTGACCTACTAGACCTGTAGTCTCTCTCTCTCTACTGACCTACTAGACCTGTAGTCCTCTCTCTCTACTGACCTACTAGACCTGTAGTCTCTCTCTCTCTCTACTGACCTACCAGACCTGTAGTCTCTCTCTCTCTACTGACCTACTAGACCTGTAGTCCTCTCTCTCTACTGACCTACTAGACCTGTAGTCTCTCTCTCTCTCTCCTACTGCCTCTCTCTCTCTCTCTCTCTCTCTCTCTCTCTCTCTCTCTCTCTCTCTCTCTCTCCTCTCTCTCTCTCTCTCTCTCTCTACTGACCTACTAGACCTGTAGTCCTCTCTCTCTCTACTGACCTACTAGACCTGTAGTCTCTCTCTCTCTACTGACCTACCAGACCTGTAGTCCTCTCTCTCTCTACTGACCTACTAGACCTGTAGTCCTCTCTCTCTCTACTGACCTACTAGACCTGTAGTCTCTCTCTCTCTACTGACCTACTAGACCTGTAGTCTCTCTCTCTCTACTGACCTACCAGACCTGTAGTCTCTCTCTCTCTCTACTGACCTACCAGACCTATAGTCCTCTCTCTCTGTACTGACCTACTAGACCTGTAGTCTCTCTCTCTACTGACCTACCAGACCTGTAGTCTCTCTCTCTACTGACCTACTAGACCTGTAGTCTCTCTCTCTACTGACCTACTAGACCTGTAGTCTCTCTCTCTACTGACCTACTAGACCTGTAGTCTCTCTTCTCTACTGACCTACCAGACCTGTAGTCCTCTCTCTCTCTACTGACCTACTAGACCTGTAGTCCTCTCTCTCTACTGACCTACTAGACCTGTAGTCCTCTCTCTCTACTGACCTACTAGACCTGTAGTCCTCTCTCTCTACTGACCTACTAGACCTGTAGTCCTCTCTCTCTCTACTGACCTACTAGACCTGTAGTCCTCTCTCTCTCTACTGACCTACTAGACCTGTAGTCCTCTCTCTCTCTACTGACCTACTAGACCTGTAGTCCTCTCTCTCTCTACTGACCTACTAGACCTGTAGTCTCCTCTCTCTCTCTACTGACCTACAGACCTGTAGTCCTCTCTCTCTCTACTGACCTACCAGACCTGTAGTCTCTCTCTCTCTCTACTGACCTACCAGACCTATAGTCCTCTCTCTCTGTACTGACCTACTAGACCTATAGTCTCTCTCTCTCTCTCTCTCTCACTCTCTCTCTCTCTCTCTCTCTCTCTCTCTCTCTCTCTCTCTCCTCTCTCTCTCTCTCTCTCTCTCTCTCTCTCTCTCTCTCTCTCTCTCTCTCTCTCTCTCTCTCTCTGCTGACCTACCAGACCTGTAGTCTCTCTCTCTCTCTACTGACCTACCAGACCTTTAGTCTCTCTCTCTCTACTGACCTACTAGATCTGTAGTCCTCTCTCTCTACTGACCTACTAGACCTGTAGTCTCTCTCTCTCTCTACTGACCTACCAGACCTGTCGTCTCTCTCTCTCTACTGACCTCCTAGATCTGTAGTCCTCTCTCTCTACTGACCTACTAGACCTATAGTCTCTCTCTCTCTCTCTCTCTCTCTCTCTCTCTCTCTCTCTCTCTCTCTCTCTCTCTCTCTCTCTCTCTCTCTCTCTCTCTCTCTCTCTCTGTACTGACCTACTAGACCTGTAGTCCTCTCTCTCTCTACTGACCTACTAGACCTGTAGTCTCTATCTCTCTCTACTGACCTACCAGACCTGTAGTCCTCTCTCTCTCTACTGACCTACTAGACCTGTAGTCCTCTCTCTCTCTCTACTGACCTACTAGACCTGTAGTCTCTCTCTCTCTCTACTGACCTACTAGACCTGTAGTCTCTCTTTCTCTACTGACCTACCAGACCTGTAGTCTCTCTCTCTCTCTACTGACCTACCAGACCTATAGTCCTCTCTCTCTGTACTGACCTACTAGACCTGTAGTCTCTCTCTCTACTGACCTACCAGACCTGTAGTCTCTCTCTCTACTGACCTACTAGACCTGTAGTCTCTCTCTCTACTGACCTACCAGACCTGTAGTCTCTCTCTCTACTGACCTACTAGACATGTAGTCTCTCTTTCTCTACTGACCTACCAGATCTGTAGTCCTCTCTCTCTCTACTGACCTACTAGACCTGTAGTCCTCTCTCTCTACTGACCTACTAGACCTGTAGTCTTCTCTCTCTCTCTACTGACCTACTAGATCTGTAGTCCTCTCTCTTTCTACTGACCTACCAGACCTGTAGTCCTCTCTCTCTCTACTGACCTACTAGACCTGTAGTCTCTCTCTCTCTACTGACCTACTAGACCTGTAGTCCTCTCTCTCTCTACTGACCTACCAGACCTGTAGTCTCTCTCTCTACTGACCTACTAGACCTGTAGTCTCTCTTTCTCTACTGACCTACCAGACCTGTAGTCCTCTCTCTCTCTACTGACCTACTAGACCTGTAGTCCTCTCTCTCTACTGACCTACTAGACCTGTAGTCCTCTCTCTCTCTACTGACCTACTAGACCTGTAGTCCTCTCTCTCTCTACTGACCTACTAGACCTGTAGTCCTCTCTCTCTCTACTGACCTACTAGACCTGTAGTCTCTCTCTCTACTGACCTACTAGACCTGTAGTCCTCTCTCTCTCTACTGACCTACTAGACCTGTAGTCTCTCTCTCTACTGACCTACTAGACCTGTAGTCTCTTTCTCTACGGACCTACTAGACCTGTAGTCTCTCTCTCTACTGACCTACTAGACCTGTAGTCCTCTCTCTCTACTGACCTACTAGACCTGTAGTCCTCTCTCTCTACTGACCTACTAGATCTGTAGTCCTCTCTCTCTACTGACCTACTAGACCTATAGTCTCTCTCTCTCTCTACTGACCTACTAGACCTGTAGTCTCTCTCTCTCTACTGACCTACCAGACCTGTAGTCTCTCTCTCTCTCTACTGACCTACCATACCTATAGTCCTCTCTCTCTGTACTGACCTACTAGACCTGTAGTCCTCTCTCTCTCTACTGACCTACTAGACCTGTAGTCTCTCTCTCTCTCTACTGACCTACTAGACCTATAGTCCTCTCTCTCTGTACTGACCTACTAGACCTGTAGTCCTCTCTCTCTACTGACCTACCAGACCTGTAGTCTCTCTCTCTACTGACCTACTAGACCTGTAGTCTCTCTCTCTACTGACCTACCAGACCTGTAGTCTCTCTCTCTACTGACCTACTAGACATGTAGTCTCTCTTTCTCTACTGACCTACCAGATCTGTAGTCCTCTCTCTCTCTACTGACCTACTAGACCTGTAGTCCTCTCTCTCTACTGACCTACTAGACCTATAGTCTCTCTCTCTCTACTGACCTACTAGACCTGTAGTCTCTCTCTCTCTACTGACCTACCAGACCTGTAGTCTCTCTCTCTCTCTACTGACCTACCAGACCTATAGTCTCTCTCTCTCTACTGACCTACTAGACCTGTAGTCTCTCTCTCTCTCTACTGACCTACTAGACCTGTAGTCCTCTCTCTCTCTACTGACCTACCAGACCTGTAGTCTCTCTCTCTCTCTACTGACCTACCAGACCTATAGTCCTCTCTCTCTGTACTGACCTACTAGACCTGTAGTCTCTCTCTCTCTACTGACCTACTAGACCTGTAGTCTCTCTCTCTACTGACCTACCAGACCTGTAGTCCTCTCTCTCTACTGACCTACTAGACCTGTAGTCTCTCTTCTCTACTGACCTACCAGATCTGTAGTCCTCTCTCTCTCTACTGACCTACTAGACCTGTAGTCTCTCTCTCTACTGACCTACTAGACCTGTAGTCTCTCTCTCTACTGACCTACTAGACCTGTAGTCCTCTCTCTCTACTGACCTACTAGACCTGTAGTCCTCTCTCTCTACTGACCTACTAGACCTGTAGTCTCTCTCTCTCTACTGACCTACCAGATCTGTAGTCCTCTCTCTCTCTACTGACCTACTAGACCTGTAGTCTCTCTCTCTCTACTGACCTACTAGACCTGTAGTCTCTCTCTCTACTGACCTACTAGACCTGTAGTCCTCTCTCTCTACTGACCTACTAGACCTGTAGTCTCTCTCTCTCTACTGACCTACTAGACCTGTAGTCTCTCTCTCTACTGACCTACTAGATCTGTAGTCCTCTCTCTCTACTGACCTACTAGACCTGTAGTCTCTCTCTCTCTCTACTGACCTACTAGACCTGTAGTCTCTCTCTCTCTACTGACCTACCAGACCTGTAGTCTCTCTCTCTCTACTGACCTACTAGACCTGTAGTCTCTCTCTCTCTACTGACCTACCAGACCTGTAGTCTCTCTCTCTCTACTGACCTACTAGACCTGTAGTCTCTCTCTCTCTACTGACCTACCAGACCTGTAGTCTCTCTCTCTCTACTGACCTACCAGACCTGTAGTCCTCTCTCTCTACTGACCTACTAGACCTGTAGTCCTCTCTCTCTCTACTGACCTACTAGACCTGTAGTCTCTCTCTCTCTCCTCTACTCTCTCTCTCTCTACTGACCTACAGACCTGTAGTCCTCTCTCTCTCTACTGACCTACCAGACCTGTAGTCCTCTCTCTCTCTACTGACCTACCAGACCTGTAGTCTCTCTCTCTCTACTGACCTACCAGACCTGTAGTCTCTCTCTCTCTACTGACCTACTAGACCTGTAGTCTCTCTCTCTACTGACCTACCAGACCTGTAGTCTCTCTCTCTACTGACCTACTAGACCTGTAGTCTCTCTTTCTCTACTGACCTACCAGATCTGTAGTCCTCTCTCTCTCTACTGACCTACTAGACCTGTAGTCCTCTCTCTCTACTGACCTACTAGACCTGTAGTCTCTCTCTCTCTCTCTACTGACCTACCAGATCTGTAGTCCTCTCTCTCTCTACTGACCTACCAGACCTATAGTCCTCTCTCTCTCTACTGACCTACTAGACCTGTAGTCTCTCTCTCTACTGACCTACTAGACCTGTAGTCCTCTCTCTCTACTGACCTACTAGACCTGTAGTCCTCTCTCTCTCTACTGACCTACTAGACCTGTAGTCTCTCTCTCTACTGACCTACTAGACCTGTAGTCTCTCTTCTCTACTGACCTACTAGACCTGTAGTCTCTCTCTCTACTGACCTACTAGACCTGTAGTCCTCTCTCTCTACTGACCTACTAGACCTGTAGTCCTCTCTCTCTACTGACCTACTAGATCTGTAGTCCTCTCTCTCTACTGACCTACTAGACCTATAGTCTCTCTCTCTCTACTGACCTACCAGACCTGTAGTCTCTCTCTCTCTCTCTACTGACCTACCAGACCTATAGTCCTCTCTCTCTCTACTGACCTACTAGACCTGTAGTCCTCTCTCTCTCTACTGACCTACTAGACCTGTAGTCTCTCTCTCTCTCTCTCTCTCTCTCTCTACTGACCTAACAGACCTGTAGTCCTCTCTCTCTCTACTGACCTACCAGATAGTCTCTCTCTCTCTCTCTCTCTCTCTACTCTCTCTCTCTCTCCCTCTCTCTCTCTCTCTCTCTCTCTCTCTCTCTCTCTCTCTCTCTCTCTCTCTCTCTCTCTCTCTCTCTCTCTCTCTCTCTCTCTCTCTCTCTCTCTCTCTCTCTACTGACCTACAAGACCTGTAGTCTCTCTCTCTTCTACTGACCTACCAGACCTTTAGTCTCTCTCTCTCTACTGACCTACTAGATCTGTAGTCCTCTCTCTCTACTGACCTACTAGACCTGTAGTCTCTCTCTCTCTCTACTGACCTACCAGACCTGTAGTCTCTCTCTCTCTCTACTGACCTACCAGACCTATAGTCCTCTCTCTCTACTGACCTACTAGACCTGTAGTCCTCTCTCTCTCTACTGACCTACTAGACCTGTAGTCTCTATCTCTCTCTACTGACCTACCAGACCTGTAGTCCTCTCTCTCTCTACTGACCTACTAGACCTGTAGTCCTCTCTCTCTCTCTACTGACCTACTAGACCTGTAGTCTCTCTCTCTCTCTACTGACCTACTAGACCTGTAGTCTCTCTTTCTCTACTGACCTACCAGACCTGTAGTCTCTCTCTCTCTCTACTGACCTACCAGACCTATAGTCCTCTCTCTCTGTACTGACCTACTAGACCTGTAGTCTCTCTCTCTACTGACCTACCAGACCTGTAGTCTCTCTCTCTACTGACCTACTAGACCTGTAGTCTCTCTCTCTACTGACCTACCAGACCTGTAGTCTCTCTCTCTACTGACCTACTAGACCTGTAGTCTCTCTTTCTCTACTGACCTACCAGATCTGTAGTCCTCTCTCTCTCTACTGACCTACTAGACCTGTAGTCCTCTCTCTCTACTGACCTACTAGACCTGTAGTCTCTCTCTCTCTCTCTACTGACCTACCAGATCTGTAGTCCTCTCTCTCTCTACTGACCTACCAGACCTATAGTCCTCTCTCTCTCTACTGACCTACTAGACCTGTAGTCTCTCTCTCTCTACTGACCTACTAGACCTGTAGTCTCTCTCTCTACTGACCTACTAGACCTGTAGTCCTCTCTCTCTCTACTGACCTACTAGACCTGTAGTCTCTCTCTCTACTGACCTACTAGACCTGTAGTCTCTTTCTCTACGGACCTACTAGACCTGTAGTCTCTCTCTCTCTCTACTGACCTACTAGACCTGTAGTCCTCTCTCTCTCTACTGACCTACTAGACCTGTAGTCTCTATCTCTCTCTACTGACCTACCAGACCTGTAGTCCTCTCTCTCTCTACTGACCTACTAGACCTGTAGTCCTCTCTCTCTCTCTACTGACCTACTAGACCTGTAGTCTCTCTCTCTCTCTACTGACCTACTAGACCTGTAGTCTCTCTCTCTCTACTGACCTACCAGACCTGTAGTCTCTCTCTCTCTCTACTGACCTACCAGACCTATAGTCCTCTCTCTCTGTACTGACCTACTAGACCTGTAGTCTCTCTCTCTACTGACCTACCAGACCTGTAGTCTCTCTCTCTACTGACCTACTAGACCTGTAGTCTCTCTCTCTACTGACCTACCAGACCTGTAGTCTCTCTCTCTACTGACCTACTAGACCTGTAGTCTCTCTTTCTCTACTGACCTACCAGATCTGTAGTCCTCTCTCTCTCTACTGACCTACTAGACCTGTAGTCTCTCTCTCTCTCTACTGACCTACCAGATCTGTAGTCCTCTCTCTCTCTACTGACCTACCAGACCTATAGTCCCTCTCTCTCTACTGACCTACTAGACCTGTAGTCTCTCTCTCTACTGACCTACTAGACCTGTAGTCTCTCTCTCTACTGACCTACTAGACCTGTAGTCCTCTCTCTCTCTACTGACCTACTAGACCTGTAGTCTCTCTCTCTACTGACCTACTAGACCTGTAGTCTCTCTCTCTCTACGGACCTACTAGACCTGTAGTCCTCTCTCTCTACTGACCTACTAGACCTGTAGTCCTCTCTCTCTACTGACCTACTAGACCTGTAGTCCTCTCTCTCTACTGACCTACTAGATCTGTAGTCCTCTCTCTCTACTGACCTACTAGACCTGTAGTCTCTCTCTCTCTACTGACCTACCAGACCTGTAGTCTCTCTCTCTCTCTCTACTGACCTACCAGACCTATAGTCCTCTCTCTCTGTACTGACCTACTAGACCTGTAGTCCTCTCTCTCTCTACTGACCTACTAGACCTGTAGTCTCTCTCTCTCTCTCTCTCTCTCTCTACTGACCTAACAGACCTGTAGTCCTCTCTCTCTCTACTGACCTACCAGATAGTCTCTCTCTCTCTCTCTCTCTCTCTCTCTCTCTCTCTCCTCTCTCTCTCTCTCTCTCTCTCTCTCTCTCTCTCTCTACCTCTCTCTCTCTCTCTCTCTCTCCTCTCTCTCTCTCTCTCTCTCTCTACTCTCTCTCTCTCTCTCTCTCTACTGACCTACTAGACCTGTAGTCTCTCTCTCTTCTACTGACCTACCAGACCTGTAGTCTCTCTCTCTCTACTGACCTACTAGATCTGTAGTCCTCTCTCTCTACTGACCTACTAGACCTGTAGTCTCTCTCTCTCTCTACTGACCTACCAGACCTGTAGTCTCTCTCTCTCTCTCTACTGACCTACTAGATCTGTAGTCCTCTCTCTCTCTACTGACCTACCAGACCTGTAGTCCCTCTCTCTCTACTGACCTACTAGACCTGTAGTCTCTCTCTCTACTGACCTACTAGACCTGTAGTCTCTCTCTCTACTGACCTACTAGACCTGTAGTCCTCTCTCTCTCTACTGACCTACTAGACCTGTAGTCTCTCTCTCTACTGACCTACTAGACCTGTAGTCTCTCTTCTCTACTGACCTACTAGACCTGTAGTCTCTCTCTCTACTGACCTACTAGACCTGTAGTCCTCTCTCTCTACTGACCTACTAGACCTGTAGTCCTCTCTCTCTACTGACCTACTAGACCTGTAGTCCTCTCTCTCTACTGACCTACTAGACCTGTAGTCTCTCTCTCTCTACTGACCTACCAGACCTGTAGTCTCTCTCTCTCTCTCTACTGACCTACTAGACCTATAGTCCTCTCTCTCTTACTGACCTACTAGACCTGTAGTCCTCTCTCTCTCTACTGACCTACTAGACCTGTAGTCTCTCTCTCTCTCTACTCCTGTCTCTCTCTCTCTACTGACCTACAGACCTGTAGTCCTCTCTCTCTCTACTGACCTACCAGACCTAGTCTCTCTCTCTCTCTCTACTGACCTCTACTCTCTCTCTCTCTCTCTCTCTCTCCTCTAGACCTCTCTCTCTCTCTCTCTCTACTGCCTCTACTCTCTCTCCTCTCTCTCTCTCTCTCTGCTCTCTCTCTCTCTCTCTACCTCTCCTGTCTCTCTCTCTCTACTGACCTACTAGACCTGTAGTCTCTCTCTCTCTACTGACCTACTAGACCTGTTGTCCTCTCTCTCTACTGACCTACTAGATATGTAGTCTCTCTCTCTCTACTGACCTACCATACCTGTAGTCTCTCTCTCTCTCTCTCTACTGACCTACCAGACCTATAGTCCTCTCTCTCTGACTGACCTACTAGACCTGTAGTCCTCTCTCTCTACTGACCTACTAGATATGTAGTCTCTCTCTCTCTACTGACCTACCAGACCTGTAGTCTCTCTCTCTCTCTCTCTACTGACCTACCAGACCTATAGTCCTCTCTCTCTGAACTGACCTACTAGACCTGTAGTCCTCTCTCTCTCTACTGACCTACTAGACCTGTAGTCTCTCTCTCTCTCTCTACTGACCTAACAGACCTGTAGTCCTCTCTCTCTCTACTGACCTACCAGACCTGTAGTCTCTCTCTCTCTCTACTGACCTACCAGACCTATAGTCCTCTCTCTCTGTACTGACCTACTAGACCTGTTGTCCTCTCTCTCTACTGACCTACTAGACCTATAGTCTCTCTCTCTCTCTCTCTCTCTCTCTCTCTCTCTCTCTCTCTCTCTCTCTCTCTCTCTCTCTCTCTCTCTCTCTCTCTCTCTCTCTCTCTCTCTCTCTCTCTCTCTCTCTCTGCTGACCTACCAGACCTGTAGTCTCTCTCTGTCTCTACTGACCTACCAGACCTTTAGTCTCTCTCTCTCTACTGACCTACTAGATCTGTAGTCCTCTCTCTCTACTGACCTACTAGACCTGTAGTCTCTCTCTCTCTCTACTGACCTACCAGACCTGTCGTCTCTCTCTCTCTACTGACCTACCAGACCTGTAGTCCTCTCTCTCTCTACTGACCTACTAGACCTATAGTCTCTCTCTCTACTGACCTACTAGACCTGTAGTCTCTCTCTCTACTGACCTACCAGATCTGTAGTCTCTCTCTCTCTCTCTCTACTGACCTACCAGACCTATAGTCCTCTTCTCTCTACTGACCTACTAGACCTGTAGTCTCTCTCTCTACTGACCTACTAGACCTGTAGTCTCTCTCTCTACTGACCTACTAGACCTGTAGTCCTCTCTCTCTCTACTGACCTACTAGACCTGTAGTCTCTCTCTCTACTGACCTACTAGACCTGTAGTCTCTTCTCTCTACTGACCTACTAGACCTGTAGTCCTCTCTCTCTACTGACCTACTAGACCTGTAGTCCTCTCTCTCTACTGACCTACTAGACCTGTTGTCCTCTCTCTCTACTGACCTACTAGATCTGTAGTCTCTCTCTCTCTACTGACCTACCATACCTGTAGTCTCTCTCTCTCTCTCTCTACTGACCTACCAGACCTATAGTCCTCTCTCTCTGAACTGACCTACTAGACCTGTAGTCCTCTCTCTCTCTACTGACCTACTAGACCTGTAGTCTCTCTCTCTCTCTCTACTGACCTAACAGACCTGTAGTCCTCTCTCTCTCTACTGACCTACCAGACCTGTAGTCTCTCTCTCTCTCTACTGACCTACCAGACCTGTAGTCCTCTCTCTCTGTACTGACCTACTAGACCTGTAGTCCTCTCTCTCTACTGACCTACTAGACCTATAGTCTCTCTCTCTCTCTCTCTCTCTCGTCTCTCTCTCTCTCTCTCTCTCTCTCTCTCTCTCTCTCTCTCTCTCTCTCTCTCTCTCTCTCTCTCTCTCTGCTGACCTACCAGACCTGTAGTCTCTCTCTGTCTCTACTGACCTACCAGACCTTTAGTCTCTCTCTCTCTACAGACCTACTAGATCTGTAGTCCTCTCTCTCTACTGACCTACTAGACCTGTAGTCTCTCTCTCTCTCTACTGACCTACCAGACCTGTCGTCTCTCTCTCTCTACTGACCTCCTAGATCTGTAGTCCTCTCTCTCTACTGACCTACTAGACCTATAGTCTCTCTCTCTCTCTCTCTCTCTCTCTCTCTCTCTCTCTCTCTCTCTCTCTCTCTCTCTCTCTCTCTCTCTCTCTCTCTCTCTGTACTGACCTACTAGACCTGTAGTCTCTATCTCTCTCTACTGACCTACCAGACCTGTAGTCCTCTCTCTCTCTCTACTGACCTACTAGACCTGTAGTCCTCTCTCTCTCTCTACTGACCTACTAGACCTGTAGTCTCTCTCTCTCTACTGACCTACTAGACCTGTAGTCTCTCTTTCTCTACTGACCTACCAGACCTGTAGTCTCTCTCTCTCTCTACTGACCTACCAGACCTGTAGTCTCTCTCTCTACTGACCTACTAGACCTGTAGTCTCTCTTTCTCTACTGACCTACCAGATCTGTAGTCCTCTCTCTCTCTACTGACCTACTAGACCTGTAGTCCTCTCTCTCTACTGACCTACTAGACCTGTAGTCCTCTCTCTCTACTGACCTACTAGACCTGTAGTCCTCTCTCTCTACTGACCTACTAGATCTGTAGTCCTCTCTCTCTACTGACCTACTAGACCTATAGTCTCTCTCTCTCTACTGACCTACTAGACCTGTAGTCTCTCTCTCTCTACTGACCTACCAGACCTGTAGTCTCTCTCTCTCTCTACTGACCTACCATACCTATAGTCCTCTCTCTCTGTACTGACCTACTAGACCTGTAGTCCTCTCTCTCTCTACTGACCTACTAGACCTGTAGTCTCTCTCTCTCTCTACTGACCTACTAGACCTATAGTCCTCTCTCTCTGTACTGACCTACTAGACCTGTAGTCTCTCTCTCTACTGACCTACCAGACCTGTAGTCTCTCTCTCTACTGACCTACTAGACCTGTAGTCTCTCTCTCTACTGACCTACCAGACCTGTAGTCTCTCTCTCTACTGACCTACTAGACATGTAGTCTCTCTTTCTCTACTGACCTACCAGATCTGTAGTCCTCTCTCTCTCTACTGACCTACTAGACCTGTAGTCCTCTCTCTCTACTGACCTACTAGACCTGTAGTCTTTCTCTCTCTCTCTACTGACCTACTAGACCTGTAGTCTCTCTCTCTACTGACCTACTAGACCTGTAGTCTCTCTCTCTACTGACCTACTAGACCTGTAGTCCTCTCTCTCTCTACTGACCTACTAGACCTGTAGTCCTCTCTCTCTCTACTGACCTACTAGACCTGTAGTCTCTCTCTCTACTGACCTACTAGACCTGTAGTCTCTTTCTCTACGTGACCTACTAGACCTGTAGTCTCTCTCTCTACTGACCTACTAGACCTGTAGTCCTCTCTCTCTTACTGACCTACTAGACCTGTAGTCCTCTCTCTCTACTGACCTACTAGATCTGTAGTCCTCTCTCTCTACTGACCTACTAGACCTATAGTCTCTCTCTCTCTACTGACCTACTAGACCTGTAGTCTCTCTCTCTCTACTGACCTACCAGACCTGTAGTCTCTCTCTCTCTCTACTGACCTACCATACCTATAGTCCTCTCTCTCTGTACTGACCTACTAGACCTGTAGTCCTCTCTCTCTCTACTGACCTACTAGACCTGTAGTCTCTCTCTCTCTCTCTCTCTACTGACCTAACAGACCTGTAGTCCTCTCTCTCTCTACTGACCTACCAGACCTGTAGTCTCTCTCTCTCTCTACTGACCTACCAGACCTATAGTCCTCTCTCTCTGTACTGACCTACTAGACCTGTAGTCTCTCTCTCTACTGACCTACTAGACCTGTAGTCTCTCTCTCTACTGACCTACCAGACCTGTAGTCTCTCTCTCTACTGACCTACTAGATCTGTAGTCCTCTCTCTCTACTGACCTACTAGATCTGTAGTCCTCTCTCTCTACTGACCTACTAGATCTGTAGTCCTCTCTCTCTACTGACCTACTAGACCTGTAGTCCTCTCTCTCTACTGACCTACTAGACCTGTAGTCCTCTCTCTCTACTGACCTACTAGATCTGTAGTCCTCTCTCTCTACTGACCTACTAGACCTGTAGTCCTCTCTCTCTACTGACCTACTAGACCTGTAGTCTCTCTCTCTACTGACCTACCAGATCTGTAGTCCTCTCTCTCTCTACTGACCTACTAGACCTGTAGTCTCTCTCTCTACTGACCTACTAGACCTGTAGTCTCTCTCTCTCTACTGACCTACCAGATCTGTAGTCCTCTCTCTCTCTACTGACCTACTAGACCTGTAGTCTCTCTCTCTACTGACCTACTAGACCTGTAGTCTCTCTCTCTACTGACCTACTAGACCTGTAGTCTCTCTCTCTACTGACCTACTAGACCTGTAGTCTCTCTCTCTACTGACCTACTAGACCTGTAGTCTCTCTTTCTCTACTGACCTACCAGATCTGTAGTCCTCTCTCTCTCTACTGACCTACTAGACCTGTAGTCTCTCTCTCTACTGACCTACTAGACCTGTAGTCTCTCTCTCTACTGACCTACTAGACCTGTAGTCTCTCTCTCTACTGACCTACTAGACCTGTAGTCTCTCTCTCTACGGACCTACTAGACCTGTAGTCTCTCTCTCTACTGACCTACTAGACCTGTAGTCTCTCTCTCTACTGACCTACTAGACCTGTAGTCTCTCTCTCTACTGACCTACTAGACCTGTAGTCTCTCTTCTCTACTGACCTACTAGATCTGTAGTCCTCTCTCTCTCTACTGACCTACTAGACCTGTAGTCCTCTCTCTCTACTGACCTACTAGACCTGTAGTCCTCTCTCTCTACTGACCTACTAGACCTGTAGTCTCTCTCTCTACTGACCTACTAGACCTGTAGTCCTCTCTCTCTACTGACCTACTAGACCTGTAGTCCTCTCTCTCTACTGACCTACTAGACCTGTAGTCTCTCTCTCTCTCTACTGACCTACTAGACCTGTAGTCTCTCTTTCTCTACTGACCTACCAGACCTGTAGTCTCTCTCTCTCTGTACTGACCTACTAGACCTGTTGTCTCTCTCTCTACTGACCTACCAGACCTATAGTCCTCTCTCTCTGTACTGACCTACTAGACCTGTAGTCTCTCTCTCTACTGACCTACCAGACCTGTAGTCTCTCTCTACTGACCTTCTAGACCTGTAGTCTCTCTCTCTACTGACCTACCAGACCTGTAGTCTCTCTCTCTACTGACCTACTAGACCTGTAGTCTCTCTTTCTCTACTGACCTACCAGATCTGTAGTCCTCTCTCTCTCTACTGACCTACTAGACCTGTAGTCCTCTCTCTCTACTGACCTACTAGACCTGTAGTCTCTCTCTCTCTCTCTACTGACCTACCAGATCTGTAGTCCTCTCTCTCTCTACTGACCTACCAGACCTATAGTCCTCTCTCTCTCTACTGACCTACTAGACCTGTAGTCTCTCTCTCTACTGACCTACTAGACCTGTAGTCTCTCTCTCTATTGACCTACTAGACCTGTAGTCCTCTCTCTCTCTACTGACCTACTAGACCTGTTGTCTCTCTCTCTACTGACCTACTAGACCTGTAGTCTCTTCTCTCTACGGACCTACTAGACCTGTAGTCTCTATCTCTCTCTACTGACCTACCAGACCTGTAGTCCTCTCTCTCTCTACTGACCTACTAGACCTGTAGTCCTCTCTCTCTCTCTACTGACCTACTAGACCTGTAGTCTCTCTCTCTCTCTACTGACCTACTAGACCTGTAGTCTCTCTTTCTCTACTGACCTACCAGACCTGTAGTCTCTCTCTCTCTCTACTGACCTACCAGACCTATAGTCCTCTCTCTCTGTACTGACCTACTAGACCTGTAGTCTCCCTCTCTACTGACCTACCAGACCTGTAGTCTCTCTCTCTACTGACCTACTAGACCTGTAGTCTCTCTCTCTACTGACCTACCAGACCTGTAGTCTCTCTCTCTACTGACCTACTAGACCTGTAGTCTCTCTTTCTCTACTGACCTACCAGATCTGTAGTCCTCTCTCTCTCTACTGACCTACTAGACCTGTAGTCCTCTCTCTCTACTGACCTACTAGACCTGTAGTCTCTCTCTCTCTCTCTACTGACCTACCAGATCTGTAGTCCTCTCTCTCTCTACTGACCTACCAGACCTATAGTCCTCTCTCTCTCTACTGACCTACTAGACCTGTAGTCTCTCTCTCTACTGACCTACTAGACCTGTAGTCTCTTCTCTCTACTGACCTACTAGACCTGTAGTCCTCTCTCTCTCTACTGACCTACTAGACCTGTTGTCTCTCTCTCTACTGACCTACTAGACCTGTAGTCTCTTTCTCTACGGACCTACTAGACCTGTAGTCTCTCTCTCTACTGACCTACTAGACCTGTAGTCCTCTCTCTCTCCTGACCTACTAGACCTGTAGTCCTCTCTCTCTACTGACCTACTAGATCTGTAGTCCTCTCTCTCTACTGACCTACTAGACCTATAGTCTCTCTCTCTCTACTGACCTACTAGACCTGTAGTCTCTCTCTCTCTCTCTCTACTGACCTACTAGACCTATAGTCCTCTCTCTCTCTACTGACCTACCAGACCTGTAGTCCTCTCTCTCTCTACTGACCTACTAGACCTATAGTCCTCTCTCTACTGACCTACTAGACCTGTAGTCTCTCTCTCTACTGACCTACCAGATCTGTAGTCTCTCTCTCTCTCTCTCTACTGACCTACCAGACCTATAGTCCTCTCTCTCTCTACTGACCTACTAGACCTGTAGTCTCTCTCTCTACTGACCTACTAGACCTGTAGTCTCTCTCTCTACTGACCTACTAGACCTGTAGTCCTCTCTCTCTCTACTGACCTACTAGACCTGTAGTCTCTCTCTCTACTGACCTACTAGACCTGTAGTCTCTTTCTCTACGGACCTACTAGACCTGTAGTCTCTCTCTCTACTGACCTACTAGACCTGTAGTCCTCTCTCTCTACTAACCTACTAGATCTGTAGTCCTCTCTCTCTACTGACCTACTAGACCTATAGTCTCTCTCTCTCTACTGACCTACTAGACCTGTAGTCTCTCTCTCTCTACTGACCTACCAGACCTGTAGTCTCTCTCTCTCTCTCTCTACTGACCTACCAGACCTATAGTCCTCTCTCTCTGAACTGACCTACTAGACCTGTAGTCCTCTCTCTCTCTACTGACCTACTAGACCTGTAGTCTCTCTCTCTCTCTCTCTCTACTGACCTAACAGACCTGTAGTCCTCTCTCTCTCTACTGACCTACCAGACCTGTAGTCTCTCTCTCTCTCTACTGACCTACCAGACCTATAGTCCTCTCTCTCTGTACTGACCTACTAGACCTGTAGTCTCTCTCTCTCTCTCTCTCTCTCTCTCTCTCTCTCTCTCTCTCTCTCTCTCTCTCCTCTCTCTCTCTCTCTCTCTCTCTCTCTCTCTCTCTCTCTCTCTCTCTCTCTCTCTCTCTCTCTGCTGACCTACCAGACCTGTAGTCTCTCTCTCTCTCTACTGACCTACCAGACCTTTAGTCTCTCTCTCTCTCTACATGACCTACTAGACCTGTAGTCTCTCTCTCTCTCTACTGACCTACCAGACCTGTCGTCTCTCTCTCTCTACTGACCTCCTAGATCTGTAGTCCTCTCTCTCTACTGACCTACTGGACCTATAGTCTCTCTCTCTCTCTCTCTCTCTCTCTCTCTCTCTCTCTCTCTCTCTCTCTCTCTCTCTCTCTCTCTCTCTCTCTCTCTCTCTCTCTCTCTCTCTCTCTCTCTCTCTCTCTCTCTGTACTGACCTACTAGACCTGTAGTCTCTATCTCTCTCTACTGACCTACCAGACCTGTAGTCCTCTCTCTCTCTCTACTGACCTACTAGACCTGTAGTCCTCTCTCTCTCTCTACTGACCTACTAGACCTGTAGTCTCTCTCTCTCTACTGACCTACTAGACCTGTAGTCTCTCTTTCTCTACTGACATACCAGACCTGTAGTCTCTCTCTCTCTCTACTGACCTACCAGACCTGTAGTCTCTCTCTCTACTGACCTACTAGACATGTAGTCTCTCTTTCTCTACTGACCTACCAGATCTGTAGTCCTCTCTCTCTCTACTGACCTACTAGACCTGTAGTCCTCTCTCTCTACTGACCTACTAGACCTGTAGTCTTTCTCTCTCTCTCTACTGACCTACCAGATCTGTAGTCCTCTCTCTCTCTACTGACCTACCAGACCTATAGTCCTCTCTCTCTCTACTGACCTACGAGACCTGTAGTCTCTCTCTCTACTGACCTACTAGACCTGTAGTCTCTCTCTCTACTGACCTACTAGACCTGTAGTCCTCTCTCTCTCTACTGACCTACTAGACCTGTAGTCTTTCTCTCTACTGACCTACTAGACCTGTAGTCTCTTTCTCTACGGACCTACTAGACCTGTAGTCTCTCTCTCTACTGACCTACTAGACCTGTAGTC
>CM051013.1:28587346-28589846 GCA_027704905.1 Muraenolepis orangiensis | reverse complement strand
CCCCACTCTCTCTCTTTATCTCCCTCTCCCCCCCCACTCTCTCTCTTTATCTCCCTCTCCCCCCCCACTCTCTCTCTTTATCTCCCTCTCCCCCCCCCACTCTCTCTCTTTATCTCCCTCTCCCCCCCCACTCTCTCTCTTTATCTCCCTCTCCCCCCCCACTCTCTCTCTTTATCTCCCTCTCCCCCCCCACTCTCTCTCTTTATCTCCCTCTCCCCCCCCCACTCTCTCTCTTTATCTCCCTCTCCCCCCCCACTCTCTCTCTTTATCTCCCTCTCCCCCCCCACTCTCTCTCTTTATCTCCCTCTCCCCCCCCACTCTCTCTCTTTATCTCCCTCTCCCCCCCCCACTCTCTCTCTTTATCTCCCTCTCCCCCCCCACTCTCTCTCTTTATCTCCCTCTCCCCCCCCACTCTCTCTCTTTATCTCCCTCTCCCCCCCACTCTCTCTCTTTATCTCCCTCTCCCCCCCCACTCTCTCTCTTTATCTCCCTCTCCCCCCCCACTCTCTCTCTTTATCTCCCTCTCCCCCCCCACTCTCTCTCTTTATCTCCCTCTCCCCCCCCACTCTCTCTCTTTATCTCCCTCTCCCCCCCCACTCTCTCTCTTTATCTCCCTCTCCCCCCCCACTCTCTCTCTTTATCTCCCTCTCCCCCCCCACTCTCTCTCTTTATCTCCCTCTCCCCCCCCACTCTCTCTCTTTATCTCCCTCTCCCCCCCCACTCTCTCTCTTTATCTCCCTCTCCCCCCCACTCTCTCTCTTTATCTCCCTCTCCCCCCCCACTCTCTCTCTTTATCTCCCTCTCCCCCCCCACTCTCTCTCTTTATCTCCCTCTCCCCCCCCACTCTCTCTCTTTATCTCCCTCTCCCCCCCCACTCTCTCTCTTTATCTCCCTCTCCCCCCCACTCTCTCCTTCCACTGTCTGTCTTTCTGTCTCTTCTTCCTCCTTCCTTCCTCATCTTGTTATGTACATAGGGATGAGCAATGTGTTAGTACTATGGTATGTTAGGACTATGGTAGTATGTTAGTACTGTGTTAGTCCTATGGTAGTATGTTAGTACTATGGTAGTATGTTAGGACTATGGTAGTATGTTAGTACTGTGTTAGTACTATGGTAGTATGTTAGTACTATGGTAGTATGTTAGGACTATGGTAGTATGTTAGTACTGTGTTAGTATGTTAGGACTATGGTATGTTAGTACTATGGTAGTATGTTAGGACTATGGTATGTTAGTACTATGGTAGTATGTTAGGACTATGGTATGTTAGTACTATGGTATGTTAGTACTATGGTATGTTAGTACTGTGTTAGTACTATGGTAGTATGTTAGTACTATGGTAGTATGTTAGTACTATGGTAGTATGTTAGTACTGTGTTAGTATGTTAGTACTATGGTAGTATGTTAGTACTATGGTAGTATGTTAGTACTATGGTAGTATGTTAGTACTATGGTAGTATGTTAGTACTATGGTAGTATGTTAGTACTATGGTATGTTAGTACTATGGTAGTATGTTAGTACTATGGTAGTATGTTAGTACTGTGTTAGTACTATGGTAGTATGTTAGTACTATGGTATGTTAGTACTATGGTAGTATGTTAGTACTGTGTTAGTACTATGGTAGTATGTTAGTACTATGATAGTATGTTAGTACTATGGTATGTTAGTACTATGGTAGTATGTTAGTACTATGGTAGTATGTTAGTACTATGGTAGTATGTTAGTACTGTGTTAGTACTATGGTAGTATGTTAGTACTATGGTAGTATGTTAGTACTATGGTAGTATGTTAGTACTGTGTTAGTACTATGGTAGTATGTTAGTACTATGGTAGTATGTTAGTACTATGGTATGTTAGTACTATGGTAGTATGTTAGTACTATGGTAGTATGTTAGTACTATGGTAGTATGTTAGTACTATGGTAGTATGTTAGTACTGTGTTAGTACTATGTAGTATGTTAGTACTATGGTAGTATGTTAGTACTGTGTTAGTACTATGGTAGTATGTTAGTACTATGGTAGTATGTTAGTACTATGGTAGTATGTTAGTACTATGGTATGTTAGTACTATGGTAGTATGTTAGTACTATGGTATGTTAGTACTATGGTAGTATGTTAGTACTGTGTTAGTACTATGGTAGTATGTTAGTACTGTGTTAGTACTATGGTAGTATGTTAGTACTATGGTATGTTAGTACTATGGTAGTATGTTAGTACTGTGTTAGTACTATGGTAGTATGTTAGTACTATGGTATGTTAGGACTATGGTAGTATGTTAGTACTGTGTTAGTACTATGGTATGTTAGTACTATGGTAGTATGTTAGTACTATGGTAGTATGTTAGTACTATGGTAGTATGTTAGTACTGTGTTAGTACTATGGTAGTATGTTAGTACTATGGTAGTATGTTAGTACTATGGTATGTTAGTACTATGGTAGTATGTTAGTACTATGGTATGTTAGGACTATGGTAGTATGTTAGTACTATGGTATGTTAGTAC
>CM051013.1:28527346-28564846 GCA_027704905.1 Muraenolepis orangiensis | reverse complement strand
ATAACATGTCATTAACGTTACACTATCATAACATGTCATTAACGTTACACTATCATAACATGTCATTACCATTACACTATCATAACATGTCATTAACATTACTCTATCATAACATGTCATTAATATTACACTATCATAACATGTCATTAACATTACTCTATCATAACATGTCATTAACATTACACTATCATAACATGTCATTAACATTACAAAATCATAACATGTCATTAACATTACACTATCATAACATGTCATTAACATTACTCTATCATAACATGTCATTAACATTACACTATCATAACATGTCATTAACATTACACTATCATAACATGTCATTAACATTACAAAATCATAACATGTCATTAACATTACACTATCATAACATGTCATTAACATTACTCTATCATAACATGTCATTAACATTACTCTATCATAACATGTCATTAACATTACACTATCATAACATGTCATTAACATTACACTATCATAACATGTCATTACCATTACACTATCATAACATGTCATTAACATTACTCTGTCATACTTTGCTGGACTCTCTGGACTCAACAGTTACTGCTCTGTATTCATGATGCTGCTGCACTACTGGCACTTTAAAATGCTTTTAAATGCTTTTTGCACAATTCAACACATGAACAAATCATCCATCAGTCACTTTATTGTTATTTTTATTGTTATTTTTATTGTGTACAGTATTTTTTATAGTATAGTGTTTTAGAAAATTCATACTGTGGGATATATATTTACATTTACATTTACATTTAGGGCATTTGGCAGACGCTTTTATCCAAAGCGACTTACAAGGAGTACATTTGTTGAAGCAGACAATAGCATAACACTGAGGTACGTGAACATCAAAATACAGCAGTTCACAAGTATTCATATTAACAAGATGAATAACACAATGTGGTACTGCCAGGTCACCTGCTTAAGTAGCTGTGATAAGAGCGTGTTATCAACATTAAGGATATACACTTGCTAGAATATACAACATGCTAAGAGCTATTAATGTCAGGACTTAAGCAAGTTAGGGGTTCACAAAGGAGAAGGAGGGTTCAAGGAGAGTCCAGGTGGACTCTGAACAGGTGGGTCTTGAGTCTCTTGCGGAAGCTGGCGAGGGACTCTGCCGTCCTGACATGAGACGGGAGTTCATTCCACCTGTGGAGCCAGAGCCCTGAAGAGCTGGGTCTTGAGTTCATTCCACCTGTGGAGCCAGAGCCGTGAAGAGCTGGGTCTTGAGTTCATTCCACCTGTGGAGCCAGAGCCGTGAAGAGCTGGGTCTTGAGTTCATTCCACCTGTGGAGCCAGAGCCCTGAAGAGCTGGGTCTTGAGTTCATTCCACCTGTGGAGCCAGAGCCCTGAAGAGCTGGGTCTTGGACGAGCGATGCTTGGTTGTCATCAGTGAAGGTCGAACACGTCGCCTGGCAGAAGTTGAGCGGAGCGCTCTGGCTGGGATGTAGGGTTTGACCAACGCCTGGAGGTAGGCTGGGGCAGTTCCATTGACTGCCCCGAAGGTCAGCACCAGAGTCTGCATATATGCATATATATGCACTATATGCATATGGCAAATCAATAATCTTAAATCTTGAGTCTTGAAGAGCTTTATTGGCATGAGAGGCATACATTTGCTAAATGTATAAAATATAAAGTTAACTAAGATAGAACAATAAGATGCAAAGGTTTTAAACATCTGGATGTACCAGGAGCTAGGGGTTAGGAACTAGTGGCTATGAGCTAGGGGTTAGGAACTAGTGGCTAGGAGCTAGGGGTTAGGAACCAGTGGCTAGGAGCTAGGGTTTAGGAACCAGTGGCTAGGAGCTAGGGGTTAGGAACTAGTAGCTATGAGCTAGGGGTTAGGAACTAGTGGCTAGGAGCTAGGGGTTAGGAACCAGTGGCTAGGAGCTAGGGGTTAGGAACCAGTGGCTAGGAGCTAGGGGTTAGGAACTAGGGGTTAGGAACCAGTGGCTAGGAGCTAGGGGTTAGGAACCAGTGGCTAGGAGCTAGGGGTTAGGAACCAGTGGCTAGGAGCTAGGGGTTAGGAACTAGGGTTAGGAACTAGTGGCTAGGAGCTAGTGGTTAGGAACCAGTGGCTCGGAGCTAGGGGGTAGGAACTAGTAGCTATGAGCTAGGGGTTAGGAACTAGTGGCTAGGAGCTAGGGGTTAGGAACCAGTGGCTAGGAGCTAGGGTTTAGGAACCAGTGGCTAGGAGCTAGGGGTTAGGAACTAGTAGCTATGAGCTAGGGGTTAGGAACTAGTGGCTAGGAGCTAGGGGTTAGGAACCAGTGGCTAGGAGCTAGGGGTTAGGAACCAGTGGCTAGGAGCTAGGGGTTAGGAACTAGGGGTTAGGAACCAGTGGCTAGGAGCTAGGGGTTAGGAACCAGTGGCTAGGAGCTAGGGGTTAGGAACCAGTGGCTAGGAGCTAGGGGTTAGGAACTAGGGGTTAGGAACTAGTGGCTAGGAGCTAGTGGTTAGGAACCAGTGGCTCGGAGCTAGGGGGTAGGAACTAGTAGCTATGAGCTAGGGGTTAGGAACTAGTGGCTAGGAGCTAGGGGTTAGGAACCAGTGGCTAGGAGCTAAGGGTTAGGAACCAGTGGCTAGGAGCTAGGGGTTAGGAACGGGGTTAGGAACTAGTGGCTATGAGCTAGGGGTTAGGAACTAGTGGCTAGGAGCTAGGGGTTAGGAACTAGGGGTTAGGAACTAGTGGCTATGAGCTAGGGGTTAGGAACTAGTGGCTAGGAGCTAGGGGTTAGGAACTAGTGGCTAGGGGTTAGGAACTAGTGGCTAGGAGCTAGGGGTTAGGAACCAGTGGCTAGGAGCTCAGGGTTAGGAACCAGTGGTTAGGAGCTAGGGGTTAGGAACTAGTGGCTATAAGCTAGGGGTTAGGAACCAGTGGCTAGGAGCTAGGGGTTAGGAACTAGGGGTTAGGAACCAGTGGCTATGAGCTAGGGGTTAGGAACCAGTGGCTAGGAGGTGTTTTATATTGTTTTTAATATAGTTATATAGTTACTGTGTGAGGGAGTCAGGCATCATTGTCCAGGCTGTCTTGTCTTGGGTTCATGATATGACCTGAGAGAGAGAGAGAGAGAGAGAGAGAGAGAGAGAGAGAGAGAGAGAGAGAGAGAGAGAGAGAGAGAGAGAACGAGAACATAGCCCCACCCTGGTCTGGAGGAGGGGGGCTAGCCCCAAGAGGTGGAGGGAGTGGGAGAGAGGAGGGAGGGGAAGGAGGGACGGGGAGAGAGGAGAGGACCCCACCCTTAACGTCAGCAGAGGGGATTTCTAAATGACGTCCAGAACTAACACAGAACCACCCTCTGGTCACATGACTCTCTCTCGTCATGTGACTCCCAGTAGGTTCTAGAGAAGTGCCTTTATCACCATGATCACAACATTTATCACAACATGACCTCAAAGCAATATCCAGCTGATTAATGAAGCCATGTAATGAATAACAGATAGAGAGTGAGGAGGTTGTGATCAGTACATACTTGGATCTGACCTTCTAGCTGCATGTAGGGAACTGTTCATGGTTCAACCAAACACTGCCTCCTACTGGCCACCAGGAGCTTGGAGTTAGGAACCAGTGGCAAGAGCTAGGCGTTAGAAACGAGTTGCTAAGAGCTAGGGGTTAGGAACTAGTGGCTAGGAGCTAGAGACACTAGGTGTTAGGAACTAGTGGCTAGGAGCTAGCGGCTAGAGAGACTAGGAGCTAGGGGTTAGGAGCTAGGTGCGGGAGAGAATAGCAGCTACAGGTTAGGAGAGAGACTAGGAACTAGGGGTTAGGAGCTAGGAGCTAGAGAGACTAGGAGCTACAGGTTAGGAGAGAGACTAGGACCTAGGGGTTAGGAGCTAGGAGCTAGCGAGACTAGGAGCTACAGGTTAGGGGAGAGACTAGGACCTAGGGGTCAGGAGCTAGGAGCTATAAGTTAGGAGAGCAACTAGGAGCTAGGAGCTAGAGAGACTAGGAGCTATAGGTTAGAAGAGAGACTAGGAGCTAGGGGTTAGGAGCTAGGAGCTAGAGAGACTAGGAGCTAGAGGGACTAGGAGCTAGAGAGACTACGAGCTAGAGAGACTAGGAGCTAGGGGTTAGGAGCTAGAGAGACTAGGAGCTATAAGGGGTTAGGAGCTAGGAGCTATAGGGGTTAGGAGCTAGAGAGACTAGGAGCTATAAGGGGTTAAGAGCTAGGAGCTATAGGGGTTAGGAGCTAGGAGCTAGAGAGACTAGGAGCTAGAGAGACTAGGAGCTATAGGGGTTAGGAGCTAGGAGCTATAGGAGTTAGGAGCTATAGGGGTTAGGAGCTAGGGGTTAGGAGCTAGAGAGACTAGGGGTTAGGAGCTAGCGAGACTAAGGACTAGGGGCTAGGAGAAAGAGAGACTAAGAGCTAGGTTGTCACAGCTACTTAAGCAGGTGACCTAGCAGTACCAAATTGTGTTATTCATCTTGCCAATATGAATACTTGTGAACTGCTCTATTTTGATGTTCGCGTACCTCAGTGTTATGCTATTGTCTGCTTCAACTAATGTACACCTTGTAAGTCGCTTTGGATAAAAGCGTCTGCCAAATGCCCTAAATGTAAATGTAAATGTAAATGTAAATGTAAGCTAGGGGTTAGGAGAAAGAGAGAGAGAGCTAGGGGTTAGGAGAAAGAGAGAGAGAGCTAGGGGTTAGGAGAAAGAGAGAGAGCTAGGGTTAGGACAAAGAGAGAGAGCTAGGGGTTAGGAGAAAGAGAGAGAGAGCTAGGGGTTAGGAGAAAGAGAGAGAGAGCTATGGGTTAGGAGAAAGAGAGAGAGCTAGGGGTTAGGAGAAAGAGAGAGAGAGCTAGGGGTTAGGAGAAAGAGAGAGAGAGCTAGGGGTTAGGAGAAAGAGAGAGAGCTAGGGGTTAGGAGAAAGAGAGAGAGCTAGGGGGTTAGGAGCTAGGGGCTAGAGAGACTAAGAGCTAGGGGTTAGGAGCTATGAGCTTGGAAACAAATGACACACGGCACTTTTTCAGAGCTAAATAAATACTTTATTCTCATTTTAAAAAAACAGGTCACAGGTGTCAAGGTCAAAGTTCATGTCTCTGGCCTCAGGTCATGTGACCAGCATTCAGCTCTACTTCCTCTGACATACAGCAGAGATTCTCAGTCCAGACATAGTCCAGTCAGTGCATTTCAACTGGTCTGTCCAGACCAGACTGACCCTGTCCAGACCAGACTGACCCAGGACAGACTAGACTGACCCAGACCAGACTAGACTGACCCAGACCAGACTAGACTGACCCAGGTCAGACCAGACTGGCCCAGACCAGACTAGACTGACCCAGGTCAGACCAGACTGACCCAGACCAGACTAGACTGACCCAGGTCAGACTAGACTGACCCAGGTCAGACTAGACTGACCCAGACCAGACTAGACTGACCCAGGTCAGACCAGACTGACCCAGACCAGACTAGACTGACCCAGACCAGACTAGACTGACCCATATCAGACCAGACTGACCCATATCAGACCAGACTGACCCAGACCAGACTAGACTGACCCAGACCAGACTAGACTGACCCAGACCAGACTGACCCAGACCAGACTAGACTGACCCAGACCAGACTAGACTGACCCAGACCAGACTAGACTGACCCAGACCAGACTAGACTGACCCATATCAGACCAGACAAACCCAGACCAGACTAGACTGACCCAGACCAGACTAGACTGACCCAGACCAGACTGACCCAGACCAGACTAGACTGACCCAGGTCAGACCAGCAATTCAAGTCCAGAATTAAGGATTTTGAGATGGGAGGAATCTCCAAATGTTAGTCTCAGTGGACAGTGAGTCCAGTCCAGCTCAGACCAGCGAGTGGATCCAAGATGTCAGGTGTTGTCTGTGAAGACCTGCCCCAGGACAGCGAGTCGAGCGCTGAACGGCTGAACGGGACAGGAGAGTAGAGGGACGTTCTTCCGCTCCCCGGGTTTCAGAACGATTTCTTCCAATGGGCTGTGGTCCGGCGTGTCGCTCTCCGATGGGCCTTTGTTGGCGCGTCCCGGGGGCTGGGACGGGTTGAGCAGGAGGTCCCGGAGCTCCTGTCTCTCGCGGGCGTGGTGGCTGCAGCAGTGGAGGGCGGCGGGGTCCAGGGGGTGGGCCTCTGTGTTGAAGACGTACCCCCCCGCCCCGAGGACACACCCCTCCCCGCCCACCTCCCAGTCCTCCCCCGCACCGTGCAGGAAGTGGGCGGGGTCAAAGAGTAGGTACAGGTACTTGATGGTTTCAGCCAAGAAGAAAGACTCCATCCTGTTGTCCAGCTTGTGGTCGCGCAGGTCTTTCACCTGAGGGGTAAACACACACACACACACACACACACACACACACACACAGGTAAACAGACAGGTAGAGAGGCAGACAGACAGACAGGTAGTCAGAAAGACGGGTCTTACGCTAGCGTATCCACAGGGGGTCTTGGCGATCGTCTCGATGGACTCGATGGCGTCCAGACCGAACTGCAGGTAGGTGTGGTCACCTGTCGCCCTGAACAGGTACATGGCGCTCTCTATCAGCTCTGTCACACACACACACACACACACACACACACACACACACACACACACACACACACACACACACACACACACACACACACACACACACACACACACACACACACACACACACACACACACACACACACACACACACACACACACACACACACACACACACACACACAGGGTTATATTTAATCAGGGTAACAGACCTGGTCTGAGGGGTAACAGACCTGGTCTGAGGGGTAACAGACCTGGTCTGAGGGGGTAACCCTCCCTCTTGTCCACGGTGTACCCCTGGGTGATGCTGTAGAACTCTGGCAGTCCTCCAAACTGTCTCCACACCGAGTAGTAGTTCTGGAAGGTTCTGATAGCCCCTTCGAGGTCCCCTACCAGGGACTAACACACACACGTTAGTTCATGTGTGTCTAGTATTATATATATATATATATATATATACATACATGTGTGTGTGTGTGTACCTGCAGCCCAGGCCAGAAGGCCTCTAGAGACTGGAAGATGGGCATGCTGACTGTCCCCTTGTGCATCTGGACCCACAGGTACCAGTCATCAAACCTGGTGTAGTTCTGGATAGCCTTGTCATACTCTGACACACACACATTATGACAAGGAGGGGTTAGAGAGTGGAGTCAGGGTTAAGGGGTCAGGGTTGAGGGGTCAGGGTTTACCCAGGAACATGTTGAGGAGCTGGGGGTCTTGCAGCAGGATGGATCCCTTCACCAGGTACTCCAGGTAGGAGTCCACCCCCGCCCCGATCCCCGTGTCCTGGGCCACCCACTTCCTGCTCTGAACGTCGATGTGGTTCCCCACCTGGACACGCACGCACGCACGCACGCACACACACACACACACACACACACACACACACACACACACACACACACACACACACACACCACACACACACACACACACACACACACACACACACACACACACACACACACACACACACACACACACACACACACACCACACACACACACACACACACACACACACACACACACACACACACACGTAGTAGAGACAGACGGACAATAGAGGCAAACCGAAGTACGTACAGACAGGTAGTAGAGAGACACACAGACAGGTAGTAGAGAGACACACAGACAGGCAAGCAGTAGAGACAGATTGACAATAGAGACAGACCAACGTACAAACAGGAAGTACAAACAGAAAGGTAGTAGAGAGACACACAGACAGACAGGCCGTATAGACCCATAGGTAGAAAAGACAAAGACAAAGACAGGCAAGCAGTAGAGACAGATGGGCAATAGAGACAGACAGGCAAGAAGTAGAGACAGACAGGTAGTAGAGACAGAGAGGTAGTAGAGGCAGACAGGTAGAAGAGACAAGCAGAGGCATTATAGACAGATAGGGAGTAAAGACAAGAGACAGGGAAGCAGTAGAGACAAGTGGCCAATAGAGACAGACAGACCGGCAAGAAGTAGAGGCAGACAGGTATAGAGAGACAGACAGGTAGTAGAGACAAACAGAAAAGCAGTATAGACATATAGGTAGTAGAGGCACAGACAGACAGGTAGTAGAGACAGACACACAACAGGCAGGCAGCAGATCACAGACCGGGACAGAACAGAGGGGCGGGTACCAGTCCTATCTCCGAGCGGGTGTTCCAGAGGGCGTGGAGGGCCTGTCTCGCTGCCGTCTCAAACTGCTGCTCTCCGGTCAGCCGGCTGAGCGCCGCAAACTCCAAAATGAAGGTCCCCACGCCGGCGGTGCAGGTGACCGCCGTCTCCGTGGGGCTGACGCCCCGCAGGAGGTTCACCGTCCCGTACGGCATCCCGCTGGACGTCTGGAATGCTGGGACAACACAACAGACACACGGACGCTTCAGCATCCCTCCTCTGTTGGTACATGGCCACTGAACCTCGGAGGAGGACCACACATCTCCTCCACAGTGAGAGTCCCAGAGGGGCGGAGTCACGCAGGGCTCTGTTTCACCACAGAGACATTCCTCTCCGTTGGGCCGGGGAGGCGGGACATATAGAATATAGAACTGTCTTTAAGTTTTCTGATTCATTGTTGTGTTTCCGGACAGGACGCTTAAGCTCGTCGTCCCACCGACTAGGTCAAGTTTAGCTTATCAATGCTGGACTAGTTTGTGTTCGATGGGTTTCCTAAGATGCTAAAGTTTGTAAGCAATAACGGAAGAACTAGGAGCTGCATAAGGAGGACATGACGAAGAAACCGCTCGCAAGATCGCTAATGGGAACATGGGCCGTGGTCTTTGGGTCTCCTGAAATTAGGCTCCAATAGGATCAGCTGGGCAGCCCTACGGTTATAGAGCTGTAGAAGAAGAGTCTTAATTAGAGCTCCAATAGGATCAGCCCTACGGTTATAGAGCTGTAGAAGAAGAGTCTTAATTAGAGCTCCAATAGGATCAGCCCTACAGTTATAGAGCTGTAGAAGAAGAGTCTTAATTAGAGCTCCAATAGGATCAGCCCTACGGTTATAGAGCTGTAGAAGAAGAGTCTTAATTAGAGCTCCAATAGGATCAGCCCTACGGTTATAGAGCTGAAAAGAGTCTTAATTAGAGCTCCAATAGGATCAGCACTACGGTTATAGAGCTGTAGAAGAAGAGTCTTAATTAGAGCTCCAATAGGATCAGCCCTACGGTTATAGAGCTGTAGAAGAGTCTTAATTAGAGCTCCAATAGGATCAGCACTACGGGTATAGAGCTGTAGAAAAGAGTCTTAATTAGAGCTCCATTATCATCAGTAGAACACAGTAACAGTAACTGACACAGTAGAAGACAGTAGAAGAGTCAGCCATGTTCACACAGATTTGTGCTTTTGATGTGAATCTGTTACACCATCAGTAATCTGTGACAAGACAGGTACAGGTAGACCAACAGACAGGTACAGACAGACAGGTACAAGTAGAGACAGACCGTTAGACAGACAGCCAGGCACCGACAGAGAAACAGCCAGGCAGACAGGTACCGACAGACAGAAAGAAAGCCAGCCAGACCAAGAGACAGAGAGACAGAGAGACAGAGAGACCGAGAGACCGAGAGACAGGGAGACAGGGAGACAGGGAGACCGTGAGAGAGAGAGACAGGGAGACAGAGAGAGAGAGAGAGAGAGAGACCGAGAGACCGAGAGACCGAGAGACAGGGAGACAGAGAGACAGAGAGACAGAGAGACAGAGCGACAGGGAGACAGAGAGACAGGGAGACAGGGAGACAGGGAGACAGAGAGACAGAGAGAGAGAGAGACAGGGAGACAGAGAGACAGAGAGACAGAGCGACAGGGAGACCGAGAGACCGAGAGACAGGGAGACAGGGAGACAGGGAGACAGAGAGACAGGGAGACAGGGAGACAGAGAGACAGGGAGACAGGGAGACAGGGAGACAGGGAGACAGGGAGACAGAGAGACAGGGAGACAGGGAGACAGAGAGACAGAGAGACAGGTACCTGGCAGTAGTTTCCTGGCAGCGTCAGCAGCCATGGTGAGCAGAGGGCCGGTGCAGGGCCAGCCAGGCTCCGCCTCCACCCCGGCCCTCACAGACAGGAGGTGGGCAGACAGCAGACCCCCCACCACTGGTGGAGAACAACATTAAGATCACACAGATTGACCTACATAGTCAAATGACACATATGCCTACAGTACAGTATACATAACCATGTCAATGCATTTAGAACAGAAATTACTATTTGATATACAGTATATATATACACAGTATGTTCACACCAGAATATGAATTCAGATGTATATGTCCTGTAGGTATATGTCTGTATATATATCTATATCTATATAGATATATAGATCTGTTACCACCTCTGATGTTGTCTCCCCCCACTACCTCTGATGTTGGTCTCTACCCCTCCTTCTCCCTCCCCTCTACCTCTGATGTTGGTCTCTCCCTCCTTCTCCCTCCCCTCTCCCTCTGATGTTGGTCTCCCCCACTCCTTCTCTCGCCCCTCTACCTCTGATGTTGGTCTCCCCCCCTCCTTCTCCCTCCCCTCTACCTCTGATGTTGGTCTCTCCCTCCTTCTCCCTCCCCTCTACCTCTGATGTTGGTCTCTCCCTCCTTCTCCCTCCCCTCTACCTCTGATGTTGGTCTCTCCCTCCTTCTCCCTCCCCTCTACCTCTGATGTTGGTCTCTCCCTCCTTCTCCCTCCCCTCTACCTCTGATGTTGGTCTCCCCCCCTCCTTCTCCCACCCCTCTACCTCTGATGTTGGTCTCCCCCCTCCTTCTCCCTCCCCTCTACCTCTGATGTTGGTCTCTCCCTCCTTCTCCCTCCCCTCTACCTCTGATGTTGGTCTCTCCCCCCTTCTCCATCCCCTCTACCTCTGATGTCGGTCTCTCCCTCCCCTCTACCTCTGATGTTGGTCTCTCCCCCTCCTTCTCCCTCCCCTGTACCTCTGATGTTGGTCTCTCCCTCCTTCTCCCTCCCCTCTACCTCTGATGTCGGTCTCTCCCTCCTTCTCCCGCCCCTCTACCTCTGATGTTGGTCTCTCCCCCTCCTTCTCCCTCCCCTCTACCTCTGATGTTGGTCTCTCTCCCTCCCCTCTACCTCTGATGTTGGTCTCTCGCCCTCCCCTCTACCTCTGATGTCGGTCTCTCCCTCCTTCTCCCTCCCCTCTACCTCTGATGTTGGTCTCTCCCCCTCCTTCTCCCACCCCTCTACCTCTGATGTTGGTCTCTCCCTCCTTCTCCCTCCCCTCTACCTCTGATGTTGGTCTCTCTCCCTCCCCTCTACCTCTGATGTTGGTCTCTCCCTCCTTCTCCCTCCCCTCTACCTCTGATGTTGGTCTCTCTCCCTCCCCTCTACCTCTGATGTTGGTCTCTCCCCCTCCCCTCTACCTCTGATGTTGGTCTCTCTCCCTCCCCTCTACCTCTGATGTTGGTCTCTCTCCCTCCCCTCTACCTCTGATGTTGGTCTCTCTCCCTCCCCTCTACCTCCGATGTTGGTCTCTCTCCCTCCCCTCTACCTCTGATGTTGGTCTCTCCCTCCTTCTCCCTCCCCTCTACCTCTGATGTTGGTCTCTCCCCCTCCCCTCTACCTCTGATGTTAGTCTCTCTCCCTCCCCTCTACCTCTGATGTTGGTCTCGAACACTGATGCGTTGACGTCCATGTTGAAGTTCACCGTGTCCTGCAGCAGGGTCGCCACCCGCTGGAACTCTGTGTTGTTCCCCAGAACCTGTGGAGACAGGAATAGAGAGGAGTAGATTAGACTGACCAGAATCAGAAAGCCTTTGTTGTCAACAAGTACAACTCAATGATATAGCAATCCTCAGTCACTGAGGTAAACTGATCAAGTAGAAATAACTGAAATAAAGTTCTGCAAATTAGTGAAAATATATAAACACAATCACACAATATAGCTATATATACACACACAGATATATATATATATCTATATCTATATATAGATATATATATATCTATAGATATATATATATAGCTATTGATATCAATATGTGACTTCGATTAGATTGAGACCTTACCAGAAGAGTGTCCAGAGCATCAATCAGAGTGAGTGAGAAGCTGTGGGCAAGAGAGAGAGAGAGAGAGAGAGAGAGAGAGAGAGAGAGAGAGAGAGAGAGAGAGAGAGAGAGAGAGAGAGAGAGAGAGAGAGAGAGAGAGAGAGAGAGAGAGAGAGAGAGAGAGAGAGAGAGAGAGAGAGAGAGAGAGAGAGAGAGAGAGAGGAGAGAGAGAGAGAGAGAGAGAGAGAGAGAGAGAGAGAGAGAGAGAGAGAGAGAGAGAGAGAGAGGTGTTAAACAGGTTTATGACAGACTAGCCCGGGGGGTTGAGTTTGTTTCTTTTGAATCTCTTTCCATTGTGGATTTCTTTCTCAGACGAGTTTCTAAAGAAACAAACTCACCCCCCCCCCCCCTCCTCCTCCCTCCCAAGGATTCATTCAAGTCACTTTGCTGCTATTTTTTGGTTTACTTTATTGTATATATTATTAGTATTTCTATGTGTTGTGTTAAGGTGTATACTGTGGAGGGAGGGGGAGTGAGCGGTCCTGGGTACTTGTTACAAATGGACAATAAAAATCTTGTATCTTGAAGGAGGGCAGCCATCAAAGTACACATGAAGTCTTTGAAGTAAACCTTAAATCAGAGGTTAGCTAAACACTGAGTCGTCACATCGTTACGCAACCGCTGCCTTGACAAGTTAGTGAACAGCAGGGATAACGGCTTTATTACATCATAAACCTTACGTTAGATTGACCTAGCAATCAGGAGAGCTTTAACCGGTTATATTCTTATTATACTAGGGCCACCGCAATATATTTATATCCAATTTTAAACAGCATTTTTCTTTAGCGGTTTATCTTGCTTAGTTTGGTTGTTTAAATATTTTTTTTTAAATTAAATTGTTGTTTGTACAAGTGTCCTGATGATTGCTTGTAGCTAAGACAATAAAGGCATTCTGATACTGTACCATCAGCCATATATATATATATATATATATATATATATATATATATATATATATATAATATCTTATTTCCTTCTTTCAACAAATGTACTTATTATTTAAGGGGAGGGAGGGACAGTGCCCACAGGTAGTTTAGTTAGTTCACATCTCCAGCCTGAACCTACCTGCCCCAGGTGTCCTGTCCGTCACAGGTGAGGGGGCGGAGCTCGTCGTAGGGGTAGGCGTAGTCTAGGTAACTGTTGTAGGCGTGGTAGAACATGGATTTGATGCGCTGTCTGAAATACGTATCATATGGTTAGAGTATGAACACACACACACACACACACACACACACACACACACACCCCCCCCCCCCCTCTACTGGGAGACCTACCTGATCCCCTCCATCTCCTCCTCGGTGAAGCTGCGTCCCGCCGCGTCGCAGGGCGGGCCGGCCAGCAGCAGGCCGAGCACGGCCAGCCACCCGGTCACCATGGAGCCGCTCTACGGGGGGATCGGACCGGGATCTATCAATCTATCGATCTACCGGGAGATCGATGACCACAGACAACACTCTGAGACCGTGGAGAGGAGCTGTCAGGAAATGAGTGTGTGCGCAAACATACGCAACCTCGGCTCTGGACGGCTGACGTGACGAGTTCCAAAGTAGAGCTGCGTTCAAACGCACTGCTCCTCTAACGTTGCGAAATAAGTGAAGCTGCGTTCAACGCAACTCTGTTTATTTTGCAACGTTGTTACCGGAGCAGATGCAGGGAAGATGGCAGACGACAGTTGAACAACAGGCTGCAAAGGAGTGCTTTAGAATATATCGGACACGGATTTGCCATCCAATTGACCAATTTAAGATGTTATGTTCTTTTCATGTCATTATCTGCAGTGATTATCGATACACAACTAATAACAAACAACATAGTGTTTAATGCGCTCGTCTGGCCGTTGAATGCAACTCTTAATGTCACATTTCAATGTTAGTTATGTGACGCTCTGTGTCAATCAATACACACATTGAACGGAGTATCGGTTCAATGTGTGTATCAATCAATACACACATTGAACTGAGTATCGGTTCAATGTGTGTATCAATCAATACACACATTGAACGGAGTATCGGTTCAATGTGTGTATCAATCAATACACACATTGAACTGAGTATCGGTTCAATGTGTGTATCAATCAATACACACATTGAACTGAGTATCGGTTCTGACTAGTAAAAAAAGAAAAGTACTCCGGTACTTCCACTTCTATTGGGAGTAGTATTTGACCAGGAGTATCTTAACTTAGCCTGAAGTCGTGGGTCGTTGGGAGTGTTCTCCTAGGCTACTCAGTATATAGTATATATGTACTGTTGGTAAGCTGCTAAATATGTGTCTCAAACATAAGGAATCAACCCAAATCATTGATGTACTCACACATTCATTGAGAGATTAATTAAATTAAAGGTTTTTTATGTTGGTTTTTTTATCACCCATAGATTCCATAGATCCTATAGTCTCTATAGGATCTAGTGTTGTTTATAGGATCTAGTGTTGTTTATAGGGTCTAGTGTTGTTTATAGGATATAGTGTTGTTTATAGGATCTAGTGTTGTTTATAGGATCTAGTGTTGTTTATAGGGTCTAGTGTTGTTTATAGGATATAGTGTTGTTTATAGTCTATAGGATATAGTGTTGTTTATAGGATATAGTGTTGTTTATAGGATATAGTGTTGTTTATAGTCTATAGGATCTAGTGTTGTTTATAGGATCTAGTGTTGTTTATAGGATATAGTGTTGTTTATAGTCTGTAGGATCTAGTGTTGTTTATAGGATCTAGTGTTGTTTATAGGGTCTAGTGTTGTTTATAGGATATAGTGTTGTTTATAGTCTATAGGATATAGTGTTGTTTATAGGATCTAGTGTTGTTTATAGGATATAGTGTTGTTTATAGTCTATAGGATCTAGTGTTGTTTATAGGATCTAGTGTTGTTTATAGTCTATAGGATCTAGTGTTGTTTATAGGATCTAGTGTTGTTTATAGGATCTAGTGTTGTTTATAGTCTATAGGATCTAGTGTTGTTTATAGGATCTAGTGTTGTTTATAGTCTATAGGATCTAGTGTTGTTTATAGGATCTAGTGTTGTTTATAGGAACTAGTGTTGTTTATAGGATCTAGTGTTGTTTATAGGATATAGTGTTGTTTATAGTCTATAGGATCTAGTGTTGTTTATAGGATCTAGTGTTGTTTATAGTCTATAGGATCTAGTGTTGTTTATAGGATCTAGTGTTGTTTATAGTCTATAGGATCTAGTGTTGTTTATAGGATCTAGTGTTGTTTATAGGAACTAGTGTTGTTTATAGGATCTAGTGTTGTTTATAGGATATAGTGTTGTTTATAGTCTATAGGATCTAGTGTTGTTTATAGGATCTAGTGTTGTTTATAGTCTATAGGATCTAGTGTTGTTTATAGTATATAGGATATAGTGTTGTTTATAGTCTATAGGATCTAGTGTTGTTTATAGGATATAGTGTTGTTTATAGGATATAGTGTTGTTTATAGTATATAGGATCTAGTGTTGTTTATAGTCTATAGGATCTAGTGTTGTTTATAGGATCTAGTGTGGTTTATAGGATCTAGTGTTGTTTATAGTCTATAGGATCTAGTGTTGTTTATAGGATATAGTGTTGTTTATAGGATATAGGATATAGTGTTGTTTATAGGATATAGTGTTGTTTATAGTCTATAGGATATAGTGTTGTTTATAGTGTGTGTGTGTCAAAACCATCGACACAGGGTGTCTGACGCGAAGTGCAGAACAACTGGAGTAGTAGTGCTTGTAGCTAGTGCATGCTGCATGCTGCCCCTGCTTGCTACATTCTGCTTTCAGCTACTGCCGCCGGCTAGCCCTCTCACAGGGGGTGAAAAAGAGGAGCCGAGTGCGTAAGTCTCCTCCTGCCGGTACATAGCCTCTCTTCCGCTAAGACTCCTACAGTGCCTCCCCGCGGCCACACACGGATACTGGGCACCTCGCGGTCCCAGGCTAAACTGTAGGGGATCTCGGAGCAGCAGTGGGCCCCAGAGGCGAGGCACGCAGGCCCACAGTCGTGTGGACACGCCCTGTCGTCTGCCAACCACTGCCCCAGCTATGGGCAAATAGTATGGGCAGATGGGGCTCATATAAGCCATGATAGGCAACCCATCTAGGAGATGGACACTTCGAACAATAAAGGGTCCTAGGAGATGGACACTCCTGAACACAAACCGCAGGCGCTGCTTGCGCCTGGCTCCGCACCGTACACCATCTGGAGGTGGGGAGCAAGGGCGGAAGGCTTAAGCCCGGAATGGCCAAAGTAGTGCTGTGAGGAGTTGTGCCCCACAGTTCTTAACCCTGCACATTGTAAAGCTTGCCAATGGAGCTTAACATCCAAAGAAATGATGAGTACAATCACTAGTAATCCTATACTTCCAGTGGCGGGAGTCCACAGGAGCCTGGCAGCGGACGGTGGTGCTGGTCCTCCCTCGGGAGGACACCGTGACGACTGGACCCCAAACCCCCTCCACCCCAGGAGAGGAAGGGTTCAGCCTGATCCCAGCCCACTGTCCAATGCACTCTTGCGTTGTAGGAGGCCATTTATTATGGCAACCTACAACGCAAACACAGTCAGGGAGGAGGCACGCTGGAGGAGCTAGCAAACTGTGTTGAGGAGAGGGGAGGGGAGATCCTGGGGGTGCAGGAGCACAGGAGGGTGCACACCGACCAGCCAATCCTATACCACAAAGTTGGGGGATGCTCGAGATTGTCTGTCCTTAATGCAGAGTCGTACAGTACGTTCGACTCTGCAGGCTCCGACCACCGGGTGGTCACTGTGAGACTGCGTCTGAGCCTGAGGGTCCCTAGGAACTCCCCGAGGCCCCGGCCCGACTGGGAGGCCTTTGCAGGAAGCCCCGACCTCCAAGCCAGCTACACAGCGGAGGTGAGAGGCCGCTTGCTACAGCTGGCTGAGGAGCCTCGGCAGTACGGGCAGTTTCTAGCTGCTAACGAGGAAGCTACCAGGAGATGGGTGCCAACAAAGGGGAGACTCAAAGCTTCCCCTAGATCCAGGCACCCTGAGGTTGTGAGGGTGCGGGCACGGATGGTGGAAGCGCGTAGAAGCTTTGAGAGGGAGAGGACCGAGGAGAATCGGGAGGTGTTGAACGAGGCCAAGCAACTACTGTTCAACACCTACGACAGGATCAAAGGGGAGGACCTGATGGAGAAGGTGAGGAAGGTGGAGGCAGTGCATGGCGAACGGCAGTATAAGGAGTCATGGAGGGTCATAAATGAGATGAGTGGGCGTAAGAGGCCAAGGGAGGGACAGCTGGCAGGCTGCAGCCCAGGGGAGAGAGTGACCTCCTGGCTGACCCACTTCCGGGACCTCCTAGGCACACATCCAACAGTGGAGGGAGCTGAAGAGGAGATACCTGTAGTCCTCAAGAATCTCGACATTGACGATGGCCCCTTTACAGCTGTGGAGTTTGCCGCAGTGAAGTCCACCCTGAAGCAGGGGAAAAGTGCTGGGCCAGACGGCATCCCCCCAGAGGTCCTGAAGAACTGCGATCTTGATACGATCATATTGGAGATCTGCAACCAGGCCCTGATAGAAAACATCAAGCCTGAGATATGGTCCCTCTCCAACATCATCCCGGTGCCGAAATCAGGAGATCTGTCCAAGCCAGACAACTATCGCGGTATTAGCCTGACCTGTGTCATAGCGAAAATGTATAACCGCATGATACTAAACTGGATTCGGGAAGCCATTGACCCTCACCTGAAGGACAACCAAAATGGCTTCAGGAAAGGAAGGACCACGGTAGCCAAGATCCTGGCCTTAAGGAGGATCATCGAGGAGGTGAAGAAGAACAACCTCACGGCCGTCCTGTGCTTTATAGATTTCAAAAAGGCGTTTGACACAATACACAGAGCGTGATGATAAAAATCCTTAAAGCTTATGGAGTTCCTCCTAACCTGCTCCGGGCCATAGATGCCATGTACAGGGACACAAGAGCCAAGGTGGTAACCCCAGATGGCGACAGTGAGGAGTTTGACATCCAGGCAGGGGTGTTGCAGGGGGACACTCTTGCCCCCTTTCTCTTCATTGTAGCCCTTGACTACGCACTTAGGAAAGCCATTGCTGGGCGGGAGCAGGAGCTTGGCTTCACAATCACACCCCGGAAGTCCAGAAGAAACCCCGCTGTAGTCCTAGCAGACCTGGACTACGCAGATGACATCTGCCTGTTGTCTGATTGTGTGGAGAAGGCACAGGAGCTCTTGGCCAGAGTGGAGGAGGAATGTTCCAGGGTTGGCCTCAGACTGAACACAAAGAAGACTGAGGTCATCACCTACAACACCCCCCTGGACCACACATCTCTCAAGACAGCAGGAGGCAATGTGCTGGCAGAGGTCAGCGACTTTAAGTACCTGGGTTCCTGGGTCAACTCAACGGAACTGTTGTGCCTCCCCCACGCTCTAATTGATCCCAGGTGTTGCCCATCATAATCAGGCCTACTGAGACTAATTAACACCTGGGATCTACCCTTCTTTAGGCTGCCGAGGACCGACGTCGGGCGCTTGGTTATTGTGAACCACTGTCACGAGAGACTGCGTGTTCCAGCTCCGACCTCGCCAAGTATCCAGTCCAACCCTGCCTAGTTTATGTTTTTGATGTTGGAGATTTACAGTAAAGACATTTTTTCCTTTGTTTTGAGTGTCCGTGTCTCGCTACTTCTGGGTTCTTTGGCACATTTGGTTCTTCGGTCTCGTTGGGGTCTAACAGGAACAGGACCTCAGGGTAAGGAATGCGCTGGCATGGAGGGCCCTAAATGGAATGACAAGTGTGTGGAAATCCAACCTCCCTCGACATATCAGGCTGAGCTTCTACCAGGCAACCGTGGAGTCTCCTGTATGGCTGTGAATCCTGGACCCTGAAGCCCACTCTACAGAAGTCTCTGGATGGGTGCTACACCAGAATGCTGCGTGTTGTACTGCGCATTAACCAGAACGAGCATGTTACCAACAAGCATCTGTATGGGGGGCTACCAAGGCTAAGTGACAAAGTAGCATCGAGAAGGATGAAGCTTGCAGGTCACTGCCACAGACACCAAGAACTCCCAGCTAGCAAACTAATACTCTGGGAGCCAACACACGGGCACCGACTTAGAGGACGTCCCACGCCGACGTATGTGGATATAGGATCTAGTGTTGTTTATAGTCTATAGGATCTAGTGTTGTTTATAGGATCTAGTGTTGTTTATAGGATCTAGTGTTGTTTATAGTATATAGGATCTAGTGTTGTTTATAGGATCTAGTGTTGTTTATAGTATATAGGATCTAGTGTTGTTTATAGGATCTAGTGTTGTTTATAGTCTATAGGATCTAGTGTTGTTTATAGGATCTAGTGTTGTTTATAGTATATAGGATCTAGTGTTGTTTATAGGATCTAGTGTTGTTTATAGGATCTAGTGTTGTTTATAGTCTATAGGATCTAGTGTTGTTTATAGTATCTAGTGTTGTTTATAGTCTATACTATAGACTATAAACAACACTAGATCCTATAAACAACACTAGATCCTATAGACTCTATAGGATCTAGTGTTGTTTATAGGATCTAGTGTTGTTTATAGGATCTAGTGTTGTTTATAGTATCTAGTCAAGTCAAGTCAAGTCCAGTTTATTGTCACTTCACAGTTTACACAAGTATAAAGCAGTGAGTGAAAATCTTATGTGCAAAACCCGACGACAGACAGCAGTTATAAAAATAAGATAAAAATAGATAAAAATTTAATAGAAGAAATATATCGGCACAGAAAAAAGAGCAATATGTATATATAAATCAATGTAATAAAATATACATTGTTATATGCTATACGCCCTTGTTCAGCAGCCTGATGGCCTGACTGTGAAGCTATCTCTGAGTCTATTTGATACCACTTGATACTGCGGTATCGCCTGCCTGACGGTAACAGTGAGTAAAGTTCGTGGCTGGGGTGGGCAATGTCTTTTATGATGCGTTTGGTCTTGGCCACGCACCACTTGTTGTATATATCCAGGAGGGAGGGGAGCTCACCTCCAACGATATACTGGGCCGTCCGCACCACCCTTTGAAGCGCTCTGCGCTCGAGTGCGGTGCAGTTCCCGTACCGGGCGGTGATACACCCTGTAAGAACACTCTCGATGGTGCCGGTATAGAATGTTCTCAGGATGCGGGGGCCCATGCTGTATTTCCTCAGACGCCTGAGGAAATACAGGCGTTGTTGGGCCCTTTTCACCACGTGTGTGGTGTGCGTGGACCATGTGAGGTCCTCGGAGATGTGCACGTCGAGGACCTTGAAGCTGCTGACCCTCTCTACTGCAACACCGTCGATGGAGATAGGGCTGTGCTCTCCTCTCTGCTTCCTGTAGTCCACGATCAGCTCCTTGGTCTTCTTGACGTTGAGGGCGAGGCTGTTCTCCTGGCACCACTGCTCCAGCGATCCGACCTCCTCCCTGTAGGCTGTCTCGTCGTCGCCGGCGATCAGGCCCATCATTGTCGTGTCGTCAGCAAACTTGATGATGATGTTGGAGCTGTGCGGAGCTGGAGGAGAGTGCTCAGCACGCATCCCTGGGGGGCTCCCATGTTGAGGGTCAGTGGCTCTGAGGTGGTGCTGCTCATCCTCACCACCTGGCGGCGGTCCGACAGGAGGTCCAGTATCCAGCTGCACGTGGATGGGGGCACGCCTAGACCTCTAAGCTTGGTGTCGAGCTTGGCAGGAACTATCGTGTTGAACGCTGAGCTGTAGTCCACAAACAGCATTCGCACATAACAGTTCTTTCCCTCCAGGTGGGAAAGGGCAGAGAGAGAAAGAGTGCTGCTATGCAGCAATTTTCTACAGTCCAACTTTCATGAATTAGTTAAGCAGAGCTCCTAAGCCCTATGAGGCCCATCACCTTGGCTCTGAGCTGATTTAGAATAATGGGTAACCCTATTGGAGCCTGGGTGGTTTCATTGAGAGAGTGAGTGATGCTTAGGTCACGGTCCACTCAGGTCAGTTATGCCAGTGTTCATGTCAGCCTTCCACATGTATAGGTTTATGTGAGTTGTCATTTCAACTCACATTTCTGAAACACGACTTCAAGCTTTAGCTATTTGTTTAACTCTTCTAACCTTTAAAAAAATGCTTTGACATTATTAACAGGAAGCTGTTCAGAAGAAGCAGTGGGAAGAGAAGTGGTCGGCAACCCATCACTTCAGACTCTGCCTCCTTCATCTGAGAAGAATCATGAAGGAGGAGATCTTAGAGAAGGCCAGGAAGCAGAGGGACGGACTGGAGGAAAATATCCAGAAGATCGAAGAGGAGAACAGGGCAGAAATGGAGAAGAAACTGAAGGAAATCAAGCTGCTTAAGAAGGAGATGAGGGAGAAAAAGGAGAATGGGGATAAGGAGATGAAGATGATGAAAGAGGAGGGCTGGAAGTGTCACCGGAAGGTTCTGGACCATGAGATAGAACAATTGGAAGAGGAGGAGAGGAAGCAGAAGGTGGCCAACACAGAGAGAATCAAGCTGCTGAGAAAGGAGATGAGGGACAAAGGGGAGGAGGCCAAAAGTGACCTGGACTTCATCAAGAAGGAGGGCTGGCTGACACACAAAGTATCTCTGGAGAAAGAGATGAAGCGACTGGACGAGGAGGAGAGGAAGGAGAAGGCGACTAAGCAAGAAATAACACAGCTGCAGAAAGAGGAGATGAGGAGGAACCGGGAGAGGGCCAAAAGGGACCTGAAGGCTCTTAACAAGAACGGGTATAAGAGACAACAAGAGGCTCTGATCAGAGAGAGGAACAAGGTGGAAGAGGAGGAGAGGAAGCAGATGGAGGAGAAGCAACACAGAGTAAAGCTGCAGAGATGGGATGTGAGGGAGAGGCTGGAGGACAGCAAGAAGGAGCTGAAGGCATTTAACGAGAAGGGGTGGAAAAGACACAGACAAGATGTGTATGAAGAGATGGAACGATTGGAGGAGAAGAAGAAGGGGGAACAGAGTCTGAAGCTGGCGCTGGCGGAGCAGGAGAAGAGCAGGAGGAGGGCGAGAGAGAAGGGCAGTGAGAAACTGGTCTTCACTTTCTTCCGAGGACCCCAAAAATCTGTGTAGACCTCTGGGTCTGAGGCTTCCGGACTCCTCTCCCATTCTGTCCTCCCAGTCTCAGTCTGTCCCCTATATATGTATATACTGTATATGTATATATACACGTATGTATATATATGTATATATATATACATATATATACAGTTGCAAGAACAATTATGTGAACCCTTTGGAATTACCTGGATTTCTGCATAAATTGGTCATAAAGTGTGTTCTGATCTTCATCTAAGTCACAACAATAGACAAACACAGTCTGCTTAAACTAATACCACACAAACAATTGTGTTTTCATGTTTTTATTGAACACACCATGTAAACATTCACAGTGCAGGGTGGAAAAAGTATGTGAACCCCTATGCTAACGACTTCTCCAAGAGCTAATTGGAGTCAGGAGTCAACGTGGAGTCCAATCAATGAGATGAGATTGGAAGTGTTGGTTAAAGCTGCCCTGCCCTATAAAAAACACACCAGTTTGGAGTTTGCTATTCTCAAGAAGCATTGCCTGATGTGAACCATGCCTCGCACAAAAGAGCTCTCAGAAGACCTAAGATTAAGAATTGTTGACATGCATAAAGCACATGCATGTGCCATACCTTATGGCACATGCTTACATCTCTGTTGACAAATCTACAATACGTAAAACACTGAACAAGAAAGGAGTTCATGGGAGGACACCACGGAGGAAGCCACTGCTGTCCAAAAAAAACATTGCTGCACGTTTGAAGTTTGCAAAAGAGCACCTGGATGTTCCACAGCACTACTGGCAAAATATTCTGTGGACAGATGAAACCAAAGTTGAGTTGTTTGGAAGGAACACACAACACTATGTGTGGAGAAAAAAAGGCACAGCACACCAACATCAAGACCTCATCCCAACTGTGAAGTACGGTGGAGGGGGAATCGTGGTTTGGGGCTGCTTTGCTGCCTCAGGCCCTGGACAGATTGCTATCATCGACGGAAAAATGAATTCCCAAGTTTACCAAGACATTTTGCAGGAGAACTTAAGGCCAAGGACAATGACCCAAAGCACAGAAGTAAATCAACAACAGCATGGCTTCAACAGAAGAAAATAGGCCTTCTGGAGTGGCCCAGTCAGAGTCCTGACCTCAACCCGATTGAGATGCTATGGCATGACCTCAAGAGAGCGAGTCACACCAGACGACCCAAGAATATTGCTGAACTGAAACAGTTTTGTAAAGAGGAATGGTCCAAAATTCCTCCTGACTGTTGTGCAGGTCTGATCTGCAACTACAGGAAACGTTTGGTTGAGGTTATTGCTGCCAAAGGAGGGTCAACCAGTTATTAAATCCAAGGGTTCACATACTGGTCCCACCCTGCACTGTGAAAGTTTACATGGTGTGTTCAATAAAAACATGAAAACATATAATTGTTTGTGTGGTATTAGTTGAAGCAGACTGTGTTTGCCTATTGTTGTGACTTAGATGAAGATCAGAACACATTTATGACCAATTTATGCAGAAATCCAGGTAATGCACATACTTTTTCTTGCAACTGTATATATATATATATATATATATATATATATATATATATATATATATATATATATATATATATAGGGAACAAGTGGACCAATTTTTAACACAGCACTGGAATCCCTTGCATATATGCAGCATAAAAGCGCAAATAAAAGTGTTGAAAGAAAAAAACTTTATTCTCACAATACCAAAATTGACAGAACTAGAGATTTGTAGATTGGAGAAGTTGAGTGTTAAAATATTTGGATATAGCGACTCCTTGTGACAAGTTAAAGGTACTGCAATGATGACTCCCATTAAACAATGTGATGAAGGAATAGCTTAGTGGCAATGAATGGAAATTGTCATTTGGTAAATAATTCTGGTAGCACAATTCTGGCAAAAGTCAAAAGGGGAAAACAAGTGTTAAGAATGTATAAAAAAAATATAGCTTCAATGAAAAAGTCTGCATATCAAAAAAAAAATATATAGGTTATGGAAGGAAAGGCGAGAGGTAGGGACACAAATCTACAGAGATCAAAAATAGAGACAGAGTAGAAACCGTTAAAACTAAACTGATCGATGGCCATTTTAAAGAGCTAGGGACAACATTATAAAAGTAATGGGCCCAGGTGTGGATGCTGGTCTTGTTTCCATGGGAACAGCAGGAAGCTGCCGGCAGGACGGGTGAGACGTCCCTCACTCTGCATCCTAGACATGAATGCTGCCTTAACTGCACTCATCAGTCAAAGATCAGAGCGATCAGGTGGCCGGTTTGTGTGGTGGTGACAATGGTACCAGAAGGTGGGCGAGTGTCTGTCCTCATGGAGGGGAGTTGATTGGTTCCTCCCCCACAGCGAGTACAGCCGGGGACTGAGGCAGCAGCCTTGGGGTGCTCCGGTGTTGAGGACCAGAGTGGATGAGATGTTGCTCCCATTCTTCACCTCTTGAGGCCTCGTCAGGAAGTCCATAATCCAGTTACAGATGGGGGCGCCCAGACCTAGGTCCCTCAGGTTCAGGACCAGCTTGGAGGGAACGATGGTGTTGAACGCCGAGCTGTAGTCGATGAACAGCGGTCTGACGGAGGTGTCCCTCCTGTCTAGGTGCTGCAGGGCCGTGTGTAGTGCCGGGGAAATGGCGTCGTCTACAGAAGGACTAGGGATGGAAAAGTTAATATGCAACATGACAAGTTTCTCCAGGTTATGGCTATGGGTGTTAAAGCCCTTGGACGATATTCTTTTAGGCTTGTTACCTTGGTCTTCTTGGGTAACGGCACAATGGTTGTCTCTTTGAGGCACACTGGACGACAGACTGTGTCAGGGATGCGTTGTAGATGGTGGGCGTTGTGGCGAGTGGGGGGGGGACCCGGGAGGCAGGGAGCCCTGCTGTGATGTGGGGACGGGGGCCTCCAGCAGGGAGAAGCGTGGCCTGGACCCGGACCAGGGAACAGTGGCATCAGGGATCAAATGCCCGGGGACTCGTAGTGTCTGGCCGTAGACTGGCTCAGAGGACGACGACCGCAGGTCTTCCTTGGGGGCAAACCTGAGGCTGAGCATGACCCACGTGAGTTTATCCAGCCAGCTGCTGTCCATCAAGCCGGCAGGCAAGGCTTCTTGGAACGGTTGAACCGCTCACACAAACCGTTACCTTGGGGAGATAGGCAGTGGTGCTGTACAGCTTGACCCCCAGCAACTGTGTTCCAGAGCTCTGAGGTCAACTAGGAGCCACAGTCTGAGGAGAGGTCGGATGGGGTTCCAGAGCGCGCGACCCACGTGCTGATGAATGCCATACTAGTGGAACCGACCATGACATCTTCCAAGCTCAACCCAGTGTCTGTAGTCTTGAGGGCATGGACCCCGTGGTCAGAGGCTTGATCCACGCTCATGAGGAGATCCAGCCCCAGCTGCACAGCCCCCTGCAACCAGGCTAGACTTGGCAATGTGTTTTATGTCCGTGGTGTACTCGGACATGTCTGAGAGTTGGCGGGTCGACCCTTACTACTTAGCAAACCTGAGGGTTTGTGGTCCAAGAATGCTGTAAAGTTACAGCCCACCAGCAGGAACCGAAAGTGGCGGACTGCTAACCAGAGGCCGAGGAAGGTTCAGTGGGTGAATTATGTTAACCCACCACAATGTGTACATTTGGGTAATTTCTTTTTTGCGTTCTTCGGAGCTGGCAATAACATCTCAATGTACATTGTACACTACACTGTACCTTATACACTACACTGTACCTCTATACACTACACTGTACCTCTATACACTACACTGTACCTTATACACTACACTGTACCTCTATACACTACACTGTACCTTATACACTACACTGTACCTCTATACACTACACTGTACCTCTATACACTACACTGTACCTTATACACTACACTGTACCTTATACACTACACTGTACCTTATACACTACACTGTACCTTATACACTACACTGTACCTTATACACTACACTGTACCTCTATACACTACACTGTACCTTATACACTACACTGTACCTTATACACTACACTGTACCTCTATACACTACACTGTACCTTATACACTACACTGTACCTTATACAGTACACTGTACCTTATACACTATACTGTACCTCTATACACTACACTGTACCTCTATACACTACACTGTACCTTATACACTACACTGTACCTTATACACTACACTGTACCTTATACACTACACTGTACCTCTATACACTACACTGTACCTTATACACTACACTGTACCTTATACACTACACTGTACCTTATACACTACACTGTACCTCTATACACTACACTGTACCTTATACACTACACTGTACCTTATACACTACACTGTACCTTATACACTACACTGTACCTCTATACACTACACTGTACCTTATACACTACACTGTACCTTATACACTACACTGTACCTCTATACACTACACTGTACCTTATACACTACACTGTACCTTATACACTACACTGTACCTCTATACACTACACTGTACCTTATACACTACACTGTACCTTATACACTACACTGTACCTCTATACACTACACTGTACCTTATACACTACACTGTACCTTATACACTACACTGTACCTTATACACTACACTGTACCTCTATACACTACACTGTACCTTATACACTACACTGTACCTTATACACTACACTGTACCTTATACACTACACTGTACCTCTATACACTACACTGTACCTTATACACTACACTGTACCTTATACACTACACTGTACCTTATACACTACACTGTACCTCTATACACTACACTGTACCTTATACACTACACTGTACCTCTATACACTACACTGTACCTCTATACACTACACTGTACCTTATACACTACACTGTACCTCTATACACTACACTGTACCTCTATACACTACACTGTACCTTATACACTACACTGTACCTTATACACTACACTGTACCTCTATACACTACACTGTACCTCTATACACTACACTGTACCTTATACACTACACTGTACCTCTATACACTACACTGTACCTTATACACTACTACTGTACCTCTATACACTACACTGTACCTCTATACACTACACTGTACCTTATACACTACACTGTACCTTATACACTACACTGTACCTTATACACTACACTGTACCTCTATACACTACACTGTACCTTATACACTACACTGTACCTCTATACACTACACTGTACCTTATACACTACACTGTACCTTATACACTACACTGTACCTCTATACACTACACTGTACCTCTATACACTACACTGTACCTTATACACTACACTGTACCTTATACACTACACTGTACCTTATACACTACACTGTACCTTATACACTACACTGTACCTCTATACACTACACTGTACCTTATACACTACACTGTACCTTATACACTACACTGTACCTCTATACACTACACTGTACCTTATACACTACACTGTACCTTATACACTACACTGTACCTCTATACACTACACTGTACCTTATACACTACACTGTACCTTATACACTACACTGTACCTCTATACACTACACTGTACCTTATACACTACACTGTACCTCTATACACTACACTGTACCTCTATACACTACACTGTACCTCTATACACTACACTGTACCTCTATACACTACACTGTACCTCTATACACTACACTGTACCTTATACACTACACTGTACCTTATACACTACACTGTACCTTATACAGTACACTGTACCTTATACACTACACTGTACCTTATACACTACACTGTACCTCTATACACTACACTGTACCTTATACACTACACTGTACCTTATACACTACACTGTACCTCTATACACTACACTGTACCTTATACACTACACTGTACCTTATACACTACACTGTACCTTATACACTACACTGTACCTCTAAACACTACACTGTACCTTATACACTACACTGTACCTCTATACACTACACTGTACCTTATACACTACACTGTACCTTATACACTACACTGTACCTTATACACTACACTGTACCTCTAAACACTACACTGTACCTTATACACTACACTGTACCTCTATACACTACACTGTACCTTATACACTACACTGTACCTCTATACACTACACTGTACCTTATACACTACACTGTACCTCTATACACTACACTGTACCTTATACACTACACTGTACCTCTATACACTACACTGTACCTTATACACTACACTGTACCTCTATACACTACACTGTACCTTATACACTACACTGTACCTTATACACTACACTGTACCTTATACACTACACTGTACCTTATACACTACACTGTACCTCTAAACACTACACTGTACCTTATACACTACACTGTACCTCTATACACTACACTGTACCTCTATACACTACACTGTACCTCTATACACTACACTGTACCTTATACACTATACTGTACCTCTATACACTACACTGTACCTTATACACTACACTGTACCTTATACACTACACTGTACCTTATACAGTACACTGTACCTTATACACTACACTGTACCTTATACACTACACTGTACCTTATACACTACACTGTACCTCTATACACTACACTGTACCTTATACACTATACTGTACCTCTATACACTACACTGTACCTCTATACACTACACTGTACCTTATACACTACACTGTACCTTATACACTACACTGTACCTTATACAGTACACTGTACCTTATACACTACACTGTACCTCTATACACTACACTGTACCTCTATACACTACACTGTACCTTATACACTACACTGTACCTCTATACACTACACTGTACCTTATACACTACACTGTACCTTATACACTACACTGTACCTTATACACTACACCAGGGGTATTCAACTAGATTAGGAAGGGGGCCACAATTGTAAAATGTCTTGAAGGCGAGGGCCACAAGACTGTGACAACGAAAATGAACAAATGCCATTGTTATTGTACAACCAACCATGCAATTATAATAATGATTATTATTATTGTTATTATTATTATTGTAGTAGTAGTAGTAGTAAAATAGGCAACCAAAATAGTAATGTAGGCTACTGTGGCAGATTTGTGGTCTGCTGCGGAATATAAGGAGGGAGAGCGAGACGCAGTCGGGTAAACGGATATTTATTTCACACAAGGTTCCCGAGGTGGCTAAAACAGAACAATCCCTCAACGGGCAAATGATAACTGGCAGGGGTCTGGATTCTCGTCCTGGCATAAGCAGTTGTAAGAATAGTGGTTGATGCAGTGTAAGAAGATTTAAGTATTTCTATTTTACCACGTCTAGCTGTGCTACCAGGCGGGTAAGCAGCATTGAAGTTAGCAGCATGCTTGGTCTCATAGTGGCGCCTCACATTAGCAACCTTGCAGACTGAAACTGTTATTTGACATATTAAACATAAAGGTCTAGGATTGGCGTGCGATGGTCAAATAAATACAAAATCATCAGTCCATTTGGGGTTGAGGTGTCGGTTTTCACCGTCAATTTTCCGCCGTTTCTCTCCGCTCATTTCGGATCAGTAATGAGAGTAACGAGATTGACACAATGTCGCGATAATTACACGCTGATCAGTCCAATGCAAGATTGCCTTTTAAGAACTATTGAAGGAGAAATAATTTGGACTCATTTAATTCGGATAACATAATAGCGAACATATATTGACATTTATTTAAATGATTATACATTTTATTATTTTATTTTATTTTTTATTTTTTTACATTGGAATATGGAGTGCGTTCCAGGGGCCACGAGAAAGCTCCCCGCGGGCCGGATTTGGCCCGCGGGCCGCCAGTTGAATATCCCTGCACTACACTGTACCTTATACACTACACTGTACCTCTATACACTACACTGTACCTTATACACTACACTGTACCTCTATACACTACACTGTACCTTATACACTACACTGTACCTCTATACACTACACTGTACCTTATACACTACACTGTACCTCTATACACTACACTGTACCTTATACACTACACTGTACCTCTATACACTACACTGTACCTCTATACACTACACTGTACCTTATACACTACACTGTACCTTATACACTACACTGTACCTTATACACTATACTGTACCTCTATACACTACACTGTACCTCTATACACTACACTGTACCTTATACACTACACTGTACCTTATACACTACCCCAGGGGTATTCAACTAGATTAGGAAGGGGGCCACAATTGTAAAATGTCTTGAAGGCGAGGGCCACAAGACTGTGACAACGAAAATGAACAAATGCCATTGTTATTGTACAACCAACCATGCAATTATAATAATGATTATTATTATTGTTATTATTATTATTGTAGTAGTAGTAGTAGTAAAATAGGCAACCAAAATAGTAATGTAGGCTACTGTGGCAGATTTGTGGTCTGCTGCGGAATATAAGGAGGGAGAGCGAGACGCAGTCGGGTAAACGGATATTTATTTCACACAAGGTTCCCGAGGTGGCTAAAACAGAACAATCCCTCAACGGGCAAATGATAACTGGCAGGGGTCTGGATTCTCGTCCTGGCATAAGCAGTTGTAAGAATAGTGGTTGATGCAGTGTAAGAAGATTTAAGTATTTCTATTTTACCACGTCTAGCTGTGCTACCAGGCGGGTAAGCAGCATTGAAGTTAGCAGCATGCTTGGTCTCATAGTGGCGCCTCACATTAGCAACCTTGCAGACTGAAACTGTTATTTGACATATTAAACATAAAGGTCTAGGATTGGCGTGCGATGGTCAAATAAATACAAAATCATCAGTCCATTTGGGGTTGAGGTGTCGGTTTTCACCGTCAATTTTCCGCCGTTTCTCTCCGCTCATTTCGGATCAGTAATGAGAGTAACGAGATTGACACAATGTCGCGATAATTACACGCTGATCAGTCCAATGCAAGATTGCCTTTTAAGAACTATTGAAGGAGAAATAATTTGGACTCATTTAATTCGGATAACATAATAGCGAACATATATTGACATTTATTTAAATGATTATACATTTTATTATTTATTTTATTTTTTATTTTTTTACATTGGAATATGGAGTGCGTTCCAGGGGCCACGAGAAAGCTCCCCGCGGGCCGGATTTGGCCCGCGGGCCGCCAGTTGAATATCCCTGCACTACACTGTACCTCTATCCACATCTGAGCCGCTGAAAACTCGCGCATGCGCAGAGCTATCATCACAACAGCAGCACGTTGCAGAGACGTCACCCCGAGCAGCAGGACTGAGGTAAACAATCACTCTAATGTCCGTCCTTTCCGTCAACATATTCTACATGTCTGCTCTTTAACACGTGCGCCGTGTTGTCGCTTTACATGCACACAAAGGCGCAGCTTCCCGTCGCGTCTTCTTCTCCCGATATTAACTTTTCTATGCGCCGTCTGCAGACGTCACTTGACTTCAGATGCAGCTATGCTATGTTAGCGTTAGCCATGTTAGCGTCAGCTATGCTTCCCAGTCTTTTGCAAGTCGAGCTTATTGTAGCCGTCATCTTTGCTCGGTGTCTGGTTGTGAGTGGACCTCATTAAGTATGCAGTACTTTTGCCCGTACGGTTGTTAGCATAATCGCGTTTTTAGTTAGTTATTTCTTGTTAAATAGTGGTTGGCTTTTTCAGGCCAAGATGAGAGGCTAAGTCAGATTTAGCTTAGCCTCCACGGAGTCTTTTCATTCGCTCGTTCCACTGTCGGTAAGAGCGGAGACCCGCCCCCGGAGCAGAGATGAACCAATGAGAAGCTCTACAACTTGATGTCCCGTCCAGAAATAGACTCGACAATGAGGACATACCATATTAATATATTATTGTACATAATGTACATCATTTAAATGAGGCACTTTAAAATGCATTTCGCATAATTCACCATATGTATATATCAGCCATCAGTCCCTTCACTTGTTGCAAATGGCAAATAAACATCTTAATTCTTGAAAGAATCTTAATGGATAATATATACACATACGTGTATGTGTGCAGTATGTTTGTATATATATATATATATATATATATATATATATATATATACTTTCATAAAGGATTGTTAGAAACTAGTATAATGGCTTTTGTTTCTATGTTATGAATATGGTAAATGAATTATAACGGCTTAACAAGAAAGTTAGCAAACCTATTGAAAGTCAAATAGTATGAAGCTTTGAGGAAGTCTGCTTGTGCTGATGGCGCCATAGGTCAGATGTTTTCTGTATTTGCTGATTCTGATAAACCGTTAAAAAAGGAAAATCAATCGATATGGACCGACACATGCTAGATACTAAATATAATCTCCTAAATTCTCACAAGTGTGGACCCCTGAGTTGTAGCTACTGAAGGTAACTGGATGAAACAACATTAACATGTATACAGTACTTAAAGAGTATAACATGACTCTTTACATACTGTCAATGCAAGGAAACACATTCTGTCTCTAGTGAGATTCAGGCTTCAAGATGGTTTTATTTGCCATGTGCAACGGCAGTGCAAAGTACAATGGAATGCTTATGCTCATTCACTCCCGCAGTATACATTTCTACAATAATACTATGCTATACTAAACTATGCAATACTATACTATACACTACTATTCTATAAACAACACTATACACTACCTACTTTATACTATAAACATCCCTATATACTACATACTACACTATAACAATACTATACAATAAAAATAACAATAAAGTCACTATAATAATCACAAAGTGACTGATGGATGATAGATGATATATACATTTGGCGAATTGTGCAGAAAGCATTTTTAAGTGCCAGTAGTGCAGCAGCATCTTGAATACAGTGCAGTACAGTGCAGAAACAAATCATAAACAAATGTGTCTAGAAAAACATGACAGTGTAATGTTATATTGGTGACAAAGTAAAGTCTCTCTCTCTGTGTCTCTATACCAGATGAACTCTCTCTCTCTGTCTCTGTCTCTGTTTCTGTCTCTCTCTCTGTCTCTACCAGATAGAGTCCATGTCTCTCTCTCGCTTTGTCTATACCAAATTTACTCTTTCTCTCTGCCTCGGTCTCTACCAGATAAAGTTTCTCTCTGCGTCTCTATAACAGTATACCAGATGTACTGTTTCTTTCTCTCTGTTTCTCTCTGTGTCAGACCAGTCAAAGACATTGCCCTACAGCCACGACCTGTACTCACTGTTACCGTCAGGCAGGCGATACCTCAGTATCAAGTGGTATCAAATAGACTCAGCGATAGCTTCACAGTCAGGCCATCAGGCTGCTGAACAAGTATAGCATATAACAATGTATATTTTATTACATTGATTTATATATACATATTGCTCCTTTCTGTGCCGATATATCGCATTTTATAAATTGCATTTTTACTTTTATTTTTATTTTTTAACTTTATTCTATTTTTATCTATTTATCTTATTTATATTTATAACTGCTGTCTGTCGTCGGGTTTTGCACATAAGATTTTCACACCACTGCTTTATACTTGTGTAAACTGTGAAGTGACAATAAACTTGACTTGACTAGATAACGTCTCTGTCTTTCTCTCTCTCTACCAGATAAAGTCTCTCTGTCTCCTTGTCTCTCTACCAGATAAAGTCTCTCTGTCTCCTTGTCTCTCTACCAGATAAAGTCTCTCTGTCTCCTTGTCTCTCTACCAGATAAAGTATCTCTGTCTCCTTGTCTCTCTACCAGATAAAGTCTCTCTGTCTCCTTGTCTCTGTACCAGATAAAGTCTCTCTGTCTCCTTGTCTCTCTACCAGATAAAGTCTCTCTGTCTCCTTGTCTCTCTACCAGATAGTCTCTCTGTCTCCTTGTCTCTTTACCAGATAAAGTCTCTCTGTCTTCTTGTCTCTCTACCAGATTGAAGCCTATCTCTCTCTCTGTGTCTGTCTCTCCACCAGATGAAGTCTCCTCCTAAACGACCTGGGATTTCCTTCAAGGTTGGTGCTCAGCTGGAGGCCAGAGACCGTCACAAGAAGTGGTACGACACACACACACACACACACACACACACACACACACACACACATTGTGTTATGTAATTCTATATAATGTTATGTTTCAACAGGTACTGTGCACCATAGAGATGGTGGACTATGTTATTTAAGGGCTGTGTGGAATATAGATTAAAATCACTATATGCTCATGAATGAAAAAGACCATAATTTTCCTATATGACGTTTAAAACTGATATTTGCTCATTCTATGGGCATATCTTCTTATCGTAATTAATTTCTGCTGTAAAACTATCAGGATAAGTCTATATCTTCATATCATCTGTAGAATATAATTTATCTTTAAAATAATTCAGATGTAACTCTAAATCTGGAGGATTTAATCATCTTTATTGGTCACATACACACACAGTGAAATGAGTTCCTCTCAGTGAACCCATCCTAGTATGAGGAGCAGTGGGTATCAGCTCTTGTATATCCAGGGAGCAGGGGAGGGGCTGGGAGGGGCTGGTGCCTGGCTCAAGGGAACCTCGCCAGTGCCCAGATACCCAGATGTTTTGGGACTTGAACCGGGGACCTTACGGTTCCCAAGCCAAGTCCCAACAGACTGAGCTATCCGGCTGCCATGATGCTGATTATTATATAATGTTATGTTATAGAACATTATGTTCTATAATTCTATGTTATTGAAAGTTATTCCATTAGGTTCTATAATAGGGATGTAACAGTTGTCATGGCGTGCCCCACACTGCGCCCTCTAGCTGCTGCTTGTGGGAGTTTACAACGTTGTAATCCAGGAAACAAAATTCAAACATGAGTCGCTACTCACTGATGATCACATCCAATCACGTGCGCCACGCTATGCGCATATCTGTATAAAGTTAACTGAAGATTCACTTTGGTCCCGAACCTTCAACTCACCGCAAGCTCCTGTAGCTCAGGTACTACCACCATAGAGCAGATGGTCTATGTTATGTTCTATAATCATATGTTGTATTATATTAACAGGTACTCTGCCACCATAGAGCAGATGGTCTATGTTATGTTCTATAATCATATGTTGTATTATATTAACAGGTACTCTGCCACCATAGAGCAGATGGTCTATGTTATGTTCTATAATGACATGTTGTATTATATGAACAGGTACTCTGCCACCATAGAGCAGATGGTCTATGTTATGTTCTATAATGACATGTTGTATTATATGAACAGGTACTCTGCCACCATAGAGCAGATGGTGTATGTTATGTTCTATAATGACATGTTGTATTATATGAACAGGTACTCTGCCACCATAGAGCAGATGGTCTATGTTATGTTCTATAATGACATGTTGTATTATATGAACAGGTACTCTGCCACCATAGAGCAGATGGTCTATGTTATGTTCTATAATCACATGTTGTATTATATGAACAGGTACTCTGCCACCATAGAGCAGATGGTCTATGTTATGTTCTATAATGACATGTTGTATTATATGAACAGGTACTCTGCCACCATAGAGCAGATGGTGTATGTTATGTTCTATAATGACATGTTGTATTATATGAACAGGTACTCTGCCACCATAGAGCAGATGGTCTATGTTATGTTCTATAATGACATGTTGTATTATATGAACAGGTACTCTGCCACCATAGAGCAGATGGTGTATGTTATGTTCTATAATGACATGTTGTATTATATGAACAGGTACTCTGCCACCATAGAGCAGATGGATAACGAGAAGGAGCAGGTGCAGGTCCACTACAAGCAGTGGAGCCGACGTCATAACGAGTGGTTTCCATGGAGCTCTCCTTACCTCCGACCCCTCGAGCCAACCAGCCTGAGGAAGCAAGGACTGAGGAAGCAAGGCCTCAGGAAGCAAGGGCTCAGGCGGACGCGGCCGGTACGATTGGAGATGTCTGTTTGGAACTGGTTCTGTGTTCTAGATGTTTGTTTGGAACTGGTTCTGTGTTCTAGATGTTTGTTTGGAACTGGTTCTGTGTTCTAGATGTTTGTTTGGAACTGGTTCTGTGTTCTAGATGTTTGTTTGGAACTGGTTCTGTGTTCTAGATGTTTGTTTGGAACTGGTTCTGTGTTCTAGATGTCTGTTTGGAACTGGTTCTGTGTTCTAGATGTCTGTTTGGAACTGGTTCTGTGTTCTAGATGTTTGTTTGGAACTGGTTCTGTGTTCTAGATGTTTGTTTGGAACTGGTTCTGTGTTCTAGATGTCTGTTTGGAACTGGTTCTGTGCTCTAGATGTCTGTTTGGAACTGGTTCTGTGTTCTAGATGTTTGTTTGGAACTGGTTCTGTGTTCTAGATGTCTGTTTGGAACTGGTTCTGTGTTCTAGATGTTTGTTTGGAACTGGTTCTGTGCTCTAGATGTCTGTTTGGAACTGGTTCTGTGTTCTAGATGTTTGTTTGGAACTGGTTCTGTGCTCTAGATGTCTGTTTGTAACTGGTTCTGTGCTCTAGATGTTTGGACCAGGTGCCAGGGTTCTGGCCTGTTGGACTGACTGTAAGTTCTACCCTGCCAAAGTCATCCGGGCCAACAAAGACGGTGAGTGTGTTTACTGACACTCATACTTCTTACGTTCTAGCAACGGTGTGAAAGACAATAGTCTTTGATGTTGCTCACATTAGATTAGATTAGATTAGATTCCAATGTGTTGTCCTCTCACAGCACAAGATTAGTGCAGAGAAAATAATTTGGCATTTAACCAGGGTGCAAATGTTCCAGTAAAGTGCACGGTAATGTATAATGTACAGGGGTTAAATGAGATGTTAAAACAGTCTACTAGGTATAAAAACAGGTATAAAATAACTTTTAGAGTAGGTATGAGATATGTGCAGAAATATAGGTGTATATATATTTATACACACTGTAAGTATACAAGTATCAACAGGTAGTGAGCAGGGGTATGCCGTTATATCAACAGTTGAAGATTAGTATATACGGTAAGTACAGTAAAAATGTACATGGCTATCGTACGTAGGTATGTAAACAATAAATATGTAAACAATACACATTAGAACATAACACAATATCCACCAACTTACAGCAGACATTGAAGCTAGAACTAACTAGAGGGCGCTATTATTCACCTTATTATTATTCAACTATTATTCAACACAACTCATCACTAGAGTAGAGTGCTAACCCCGGTTAGCACTAACTAACCGGGGTTAGCACCCTACTAGTGATGAGTGGTACAGAGACCAGGACACCGGGGTTAGCACCCTACTAGTGATGAGTGGTACAGAGACCAGGACACCGGGGTTAGCACCCTACTAGTGATGAGTGGTACAGAGACCAGGACACCGGGGTTAGCACCCTACTAGTGATGAGTGGTACAGAGACCAGGACACCGGGCTTAGCACCCTACTAGTGATGAGTGGTACAAAGCAAGACACCGGGGTTAGCACTCTATTTTACTCTACTCACACCTCTACCATCATCATGTGTTCTCCCATCCGGACCAGGGCCAGGCCTGCTTAGCATCCAGAGGAACCAG
>CM051013.1:28517346-28522346 GCA_027704905.1 Muraenolepis orangiensis | reverse complement strand
ATATTAAGTGAGTAGTGACTGTGGTATAGGTGATATTAATAGTGAGTAGTGATTGTTGTATAGGTGATATTAATAGTGAGTAGTGACTGTTGTATAGATGATATTAATAGTGAGTAGTGACTGTTGTATAGGTGATCTTAATAGTGAGTAGTGATTGTTGTATAGGTGATCTTAATAGTGAGTAGTGACTGTTGTATAGGTGATATTAATAGTGACTGTTGTATAGATGATCTTAATAGTGAGTAGTGACTGTGGTATAGGTGATCTTAATAGTGAGTAGTGATTGTTGTATAGGTGATCTTAATAGTGAGTAGTGACTGTTGTATAGGTGATCTTAATAGTGAGTAGTGATTGTTGTATAGATGATATTAATAGTAAGTAGTGACTGTTGTATAGGTGATATTAATAGTGACTGTTGTATAGATGATCTTAATAGTGAGTAGTGACTGTTGTATAGGTGATCTTAATAGTGAGTAGTGACTGTTGTATAGGTGATCTTAATAGTGAGTAGTGACTGTTGTATAGGTGATCTTAATAGTGAGTAGTGACTGTTGTATAGGTGATATTAATAGTGACTGTTGTATAGATGATCTTAATAGTGAGTAGTGACTGTTGTATAGGTGATCTTAATAGTGAGTAGTGACTGTTGTATAGGTGATCTTAATAGTGAGTAGTGACTGTTGTATAGGTGATCTTAATAGTGAGTAGTGACTGTTGTATAGGTGATATTAATAGTGACTGTTGTATAGATGATCTTAATAGTGAGTAGTGACTGGTATAGGTGATCTTAATAGTGAGTAGTGACTGTGGTATAGGTGATCTTAATAGTGAGTAGTGACTGTTGTACAGGTGATATTAATAATGACTGTTGTATAGATGATCTTAATAGTGAGTAGTGACTGGTATAGGTGATCTTAATAGTGAGTAGTGATTGTTGTATAGATGATATTAATAGTGAGTAGTGACTGGTATAGGTGATCTTAATAGTGAGTAGTGACTGTTGTATAGGTGATATTAATAGTGACTGTTGTATAGATGATCTTAATAGTGAGTAGTGACTGTGGTATAGATGATATTAATAGTGAGTAGTGACTGGTATAGGTGATCTTAATAGTGAGTAGTGATTGTTGTATAGATGATATTAATAGTGAGTAGTGACTGTTGTATAGGTGATCTTAATAGTGAGTAGTGACTGTTGTATAGGTGATCTTAATAGTGAGTAGTGATTGTTGTATAGGTGATATTAATAGTGAGTAGTGACTGTTGTATAGGTGATCTTAATAGTGAGTAGTGATTGTTGTATAGATGATATTAATAGTGAGTAGTGACTGTTGTATAGGTGATCTTAACAGTGAGTAGTGATTGTTGTATAGATGATATTAATAGTGAGTAGTGACTGTTGTATAGGTGATATTAATAGTGAGTAGTGATTGTTGTATAGATGATATTAATAGTGAGTAGTGACTGTTGTATAGGTGATCTTAATAGTGAGTAGTGACTGTTGTATAGGTGATCTTAATAGTGAGTAGTGACTGTTGTATAGGTGATATTAATAGTGACTGTTGTATAGATGATCTTAATAGTGAGTAGTGACTGGTATAGGTGATCTTAATAGTGAGTAGTGACTGTGGTATAGGTGATCTTAATAGTGAGTAGTGACTGTTGTACAGGTGATATTAATAATGACTGTTGTATAGATGATCTTAATAGTGAGTAGTGACTGTGGTATAGGTGATCTTAATAGTGAGTAGTGATTGTTGTATAGATGATCTTAATAGTGAGTAGTGACTGGTATAGGTGATCTTAATAGTGAGTAGTGACTGTTGTATAGGTGATATTAATAGTGACTGTTGTATAGATGATCTTAATAGTGAGTAGTGACTGTTGTATAGGTGATATTAATAGTGACTGTTGTATAGGTGATATTAATAGTGACTGTTGTATAGATGATCTTAATAGTGAGTAGTGATTGTTGTATAGGTGATATTAATAGTGAGTAGTGACTGGTATAGGTGATCTTAATAGTGAGTAGTGATTGTTGTATAGATGATATTAATAGTGAGTAGTGACTGTGGTATAGGTGATCTTAATAGTGAGTAGTGATTGTTGTATAGGTGATCTTAATAGTGAGTAGTGACTGTTGTATAGGTGATCTTAATAGTGAGTAGTGACTGTTGTATAGGTGATATTAATAGTGAGTAGTGATTGTTGTATAGGTGATATTAATAGTGAGTAGTGACTGTTGTATAGGTGATATTAATAGTGAGTAGTGACTGTGGTATAGGTGATCTTAATAGTGAGTAGTGATTGTTGTATAGGTGATCTTAATAGTGAGTAGTGACTGTGGTATAGGTGATCTTAATAGTGAGTAGTGACTGTTGTATAGGTGATCTTAATAGTGAGTAGTGACTGTTGTATAGGTGATCTTAATAGTGAGTAGTGACTGTTGTATAGGTGATATTAATAGTGAGTAGTGATTGTTGTATAGGTGATATTAATAGTGAGTAGTGACTGTTGTATAGGTGATATTAATAGTGAGTAGTGACTGTTGTATAGGTGATATTAATAGTGAGTAGTGACTGTGGTATAGGTGATCTTAATAGTGAGTAGTGATTGTTGTATAGGTGATCTTAATAGTGAGTAGTGACTGTGGTATAGGTGATCTTAATAGTGAGTAGTGACTGTTGTATAGATGATCTTAATAGTGAGTAGTGACTGTTGTATAGGTGATCTTAATAGTGAGTAGTGACTGTTGTATAGGTGATATTAATAGTGAGTAGTGATTGTTGTATAGGTGATATTAATAGTGAGTAGTGACTGTTGTATAGGTGATCTTAATAGTGAGTAGTGATTGTTGTATAGATGATATTAATAGTGAGTAGTGACTGTTGTATAGGTGATCTTAACAGTGAGTAGTGATTGTTGTATAGATGATATTAATAGTGAGTAGTGACTGTTGTATAGGTGATATTAATAGTGAGTAGTGATTGTTGTATAGATGATATTAATAGTGAGTAGTGACTGTTGTATAGGTGATCTTAATAGTGAGTAGTGACTGTTGTATAGGTGATCTTAATAGTGAGTAGTGACTGTTGTATAGGTGATCTTAATAGTGAGTAGTGATTGTTGTATAGGTGATATTAATAGTGAGTAGTGACTGTTGTATAGGTGATCTTAATAGTGAGTAGTGATTGTTGTATAGATGATATTAATAGTGAGTAGTGACTGTTGTATAGATGATATTAATAGTGAGTAGTGACTGTTGTATAGGTGATCTTAATAGTGAGTAGTGACTGTTGTATAGGTGATCTTAATAGTGAGTAGTGACTGTTGTATAGGTGATCTTAATAGTGAGTAGTGACTGTTGTATAGGTGATATTAATAGTGAGTAGTGACTGGTATAGATGATATTAATAGTGAGTAGTGACTGTTGTATAGGTGATATTAATAGTGAGTAGTGATTGTTGTATAGATGATATTAATAGTGAGTAGTGACTGTTGTATAGGTGATATTAATAGTGACTGTTGTATAGATTATCTTAATAGTGAGTAGTGACTGTGGTATAGGTGATCTTAATAGTGAGTAGTGATTGTTGTATAGGTGATCTTAATAGTGAGTAGTGACTGTTGTATAGGTGATCTTAATAGTGAGTAGTGATTGTTGTATAGATGATATTAATAGTGAGTAGTGACTGTTGTATAGGTGATATTAATAGTGACTGTGTTGTATAGATGATCTTAATAGTGAGTAGTGACTGTTGTATAGGTGATCTTAATAGTGAGTAGTGACTGTTGTATAGGTGATCTTAATAGTGAGTAGTGATTGTTGTATAGGTGATCTTAATAGTGAGTAGTGACTGGTATAGGTGATATTAATAGTGAGTAGTGACTGTTGTATAGGTGATATTAATAGTGAGTAGTGATTGTTGTATAGATGATATTAATAGTGAGTAGTGATTGTTGTATAGATGATATTAATAGTGAGTAGTGATTGTTGTATAGGTGATATTAATAGTGAGTAGTGATTGTTGTATAGGTGATATTAATAGTGAGTAGTGAGTGTTGTATAGATGATCTTAATAGTGAGTAGTGACTGTGGTATAGGTGATCTTAATAGTGATTGTTGTATAGGTGATCTTAATAGTGAGTAGTGACTGTTGTATAGGTGATCTTAATAGTGAGTAGTGATTGTTGTATAGATGATATTAATAGTGAGTAGTGACTGTTGTATAGGTGATATTAATAGTGAGTAGTGACTGTTGTATAGGTGATATTAATAGTGACTGTTGTATAGATGATCTTAATAGTGAGTAGTGACTGTTGTATAGGTGATATTAATAGTGAGTAGTGACTGTTGTATAGATGATCTTAATAGTGAGTAGTGATTGTTGTATAGATGATCTTAATAGTGAGTAGTGACTGTTGTATAGGTGATCTTAATAGTGAGTAGTGATTGTTGTATAGATGATATTAATAGTGAGTAGTGACTGTGGTATAGGTGATATTAATAGTGAGTAGTGACTGGTATAGATGATCTTAATAGTGAGTAGTGACTGTGGTATAGGTGATATTAATAGTGAGTAGTGACTGTTGTATAGGTGATATTAATAGTGAGTAGTGACTGTTGTATAGGTGATATTAATAGTGAGTAGTGATTGTTGTATAGATGATATTAATAGTGAGTAGTGATTGTTGTATAGGTGATATTAATAGTGAGTAGTGACTGTTGTATAGGTGATATTAATAGTGAGTAGTGATTGTTGTATAGGTGATCTTAATAGTGAGTAGTGACTGTTGTATAGGTGATATTAATAGTGAGTAGTGATTGTTGTATAGGTGATATTAATAGTGACTAGTGATTGTTGTATAGGTGATATTAATAGTGAGTAGTGATTGTTGTATAGGTGATATTAATAGTGAGTAGTGATTGTTGTATAGGTGATATTAATAGTGACTAGTGATTGTTGTATAGGTGATATTAATAGTGAGTAGTGACTGTG